>KV441894.1:305040-383639 GCA_001650995.1 Gongronella sp. w5 | reverse complement strand
CATTTTTGCGAAAACCGATGTTTTTGTGAGTTCCTTTGATGCGTCTCGTCTCGGTGCCACGCTCATAGTGACTGACGGCTCATTAAAATGGGCGACACTCGCCACGCCTTTTGCAAGAAAAACAAGCGGGCTGAAATTGTCAACATAAAGAGAGAAAGGGCAAATTGTATCGAATGAATTGTAAAATGGGGTTTCTCGCATTCTCGGTAATCAGCGAATTGGGATTTCCATTTTTAATTTGCACTACACGCGACTAAAACGGTGGTCCAAAGCATCTGCAGCCATTCTGACGCCATTTAAACTCAATCCAAGCTTGGATCACTTTTCAAATTATCCTCGGTCAAAAAGTTTACCCACTTGTCCTCATGTCATTCAAAGAATACAGCAAAAGTTTGACATCCATTGCTTGCGCATTGGCTCAAAAAAAAACCATTCAAATCGCATAAAAATCATGACCCATTGGCTTTCCATGATGACAAGAGAATAAATATACATTTTTTTATTGATACATGGATACAGGGGTGGATACAATGGGACAGTGGGTACAGGATGCCGACAAATATTCGCTTTTTTTCACGTTTTTTTTTTGCTCATCCTTGTGCTTGCCATCGCTGTTGCAGGTCATCCAAGCTGCTTGCGGAGTGGCGGTGGTAGCCGAGGGCGGAGTCTGAGCGTTTTGCGTGCGATGCCTGAGTGTGAGAGGTGGCAAGGCGGTCAAAGATGGTGGATGGGGTGGTGGGCGGTGTGCATTGCTGATTCGCGGCTGGTTTTGGTCTGGAGGAGGCCATGGCGGACGCGGCGCGCTGGTTGTGCTGGAACGATGCACGCGGCGACGGCAGTGGTGCGGGGGCATGAGGATGCGGGGGGATCATGTCGAATTTTGAAAGAGGGGTAAGGATCAGGGATGATGGGCGTTTTCGCGGCGTGTTGGCGGCTGAAGAGACCAGGCTGGCTGCGGGCGAGGGCGGGGCAAATGACGCGGACATGGTGGACGATTGTGAATTGGATCTTTGACGGATCATGTCCTGCTGGCGGCGCAAATGAGCTTGGATCAGTGCCGATGATGTTGCAGGCAGATTGTTATTGTTATTGTTATTGTTGTTGTTGGTGGACGAGGATGCCCACGTGTCGGTCGATGCCAATGACGAGCGACGCACATGCTGGACGGAGCGTGTGAGTTGGTAGGGCTGCGGCTGTTGTGGTGGAGAAGCATGATTTTTCGAAAATGGCAGCGAAGATGACGTGGGCGAGACATTAGCCGACGACGATGGCTGGAACAATTGGTGGAGGAATTGCTCGGGCGATGACATGGAGTCGCGGCGCTTGGTGAGCGGCGAATTGAGCGGACGCAAGGGTGGATTTCTCTCATTGTCTTGTTGTTGTTGTTGTTCTTGTTGTCGTTGTTGTTGCGAACAGGCGCCAAGATGATAGTCCAAATGCTGGTCACTGGTGGCGGCGCGCATACCTTGCTCGTAAATCTTGTCAAAGATCTGGAGACTGGTGGTGGCGTGATGGCAATCTATATCGCCGCGGAGATCAATGGCAGAATCGACTTCGTCGTCGGCAACCAGGCTGATGCGGCGTGGTGGGGGCATGGGTGGTGCGGCGGATGATGACGATACATTGGACGAAGCGTGGCTGCCATTGGACCCCACTTGCATCATGGCCGCCGAGGAAATGTTGGAAGAGGACGGGATGGAAAAGGAGGAATAATGCGAAAGCGACGATTGCGTGGAACTCGTGGACAGGCGGCGGCTCTGTTGTTGCTTTTGCTGGTCTTTCAGGAGCATCTGATGTTCAAGGCCTCGGATCTTCTTTTCGTGTTGCGTGGCCGTAGTAATGGCGGCCTGTTTCATGGTAAGCAGGCTGGTTTGCAGGTCGTCGATGGTTTTCTCGAGCTGCATGATATGACGCGATCGCTGATACTCGCTCATTTGGAGCGCAATCATGTCTGACACGAGCGATTGCATCAAGTTGCGGCATTCATCGGATTGCGATGACTGGATCAGCCGTAAAGCCATGTCATGCGCCACATCGGGGTCCGAACCGGCAGGCACGGTGAATTGGAGCTCGAGCGCGGCCAATTCTTGCGCGGCATTGACCTTTTTCGGTCCATTGCGCATACGGGAGGTGGTATGGCTGAAAGTCGTCACTTGGTCGGCAAAAGTGACGCGTTTTTCACCGCGCATGGCTTGTTGCTGGTCGGCCGCATGTTGTTGCTGCTGTTGTTGTTGTTGCTGTTGCTGTTGATGCATCTGCTGCCATTGCTGCTGTTGCAAGTGGTACATGCGCGCGTCCAGATAATTGATCTCGGCTTCCAATGTATCGAGTCGTTCATCCATGCATTGCTGCACAGCGGCATCAAGGGCCATGGTGGAAGCGTGGTCATCGGCCTGCTGGAAGTCTTCCTTTTGCGCAATGAGCTCGACCTTTTCCTTGACAAGGCTGTCGCGTTTGGAAACGAGCTTTTGCATTTCCATGAGGATCTGCTTGCCGTGCAAATGCTGCATAAGCGCCTGGTCGAGCAATTGCTTCTTTTTCGAGACGCGTGTGGCCAGGGGCAAGTGCAGGAGCGCGTGGTGATGGCGCACATTCGACGATGCCGACGAATTGGGCATCAAACGACGCGTTGAAGACGCATTGGATGCGTGGCGGATGGGTCCGACGCGTAAAAAGCTGGAGCACCGCGACAAGAGACGGTCGTCCAGCATACCACCCTCGCACACCGCCTTTTTCACCACGGCAATCACTTGCTTGAGTTGCTGCTTGGCCACCGTGGCCTCGTCGACGCGTTTTTGGAGTAAGCGTTGCAATTGGCGTGTTTCGCGCTCAAGACGGTTGCGCGACTCGAGTTGACGCGACTGCTTGCGGCGCAGCTGCTGGATCTCGCGCTCATGGTGGTGCATTTGTTCCTTGACACGCTCGGCTTCCTCCTTCATGCGCTTGACCATGCGCCGCTTCTCCATCTTGAGGCTTTCCACGTGCACCTTGAGCGCCCTCAGCATGCTCTCATTTTGGTTGCGTGACGTTTGGATGGCGCTCGTGGTCTGAGCATATTTGCGCCTCACATCTGACAATTGGGCCAAAAGGTGCTTGAGCTTGCTTTCGTATGCGTGCTTCAAATCGCGCAATTGCTGATGATCTTGCTGGCTTGGTCGCCGCGGCGCCTTGTTGATTTCGTCGCGCTGCTGCTTCAGTTGCATGATCTCCGAGTGCAACACGTGCAATTTCCCTTCGAATTGCTTGCGCATGCTCGCATACTCGGTTTCGCTGCGCTCCAGCTGAGATACCAGTTCTTCCTTGACTTGGATGTCCGACTGGATCTGCTGCACCATGCGCGACCACTGTGGGTGCCTATCCAGCCCCGTCGCCTGGCTTGATGCCAACGAATCCGCACCATTCGAGTGTGTACGCCCGTGAACGCCAAACGAGACCTCGGACCCATGCAAAATCGACGATGACGATGACGGAGACGACTCGTGTCCATCGGGCCACTAAGATTGGAAAAGGGGAGTTGGTAAAAGCAATGAGAACGAGCGTTTTTTTTTTTTCTTTTTTTTTCCCCCTCCTCTCGCTAGCCTTACGTCGTCGAGATCGCCGAGATACAGATTGCTCTCGTCGGACTGCAGGCGCTCAAACAATTCGTCATCATTCAACAGGTCGTATTCGTCATTGGCGGACGGGCCGGCCCGGTTTTTTTTTTTTAAAAAAAAAAAAAAAGAAAGAAAAAAAAAAGAAAACAGAGGAGATCAGCACGCGGCATTGCATATTTTTTTTCCTTTTTTTAGAGTTTACCTTTGCATCCTGCAAGACTTGCAGGCCACGCTCGATTTCTGAACGAGCCTTGCTAATGGATTGGCGCACTTGGTTGCGTAGATCGGCAGTGCCTGTGGATGATGTGTCCATAGGTCCGACCGTCTGCTTTAGCCATTGCTGGATGTCGTCATAGCCGTCGACGTGGAGCAAAGAAACAGGGGGCTGCTGTGGAGGTGAGGCCATGGGGACCACGGGGACCATGGTTTGCGTCGAAGGTTGTGATTTGAGCGACCGGGTGCTTGCGCTGGGGTTGAATCGAACGCGTTTTTTCTTGTTGGCGGCCGTGGGTGCGAGGCGGCGGTGAGAGAGCAGCATGCGATTGTTATTATTGGACGAGGTGGTGCTGCTGTTGTGCGCATGCATCATCAAATTCGCATGATTTGGCCAAGATGACGTCATGGATCGAGAAGGAGGAGGCGGCATCATCTGTGCGGCTTCCAAAAAGGCAAGACGGTCCTGCGTGTCGGCCAATTCGTCACGCAATTGCTGAATCGTTTGCTGGTCAGACAGAATCCGCTTGACCGCAGGCATCACGGGCCCTTTTTCACTGGCATTGTCGTCATTGCCGTGATCTATCAGCCAATTGAGTTGCTCCCACAGCCGTGGCACGTCACCAACACCTTCTTCTTGCACATGGTACGCCACGTCGCGCTCGAGCAAAAGCGTGTCGCGCTGTGCAGATGCTTGGACCAATTGATCGGATGTCTGCTTGAGTCGCTGTCGCAGCCGTTGGAGCTCCAATTGCATCGGAATCGTCATATCTTGCGATGTCTTGACCGATTGAAGCTCTAGGCGAAGACGCGCCACCTGCGCACGAAGTTGGTTCACCTGCATCGACGATCCCGCGAATTCTTGATTGATGCACACCTTGTTCTTGATGTTGCGCGCGCGATTCGCATACTTTAGCGTGCTCAGCGTCTCGGCAAAGTTGGCATCCGCCGGCGACACGCATGCCACCATGAGCGTCTGCGAATTGCCGCCCAACGAGTCTTGCAACAGCCGCGTCAGCTTAGAATCGCGGTATGGCACGTGACTTGCACGCCGCGACTCGTCCCCTAGCGCGCTAATCACATTGCCAAGCGCTAACAGACCAGAATTGATTGCAATGCCCTCACGTGCTCGGTCGCCTTGCGCATTCGTCCGTTTCAACTTTAAAAAAAAACACAAATAAAAGAATTAAAAAAGGGCCTCCTCCCTCGTTTCAGGTTTTTTTTTTTTTTTTTTTTTTTTTTTTTTTTTTTGTGCGATTTGAGTGTGACCTTACCCTTTCAGAGCCAGCAAGATCGACAAAGTGGAATTTGCTCACGAGAACCTTTGTCTTGCGCGGCGGCAGGGTCGTGCCAATAGAAGTGGCCGGAGTGTGGGACAAGGTAGAATGATCATGATCGTGTCTGTTGCTGTTGTCGTCGTGTGGGTGCAATGGAGCCGTGGTCGTGTCACGGGTGGCGTCGTGTTGATGCGCTTTTTCGTTGTCGTCAGCATCATCAGGCACCGTTTGCTTGAGTGTGACGGTCAGAATCGCATGCGATCGCGACGACACCGCATTCATGTCGGTCGCGCCAGTGGTGCGGCACAGCGAGCCCCTGGTCAGCACACCAACAAGGTCATCGGGGGTTGCACATGCTTCCTCGCGCACGCCCGTCCAATAGATCTGGCCCTGCATGTCTTCTCGGATGTTGATATCGCATGTTGGCCCATGAAACGACGCGCCATGCACGCCGCTGCTGTTACTGGATATCCGCCGTCGCTCGCTGCTCTCTTGTACATTTAACAAATCGATGATTTCTTCATTGTACAGCTCAAGAAACGATGCATGCACTTGGAAATCATGCCCCTTGCTCTCCAATCGCTGGAACAGCTCATGGATGAAACGAGGCACAATCCCTTCAAACAAAAAGGAGGTTAGGATTTGCAAAAATGTCGCAATGGATACACCCATTGACAGAAAGTTTTTTGTTGTTTTACCCTGATACTCAGAGTGTAAATGCTCGTCGAGGGCCGTTCCCATGCTATATGTCTTTCCAGAGCCGGTTTGCCTTTAAGAGAAAACAAGACAAAGATCAGCGCTGCAATTCGCCTTGTCGCTTAAATGAAATCGTTACCCGTAAGCAAGAATCGTCGCATTGAAGCTGTTTTTTTTTTTAAAAAAAAAAAAAAAGATCGGGTGAGCAATGGTCGTCGGTAAAAAAAAAAAAAAAAAAAAAAAAAATGGGGGGGAAAAAAAAAAAAAAAAAAAAAAAAAAAAAAAAAAAAAAAAAAAAAAAAAAAAAAAAAAAAAAAAAAAAAAAAAAGGGGATCATCGATTACCCATCGACGAATTTGTTGACGAGCGGCGCAACGGCCTGTGTGTAAATGGCCTGCTGTGTGGATTGCGTATCGTACACGTAATCGTAAGTAAACGAGTGATCCTTGCCAATAAGAACCTGCGGCTCATTGGGAAGAAACGTAATGCATTCGGTCGCATTGTTGTACTGCTCCTTTTCGGTGAGCGGCCGCACGCGGAGCGCGACTCTATAGGTTAAACAAAGAAAAAAGGGCAAAAAGGGGGGCGCTCGGGGTTAATTTTGTTGCGGTCGTCGTCTCGTTTTCTCGTCAATTCATACCTGACAGCTGTCGTGGTCATGGTCCGTGAGTATATTCTTTAAAAAGAGGATAGATACAAGGGGGGAACAAAATATGTACAAATATATAATACAAAGAAAAGAAAAAGAGAAGAAAGAGAATGAAAAAAGCACAAGCCAAGAGGTGGCGGCCCCCCTTTTCTGCGTCGACGCGCTCATCCCTGGTTTTCTCCGCTCCCCCCCCCCTTTTTCGTCCCCCTATATTCTTCTTAAATGCCATCATCACCACCAACTTGGGACGTAGCCCGGTGATCTCCCCACCCCCCCTCACTTCTCCCCCCAAGTAAAAATAAAAAAACAAGTGGCAATCGGCCAGCCATTCTTCGGAAGCACCAAACATGGATTCGTTTCATCTTTTTTTTTTTTTTTGCAAAGTCCATCTCTAGCCTACCCACAGACACGCTGCTAAACTTAAAAATCCTGGCTGGACGCGTCGCACAAGTGCCGCTTTTTTTGGCTAGCTACACTCTATGCCGGATGCACCTCCGATGCCCGCTTGTGTTGCCACTCAATTCTATGCAGCCCTCCTCTGTAGCCAATGAAAAAATAAAATAGGAGAACCTACAGATGCAATGCATAGAATGAAAAGCCGGCTTGCATGCCATGGGCCATGCACATGCACGCAACAGGCTTAACATGCTGCCCCTCACTAACAACCAGTCCTCGATCCTCGTCTCCTTTCAAATAAAGTTGACAAGAATAATGATTTGTTGTTATTTTTTTATTTCTTGGGTGAGAAGAGCGAACCTTCCCATTTGGAAAGGGTGCAAAGAGACCAGGTGATCTTGATTTTTGTTGATGGTGCGACCAAGGAGGGGGGGTGCGGATTACGTTCGAGCTGCATCTCACTCGTTTTTTTTTTTTTCGCTCTTTCTCTCTTTCTCTCGCTTTTTTCGACACTCCGCGCGCAAGCGCATCTCCCCATTGGCACACACCTACTTTCTTATAGGAGTGACTTTTGGCAATCAGCCCTCCCTAAGATCGCCAATGATGCAATGCCAGCGGTAGATCGCCAATGGCAATGAGAAAAAAGGGCGTTTCTTGTTTTTAAAATGATTGCTCGGTGCATCCCCCAGTGAAAAAAAATAAAAAAAAACTGGTGTGGCACCGTAAATCATGGAAAGAAAGGGACCCGACACCGCCGGGCATGCCGAAAATGGGGGTGGGAGAATCAATCGCGTCGTCCGTCCAACAGGCCCCTTTTTTTCCCCGCAACAAAGAGGACACTGTGTTACCTTTTTTCCCAATCGGAGACCATCTCCGTGTGTGTGAGTGGAAATACGCGTCCTTCTCAGTCTCTGAAAAGCCAATGCCCTACCCCCTTGTCTCGCCCTTTTTTTTTTACAGCGCGCATGGACCATGGCCATTTGTTTGAAAAAAAGGACATAGACGACGATTGTGCGACGCAATGGGCACGTTAGAGACCGCAGAACGAACAAATAAAAAAAGGGGAAGCCAGCCACCTCCACGGTCTTGGGCCCACGGATGGTCTACAAATGGGATCGCCTCGCACAGAGCCTCGTTTTTTTTTTGTTTTTTACCACGACCATGGGTCCAAAAGGAACAACACCATGATGTCGTTCCACGTCACACATGCAGATGTCAATGAGCAAACGCGCACAACCCCCATCTGTGTGCTTTGCCAATAGCAGCGCGTCCTCTATCTCATCTTTTTTTTTTTCGCTCCCATTCCATTCTTTTGGGCTTGGCAACTAGCTTCTCCCATCACCTGATGCTTGCAGTAATGACATTCTTGGTGTGGGCACCAAAGACAAATATGAGACACGAAAAAAAAAAAGAAAAATAGGGGGAACAAAAGCTGTCATCCATGTGAAAAAAAGAAAAAGCTGACGCCAGACAGGGCACTCTCCTTGCCTTCCACCAACCGCGGATGCACCAGATTGCATGCAACCTTGAAAATGAGACCTCCTGGAAATGTCAATGTCTTTTTTTGGCGAGACACGGACCATGATGTTGTCCCGTGCAGCGCTTTGTGTGCTGTCGGATCGGTCCCCACAAAGAATGGCCACACCACTACCTCCAAAAACTTGACACTAGCACGAACGTGGAACAGCTCACACTTTAAAAAAAAAAAAAAAAAGTCAGAGCTTCAAGAGCCAAAGTCTGTATCGCCTGTTTCACCTCATAATCATGACACGAGCTCTCATTTTTGAACTGCCCTCAATGTTTGAGCTCTTGATTTCGTTAAAAATCGAATAAAAATGGACGGTTGATCACGCCGATGCTTGCCAACACTGAAATCCATTCACGACCCTCGTTTAAAGTTTAAACAACGCAAATCACGTCCCTTCGTCTCCAAACCTTTGCATGAGTAGGCTATTTCGGCGCGTCTTTTTCCAAAAGAGCCAGACGTCGGCTGAGGAGTCGTTGTGCAAATGAATCCATAATATGATAATGATGGTATCTCCGTAAATTCAGTACCATACCCCTTTTTTGCAGGGCGCGTCCAACAGATCTTATTCAGCGGGTCCTAGGTATATTTGAGCTGGAGGATGCTGAACACAAAAAGTCAACGATGTCAGTTTTTTGAGATATCGGATCACTCAGTCCTGAGAACATGCATTTTGCATAAAATCAGGGCCAACCCAGGGCCAAAACGATTCCTGATGGCTAACTCATCGAGATCTCGACGCGATGTCCTCAAGCCACAAGCGCTTTTACCGCGTTTGCCCGCCGATTCATTTGAGATGTCTCACGCGTCGGGGCGCTCAGCCGTTGCCGCCGTACGAGACCAAATGGTAGCGATCTTAGGCATCTTACCCCCTTTACGCCTATACAGTAAAACTGACGCTTCCTCAGAAACTTGCTCATTTGATCTCAAATTTGGACCAGTTGATTGTGGACTCAATTCTACAATGGTGTTAATTTTGTTCGCGAATCGGATCACTCATCAGTCCACCACCAGAGAAATCTTGAGATTCGCTCGATCAGGAGGATGAAAAAACTGCTGGCGCCATTCGAAAGAGACGCGTGTTGTATTTGCCGTCCTAGCCCCATGTATATGCATGTCGATGGCATTCAATGGATTGAAACAAACGCTCTTGATACCGATCCGAGGTCTTTTCACAATTGATGCAAAGCGGCAATTAATATGTTTTGCCTCAGACACGGAGAGTCTCGACAGCTCTCTCTTACAGCGTTGTTTCTCCGCATCTCACGATACGACACCATTGTCCTTTCACGTTTTGTATAAATAGAGAATCGTTTTACATTTCAATAAACCGTATCTGTTTGCGATTGTATTTCTTGTCTTTTGTTTTCTTGTAACATTTCTCCACCCACCAATTTTACAACGCGTTTGGATGTATGATACAGTATCATACCGTAAATGTCATATCTGGAATAATGTTTGCTTGCCCAATGCGTGACATTTGCACGCTTGCAATACCATCATCATTTAAACCATATAAATAATAATAATATAATAATATTGTACGTAACGACTTTTTTCTAATAATAACGTAGTGTAGCGTACAGTACAACAGTAAATGATGATACTACTGTATCATACCACCACAGGCATGGCAACAGCAGCAGCAGGAGGAGGCAGTGCGCTAGCTTGGGTTTGAACTTTTTGCATCGGTCATTTCACCAGCAGGCTGCAGCCCACTCATCAGTCATCATCAATGCATACAGTACTGTAAAAATGTGCAAAAAAGCAAAAAAAAAAAGAAAAAAATAAAATTCCATGCAATCCACGCATTTAATTTGGAAGTGCCAAACCTTAATTTTTTCAAAAAAGTTCGCACCAAAGTAGGCACTTTTCTCAGTTGATCGCCGTTCATGCGCAAGTCATTGAACTTTTTTCTTATACTGTAAAGTTGGGACGACCTGCTGCCATTTTGCCTGCCAATACAGTAGCAAATAGTCGAAATCACCTGTTTAAGATGCATTGATCACTCGGAGTTCGAAATTTCTCAAATTTGGCATTTTCTGAGATTGAAATGTGTGACCCCTGAGTGACCCCTGAAATTTTTAAAAGTTGTCGTCGTAGCGCTTTGGGAGTTTAATAGGTAAGCTTTTTTGTCGCAAAAAATTTTGCGATGAATTCTTCGATACATCTATTTTTGAATGGGTCGGGCGGTCGGCCATGCAGATGGAGAGATGAATGCAAAATAGTACAAATATGAGGTTTTTGGCATATTCGAGTCCAAAAAAAATCGGGCGGGTTCGTGTGTCTTGAGTACTGATGAGCTGTAGTTTACGTCGTGACGTAGATAGGTTTCATTGGCGGCCGGGCGAGTAAGCTGTAAAAAAATTTCGGGAGGCACAACAGACCGCCAAAAAAGTTTAAAATACTGTAATTTTGTTGCTTTTTTTACAGTAAAACAAAGCATCCAAAGGCAAATGTGTACTTTTTTTTAACGCAATGTGGCGCGCCGCCGGCCACCGACGCTTGTGATGAATGAGAAAGGACAATGATAGGACTACTGTAAAGGTAGGCTTTTTATGTCAAAAATGAGAGAGAGAGAGAAGAAAGGGAAAATAGAGGGGAAAGAGACGTTTAAATAGGCTATGGAAATAGGCTATGAGGCGAATTAGATGTCAGGCATCACACGTCAGAGCGTGTGTGCAACTGAGCTTAAATGCAGGTCTGATCTGCTGCGCATCATCCAGATCAATGCCAAATTTGACAACGCTGCAAGTTTTGAAAATTTACGTAAAATGACGACAGCGCGTGTCGTCGTGCGTTGAGGAGGAAGGACATCATCCTACTGTACAACAGTATTATGGTACTGTATCATGGAACATGGATCCTCACTTTTACTACAGTAGGTACTGTATGATTACTGTACAGTACTGTACAGTATATGATATTACAGCATGATTTATGAACATGATATAAAACATCGAGCAATTTCAACGCGCGGTGGCGGCGGCGGAGGGATTTGGCAAGTTAGATAAAATTTATTTTAAACTGTATGATACTGTAATACTGTACTGTAATATAGCAATTTCATGAAGTTTCAACATTGTGAATCAGCAGCATTTATTTGTATGATAAGAAAAAAATCGCTATATCATACTTCAATATCATACTGTATGATAGTCCATTATCACATTTCAGAGCATAATACCGCAATTATTGTTGATCCCAACAAAAGGAACATCAGTGCAGAAAGCTGGAGGGATGCTGGCCTTGTCATATGTTGCTCGATCGGGGCATACGTAAGTACACTTTTTCTCAAAAACACCATTGGTCGAGGTTGTTGAGGTTATTCTTTTGGTGCAGCCAGAGAGCGGGGAAGGGCATTCGTATGGGGGGCATTTTCTATCCTTGGGGACTTCAGCAGAAAATTGTCTCTCGCAGTCTTTGTCGGTGAATGTAATGACGACTGAACTTGCAGAAATCCCAAGAACAAGTGTAGCAAGCGCAAGGACTACTGTTTTCATCATTTTCAACAGGTCTGGAAGATTAAAAGAGAGCAGCAAAGAGAAATGCACTGAAAATGTCAGGCGGAAAGGGCATTCCAATCACATTATGATCTTTCATCTTTGTATGATATCATACATTCCACTCCGTTTTTTTCTTCCGACATGTGTTGAACAATTATGTACGTAGAAAATCTTGAGCTCAACTACAATAGGCGACATACACGCAGCAGTAGCAGACATCAAATCCAACTGGACAATCTTATCATACTGTAGAGCCACTGACTCGCACAAGAATTGGCGATCTTTTTTTTTTTCCGCCACCGGCGATGCCTCATTTTTTTGCCCCTGAAAGAAAAATAAAATCGTGCCTATATAATTACACAGAGAATCCATGGAAAGCGACAAAAAAAATGGGAGTGAGATTGGCTTGCTCGTTGACAAGCAATTGATGATTTTTTTTATTTAATATTACAGGCGAATGGCAAAAGCAAAACGAGTCTTTAGAGGCACTGCAACGCGTCCGCTAGCAAGGGGAATGCCAAGTGCATGGATTTAATTAAAAACAGACGCGTGCAAATGGACGTTTGACGCGATTCTGACGCCAGAGATCTGTCTGCCAGCGACACGATCGCACTCATCCAATAATGGACTTGATGACGCGCTCCATGACCTGGAGCACAAGGACGCGGTTGAGGTTTTCATCTTGCAAGCGCAGCCAGATGCGGTGCATGGCGAGCGTGGTGTTTTGGTCGCCGAGCAGCTGTTTGACGCCGGCGGGGACAGCCTGCTGCGTGAGGAGCTGGCGCGCGCGGTCCTTTGTGCGTGCCTTGTCTTCGGCCGAGCGGCGTGGGTATGCCGTGTTGTACGTGCCATTTGGCCAATACTTTTCGTGGACCATGTCAGCCCAGCCCACGAGCGCATCGGGCGACAGATACGCCTCCATGTAGTGGTCGTACTGCTTGCCCACCCACTCGGTGTACGACCGGCGCACAATCTCACGCAGCAAATTCAAAATGGACCGGCGCATCCAGCCCTTGTTCGTTGTCGTCGTCCCAAGCTCGAAAATCTCCACAATCAGCGCGTATGTCGTCTCGATCAGCAGCTCCGTGTCCATGGCAGACAGCGGTTTGGCCTTTTTCTTCTCTTCTGCTCCATCCAATGCCGGTGGAGATGCAAGCGAAGCAGGACTTGCCGGCAAAGGGCCGTCATCACCAGCATTTTCAACATTTTCAGTATTTTTATCGTCCTCTTGTTCGTCGTCGCTGCCCAAGCAGATCAATGGCTGTTGAGAAGGTGGAGCAGGAGAAGGACTGTCGCCATCGATGCTGCTATTGCTCGCGGTGCTGCTAAAACTGCTGCTGAGCGACCCTGCACGCGCAAGCCATTTTGTCGCGGTGGTTGTTGCCGCTGTCGTTGCTGCAGTGGCTGCGGTTGCCGCGGTTGCCAATCCTGACGAAAGCGCGGCCGTGCCCTCAGAGGCCAGTGACGACGACGATGAGCCAGCTGGGGGCAATGGTGGCGGTGCCGACGCTGAATTGGCGGTCAATGCTGCTGTGGACAATGGTGTTGGCGATGCCGTGGGCGACGTGGTGGTGGCATGATTGTTGTTGGCGGCGGCCGTCGAGAACGAGCGGGAAAAGAAGGATTTCGGCTGGTTCTGTTGTTGCAATGCGGCCAATTCAGCCTGGTGCTCGTCGGCGAATGACTGCTCGGATTGCAAGGACCCCTGGTCCGTGGGCCGTTCTTTGCGTAAAAACGCGCGAATGAGCGGTTCCGTGCCCAATTCAGGATCACGCACCAGTTTGGTCAGATAAACCTCCAGACCGTGCGCGAGATTGCTCTCCTCAAACGCAACATCTGCGGCAGCATGCTCTTCTTGTTGCTGCTGCTGTTGCTGCAATTGCATGGCCGTTGTCTTTTTGCCGAGCCACGTGCGCGTGAATTGCAGCGGCAAACGTAAACTGATCTTATTCACGCGTCGTGGGTGCTTGTACCTGAGCAGTGCCTGGAAGACATCGAAATCCTGATATGTGCGTGTGATCACGTACCCACCGCCCTCGGACGACGCCGCATTGGGCACGAGCGACGGACGCTCGATCTGCACGAGGAACATCAATTCGCGCTGGTCCATTGTGTGCGGGTCTGTGTATGGCGCGGAGATGTCCATGACACTGAATCCCACGGTGCCTGGCGGATAAATCATCAATGTTGGTCTTTGACGCGGTGGCGGTGGTGGAGGCGGCTGCGCACTCTTTGCCACTGGCGACGTCATGGGTGAAGGTGGCAAAGTCGACGTGGATGTACGTGGTGTTGACGCGTCGTCCATAGAATCACGCGCCAATTGAGCATTTTCAGCCGCCATCGCGTCCTCGGTCGCTTTTTCCACAAGACTGCGGATCCCATCGGCGTCGCCTTGATCCACGACACCAGAGTCAGGGGCTGCCGCCGCGGCCGCGGACGCCTCATCCACCTCCAAATAGTGGACAAGCCATCCATTGATAAAGTCCGGGTCGCTGCACGTGTTGAGCATATTGCCAAACAGATGCACGGCAAGCATCTCCTTGAACATGCTGTGCAACACCTTGGACTCGCGATCCGACGCGGGTAAAATCCGCTTCAGCATCATCTGGCCCAGACCACGCAGCTGAGCATGTTGCTCACGCCGCGATAAAAGCTGTGCAAACGGCGATTGCGGGTTCTCCTCCACATACGCATCCAAAAAAAAAAAAAAAAAAAAAAAAAAAAAAAAAAAAAAAAAAAAAAAAAAAAAAAAAAAGATGAGCGGCGCTTCAATGGCATAATAATGAGGGCATTTGTGCAACTTGCCATGTGAATAATCAACGTGTTGGCCAGACCGTACATGGTGGCCATCACAATGTCATTGCGTTCCTGATTGAGCAGCGTTTTTTCAAGGCTGGTCACCGCCATGTTTAGCCGTGTCTTGATCAAACGCTCTGTCTCGTCCTCATACACCGAATGCAACGGGTCCCACCACGTGCTCACGAAATCGCGATAGAAAAAACCAATGAGTGGCGCGACCCGCTTGGTCAATGGCGCGTAAAACAGGTCCAACACTGCATATTTTGCATCGTCCTCGTCCTAAAGTCATCAGCGTGAGCTCATTTTCTCTTCCAATGGATTTCCAATGGATGCCCAATTTCTTTTTACCAGCAGCGGGACGTCAATGGTTCTTGGGTCGTTGTACTTTTGAGCAGTAAAGGCGGCCGCTGGTGGGTGTCGCCGGTCAAAATATAGCGCACCAAAGACAAACACCACGGCCATGACAAACGCAAAGATGAGCCGGTGCGCCGTCAACGAAACGACATAAATAGCGACGGTCACGAGCCACACCGTCGGTGTCGCAAGCACCGTGTGCAGACTAACTTCCTTTTCGTGGTCTCCCATGGAAAAAAAAACTAAAGAAAAACAATAAAGCAAAAGAGCGAGGGGCAAGGGTGCAAGAGGGGTATATACAGTAATCAAAAGGCGAAAGAAAGCGAAAAAAAGGAGTGCATTGCTCAGAATTAAGCTTTTTTTTCTTATTTCTGAGTTTTTTTTTTTTTTTTTTTTTTTTTTTGGACCATTGATCCCTGGCAACAGCCCAGCGCACACACAATGCACAAATAAATAAGCACGCGGCTCGTTTTTATTTTGAAGGAGGTGGTGATCGAGATCGATGTCGTCGCTTTTCGTGACGATGGCTCTATGAGACAATTAAAAAAAAGAAAGAAAATGAGTCAGTCTTCCACGCTATCGCACACGCTGCCCCCGCCTCCAATGCCTTACTCGAGGTGACCGTGATCGCGAGCGCGACTTGTCATGCTTGCGCTTCTCCTTGTCGCGTCGCTTCCGCTTGCGTCGTCGCTTCTAAATGGAGATTTTAGCATGAGATTCGCCATTTTTACAAAAACGAGAGGGGCAATTGAGCCTATTTTTTTTCTTACAGAGTCATCGTCGCTGTCGGTGTCGTCTTCGCTGGTAGAGTCGTGGCGGCGCTTCTTGTGCTTGGGTTTCTTTTTGTTTTTGGCCAACTTGGCCTCGCGTTCCGCATCCAGCTGCTGCCGATACTTCTTCATCGCCTGCTCAGACACGCCCGGTCCTTCCTTTTCCTCCTTGATCTTGCGGAACTCCTCCCTAAAGGAAAAAGCCATGGTCAGTGGCGATTTGCACGATCGATTTTTTTTTTGACAAAAACGAGCGACTTACCAAGTCAAACCCGTCTTTCTACGTTGTTCTATCAAGTAAACAGGTCAGTCGACGCGTGAAAAAAAAAGCGTGTCGCTTCCTCTTACCTATATAGTCGCGGATTGTAGGTCCTTCACTCATGGCAGCGCAAACGTCGGTAAAAGGGAAAAGAAAAAGTAAAGAGAACCGCATGGAAGCTCCGAGATGCCCCTTTTAAGAAATGGGCAGGCATCTCCCCTCGCAGCGCATTGTCTGGCCTTTGCCCTAGTCATGCTTCCAATTGCTCATCAAAGGTGCCTTGAGGGTACAGACTCTTTTTTTGTAGCTTTTCTGCATTTTTTTTACACTTCCCTGGACGGTTCCTGTTGCTTTGAATGATCTTTATTATCATCCTGTTGTAGGATTAAGCCCACCATGGTGGACAAACCTCGCCAACGAGGCAATCAATGTGGCAATTTCGCAAAAATGAGGCAAATCATCCCGTCCAACAACAAAAGTGTCATCAAAAGAGCAGCTCTGGAGGACCCTGTTGCTCTGAATGACCCTTAGTGTTTCTTGCCGTTGATTTGATCCCACCATGGCGCATCCAGCTTGCAATTGAGGCAAACAATGGTGTAAATCGCAAAAAAAAAGGGCAAATCACGCGTCGAGAAATAAGAAGAGCCTCCTCTAGAAAGCACTTTTTGCTGCCAAGGGCCGTTAGAATCGTTCAGGCTCAAAACCATGGTGGACACGGCTCGCGAATGAGGTAAGCAATGCGGGGTAGAAGTGTAAAAATGGGCCAAATCATGCATTGAAACAAATAAATGATTCATCAAAAGAGCAAAGTTCCTTTATTACATTTTGAAAGAGAGTGAGAAAGTGAGGATATGACAAAGAAGAAAACAAAAACCATCGTAGACCTAATCAAATTGCAGGAAAAAAAAGAGTGAGACACGCTTTTCATGGATACAAATGTCGTGCATCAAGAGAGAAAGGGTTGCGTCGCAATTGTCATCTTTTTTCTTTTCTTTTTGGGTTCAGTTGCAGGTTAAAAACGTATCCTCAATGATCTTCAGATAATGTAGGTAAGGTAATTGTTTTTGTTGTCTCATCATAGTCACCCAAAATGACAAGAAAAAAAAAAGAGACAATTGCAAGCGACGAGCCTTTTTCCCTTGATGAAGAGAGGATGTGATTTTCTTTTTACCTTTTGGGGCCTGGTGCGAACGGTTTCGACAAGCTTATTTCTTCTTGGACACACCGACGGTGCGGCCACGGCGGCCGGTGGTCTTGGTGTGCTGGCCACGGACGCGGAGGCCCCAGAAGTGGCGGAGACCGCGGTGGAGGCGGATCTTCTTCATGCGCTCGAGATCCTCGCGCATCTTGGTGTCGAGAACGTTGGAGATGACCTGCGAGTACTTGCCATCGACGATGTCCTTTTGTCGGTTAAGGAACCAGTTGGGGATCTTGTACTGCGCGGGGTTCTGCAGAATGTTGACAATGCGCTCCAACTCTTCGTTGGAGAGCTCACCAGCGCGCTTGTTCAAGTCAATGTCGGCCTTCTTGCACGCAATGTTGGCGAAACGGCGACCAACACCCTTGACAGAGGTCAGGGCAATCGTGATCTTGTCCTTGCCGTCAACGTTGGTGTTGAGGAGACGGATGATGTGTTGGAACTATAACAAAAAAAGAAAAAAAGAAAAAAAGGGACATGAGCAACAGGCCGGCGCCATTAACGATCACGTCGCATGTTGCAGAATCAATTCGACAAGCAAAGTACTTACTTGGTTCCTTTCAGGGACAACGAGAGACTACAAGAAAAAAAAAACGTGAAAAAAGTGAGTTTTCCTATCCATCCATCCATCTTGACACATGCATCAATGCGAATCCATCCATCTGGTCAAAAAGGCATGCCGACATGGCCAATGGACCATGATGTATGCCGTTCGTCGTGAATGTATGGTGCACGTGTAAAGCACGCTGGAGGTGCAAAACTTACCATGACGTCGAATTGGAACGGTAAAGAGAAGGAAAAAAGAAAAGACCAAATGGCGAATCTGGGCAAAAAGGCAGCCAAAATAGGCGTCCGGCGTCGCCGGTCCGACCTTTTAAAACCCCGCCGGACGGGGGCAATTCCACTTTGAATTGGCCATCGCATTTTATCTTTCTCTACGCGCTTTCTGTCAAAAAATCGTCTCCGAAGCAACCAAGCCAATGTTCGTTTTTTTATGTGCAGCACACAGCGCACAATCTGCTCTTGCAACGCATATAATAAAAACACACTGTCGTAAGGCTTGAGCAATCCTTAAAAATACCAAAATGCATCAATTTTGCGATTGTCGACATTACAGCCAGCCGATCGCCGAGTGAGCCTGGGGCCAACTGAGCCCCCATTCACGGTATCACTTGATTTAAATTTGATGCCATACGGTCAAGCTCATCACGAGAAACACATAAATGACGAGTTTGGGCCTCATTTTTTTGCACATTTCAAGACTGTGCCATAATGTACGACCTGCCAGAACCTTGACTGTCGTTGCCACAGAGGGTCAAGCGACGCGTGTGCCAAGTTTGGGGCCATCTGGAGGAGGTTAACCTTTGACGCTGATTTCATGGCTGAAAATCGGTCTGATGAAAAATTGGGAAACTTAGGTCCCCGGATACGCTTCAAACTCGGTGATAAGGTAGGCCACGTCGTGTTTGCTGGTAAAAATGGAATAAAAAACGCGGGTCGCACTGCTCAATTTCGTGCTAGGAGCAAGAAAAGGAAATTCTTTGACAGCCTCTAGCTCGATAAAAACAAGACAAGACGCGATCGTTTTTGGATCCCACAGAAATAGATGCAATAGATGACTGAATCTGGGACGCGCATCGCGTCTGTGGCGCGAGAATTCACGCGTCGAAAAATCGCTAAAATCGTGGGTGAGTTTGATTGCGCACAGCGCCGGAACCAGTAAAGCATTTCTTATGATCACCTGCACAAGAATGACAAACAGATTCTTGTCTTTCGTATGGTGCTAATTGCAAGCCTCCAAGTCCAATTCCGGATGCGCAACAATGATTTGAAAACCAGACGTCAAATGCCAAAAAATGGCATTTAGTCCGAAACGCGCTAATGTGTACCATATTTTTATTTGATTTTTCATAGTCAAATAGGCGCATTTACATGGTAGGCCCTATGGCGCTGTGATTGGGGTACCTTGATTTCGCGGATTTTCGATCCTCGAAGGTACATCAGGGACGTTTGGCGATTTTCGATCGACGCTGTTGCTCGTGATCCAGAGATCGCAGAGCTTCGAAAAAGATCTCATTCGAACTAGACGGGCTTTCTGGATCGAATGCAATAGGTTTCATGCAAATCAATCAAGGATGTCGACAACCCATTTTGCAAAAATCAATATTTTCGTGAACTCCGTGATTACTCTTCCCCTAGACACCCCGCATCCGTGCGTGAGGGCTTAGTGAGAAGTGCGACGGTAGCTGCGTACCCGGGAAGGACAATGGGCAAAGCTGCAATTGATTGTGCTCTGAGGAGGAGGAAATGCACAAAGAAAATGCACGTTTTAGTCATTTTCTTCCCGAGAAACTGAGCCAAACCAACCGACTTAACTCCCAGATGAATGAGCGCAACAAGGCTTTTTAAAGTACATGTGGCCAACAACGAGGGTGCTGCTCAGTTTTGGGCGATTCGGTCCACTTTTTACTTTCAAAAGTTCACTTTACAATGAGATACACTCTTTTTGCTCTAGTTGATTGACCTCAAATGTGGCTGATCCCTTTTTTGATGGATGTCTGACACGCCAGTGTTTCAACATACTGTAAAGTCCATGCGCACGTCTCTTTGGCAGGCTAAAAGTTTTCATTTTTCAATTCACGTATTTCAGCTATTTCGAGGGTGCCATAAAGCATTGCGAATAGACGAGGCACACGTCAACGGTCTACTTGTCACCACAGTATGAATATATGATAAAGACGCGCGCAGATTCATAAAGATGTCACGCCTTCGCACACAAAAAAAAAGGTTTTAAGGTGGCTGCCGAAAAGGAGTTTGGCTCTTTCTGAGGACCTATTCCAGCCGGCATTCGCCAACATCAAGAGCGGTGCGCACATAGCCAATGCCGTCATCCCTCTGGATGAGTAGTTTTCCTCCATTGGATCACAAAAAGCCTCAATTTTTTTGCCCTTGTCCCTCTTTTTTTATTTTTCGTCGCGTTGGGTTTCCTTTTTGAGCCTTGTGCAACCATGCAATTTTGGGCTATGGTCAAGCACATTGCCTTTTTCAGCAAATGATACGCCAGAAGAATCCGGGTAGAGTCCACTTGCTTTTTGGCATTTGTTGTTGTTGTGGTTGCACCTGCATCAAGAGATCTTTTTCTTGACAGTCGACAGTTAAATGGCGCCATTGCCCGCCATGGCGAGCCCCGAGGGGAAGCAGAATGGCAGAAACCATGATAAAACTGCCATTGGCGTGTCCTCTTCTTACGTTTTTCGAGAATTTCTCTCATTTTGCGTGTCCTTTGCGTTGACGCCGGCCCTCCATCCCCAGCACAAATAAGGTCAATAAAGATCCCCAAAATAAACCCTTGAAGGTTGTGTTTTCTTGTTTCATTTGTACGCGATCCAGAAAAAAAAAGAAAAACAACGTGTGGTCGCGGGGAAAAAACAAAGAAGAGGCGCAGGGCTCAGAGGGGCCGATGTGACACACAGATTTGCCTGCGGCCACGCCCGCTTCTAAAAAAGGGCGTGTGTTTTTGTTCCATTTTTTTTAACCTTGCGGCCTATTGTTCCCCCCTTTTTTTTTTTATCATCCATCGCCTCCCTTTTTCCTTTTTGCTGCTTTTTGTTTATTTTCTCGTCCGGCCATCCTTTTTCCATTCCCTGAAAAATATCAATGCCGTCCCAGTATGACGCCAAGATGGGCCCCTACCAGAGCGCCGCCGACTTAAGCGCGCTGCAAAGGGTAAAAAAAAAATTAGCAAAAGCAGATAAGAATGGCTCATGACATTTCTTTAAATCAGGAATTGGATCAATTGCGGCAGAAGCGGCAGGCACGACGCCAATCGCAGGCGCCCGATGTCGGCGACGACCCATTGGATGCACCATCACCAGTAGGCGCCAGCCGCAGCACCGTGTTTTCGACGAAATCCGAGCTGACGCTGGCAGTGGCGCCGCGGCCAAGCGCGACCATGAGCACACAGGCGCTCAAAAGCACAACGGACGGTAAAAGCACCGTTCGCGGCACAGACGCGTATTTAGAAGACAAGCGGCGCGCATTGCGACGCACATCGACACCTGCCGCCGTGTCGACCAGCAAGGCGGCATCCACCATGGCTCGTCCAGCACCCATTACACCCATTGCACCGCCATCACCACCCGCACACACGCAAAAACATGTGAGACCCGATACCAGCATCAGCACACCCGCACAACCTGTCCTCATGCCAAACTTGCGCGTCGACCAGGTGTTCCCGCCCCCATCCCCGCCAGAGGATGATGATGACCACCTCAACGAGCATATCCAGCGTCTCGCCGAGCTTAAGTTGTCCAAACGCGCTTCCAATGCCAAGGTAAACCACGAAAAAATGACTAAAAATGACTAAAATTCCAAAAAAAAAACGCGATTTAACTCTTTATTATCCATCTAGTCGCGCGCCAAGCAGCCGGCTGCGGCCGTGCACGAAGATGAGACGACACAATTGCTTGCGACGGCGTTCAAGAACCTTGGACAGACCACGGTGCCACGCAAGCCGCGCACCAAAGTGCAAACAACACTTTTGGTGCCCCATGGCGCGCTTGAGAGCCATCACACTGACCACAGCCACGCATCCAGCGTCGGCAAAAAAGTCAGTCTGAAGAAATCAACGGCAGCGACCACCAAGAAGTCGTCCATCAAAAAGCGAAAAAGCATGAAACGCGCCATAGGCAGCCCTGTTGCCGCTCCAGCGCCAGTCCACGCTGCGCCGCAGCATCGCCTACACCACGATAAGGCGCCTGCATCATCCATCCGTAAAGCAAACCTCCGGTCGCCCGCTTCATCGCTCAAAAAGAAAGCAAAACCGACCTCTCTGTCCAAATTGCGCACGGGCAAAGTGGTAAAATCCCAAAAAAAAAGTTATGTTATTGGAATGTTTATTTTTATTTATTTATTGTCCAATTAGTCGACGGCCATTCAGGCGCTCGAGCAGACATCGCCCACGGGCCCATCGCCGCTTTCGCCAAGCAAAAGCAGTGTATTAGCACAAAAATTCAAGGCCAAGCCAGGGCGATTGGCGACGTATGCTGTGCCTCCGCCTCCGCCAGCGTCCATGTCGGTGCTTGCATCCATGTCGTCGCCGACAACCAAGGGCAACGAACCATCTACAGGCGAATGGCATGTTGTGAGCCCCGTCGCTATGCAAGTGCCCCCCACCCAGTCGCTACGCAAAAAGAACACGCACCGCCGTCGAAAAAACGCATTGGCGGCGAAAAATGACAAAATGGAAGATGACCAGCGCTTCGGATCGGCGTCCAAACGCATGTACGTGCCGCAGCTCGCCCCGGCACCCGACGACGACCAAGCACATCAATACAATGGCTCCTTTTCACCAGCATCACCCTCGTCCTCCACGTCAACACAGTCCCCACGGCCATCCATCATGCAAGCAACCCTAAAATCAACAAAAGTAGCCGAAGCCACGCCAATGGCCCCGACAAGAGCACAACAATCGCGGGAAACCGCGTCAATTGCCTCCAAACAAAGTGCGACGCGCGACAAGACGCCAATGACTGCAACAAACCTAGAGAACGCGTCATCCTTATCCAACATGCCTGTGACGCGCCACCCTGCGCCTAGAAACACGCCTCCAACCGCGTCAATGTCTCCGCAAAAGCCTCCTGTGGAACCAATGGCTTCAAAGTCGCCTGCTCCACGTGATCAGATGAGCAAGTTGGCTACCAACGCGTCCGCGACGCGTGACAACACGCCAATGAGTACAAAAATGTGTGCCCCGACGCGCGCATTGCCGGCGACGCCGACGCCGAGCACTTTTTCACCACCACCGTTGCCACGCCATCAATACCACCACCAACAACACCAGTCGCCACGTGCAAAGCCGTATTTCGACTATCGATACGATCATCACACGCCGGCGGCTAAGCGTGTCGACGCGCCAAAGCAACCATCGGCGCCCGTGCACGTCCAAAAACAGCCGCAGCAACCGCAAAAACAACAACAGGACGCAAAGGACCAGGATCCACGCGGATTCTGGCGCGCCTTCTCGTCAGAAATGATTGAAAAGTACCAGCCGCCCATGCGCTTCGTCCCACCTTCCACACAGCCCTCACAATCTTCCTCCCCGCCCAATGTGCCCGCCATGTCCTGGCACACAAAGCCAACGCCCCCACGGCCTCTCACACACGTAAGATTTTTGTGATCATTTTCTTCATTTTCCTCATCTTCCCCTATTCTTTCTTCTCATCCAGCTGACCAAAGACAGGCCAAAGCGGCCCGTGAGCATAAAAAAGAAGCCTCTGCGGCCCAGCAGTCTGAAGCGGCCTGCAGCAAGCGCGCAGGTCCAATGGCGGCGCCGCGTGCCCATCAGTCCAGCGCATTTGCAAAGCTAAAAGGGTGACAATTGGCAAATAAAACATGGTTTAATCGATGATTTTTCGAGGGTAAATGGAGGGAATGCGAAGGTGGCCTATTGCTGTTGTTGTTGCTGCTGCTGCTGCTGCTGCGCCTTTTTGCGCTCCTGCACAGTGATATCTTGGACGCCAGGCAGCTGGCTAGGCAAAGGCACGTCGCTAAAGTCGTCCTGCTTCACCGCAAACATCGAATAGGCGTCTATTAAAAAGCAAGAAGAGAGAGAAAAAAGAGAGAGACACACACAATATAAGCAAGGGGTCAAAGAAAACAAAGACCAGGGACAAAAAAGAAAAAGGGCAACCCTGGAAAACGTAAACTTTACTTACAAACAGTGCCTGTAAACGTGAGAAGGGCGCCAAGGGTAAGGACGTTGCGCATGGCAAAGGGCTTGCGCGTGCGCTGGAGAGCAGGCGAGAAGCCATAGCCCTTGGACTGCGTGTAGGGACGTTCAACCATGGAAAAGAAAGGGAAAGAGGAGAGAAAAAGACTCCAATGGGCTTTCCCCCAGTCAAAAAAGTGGCTGACGATCGAGGTTTGAATTATTTCCATGAGAGACGGACAATTCACGCGCTTTTTGAAAAAAAGGGAACCTTTTGTCATTGTGCTCTCTTTTTTTTCCCTTTTTTTTTTTCTTTCTTCTTTGTTACTTTTTTTTTTTCCTCCATGGCGTTCAACTTTGGCCAAGCCCCTAGCGCAACCACGGGCTTTGGCGCGGCCGCGACGGCTCCCAAGCCCACCGGTCTATTTGGCGCGTCCCTGGCGCCTGCCGCGTCAGCTGCTCCGGCCTTTGGCGGCTTCGGATCCACACCGGCATCCAGTGCACCTGCGTTTGGCGCTGCTGGCGCGACAAGTGCATCGCCCTTTGGCACGAGTGCGCCTGCTTTTGGCGCGGCGGCCACAAGTGCACCCGGTTTTGGCACCATTTCCACGGCATCGCCCTTTGGCGCCGCCACATCCACCGCGCCATTTGGCGCCTCCACGACAACATCGCTCTTTGGCGCAAAACCCGCCACCACAGGCACCACCTCGCTGTTCAATACCACCAATACCTCCTCCAGCACCTTTGGCGCCAAACCATCTGCTTTTGGCACATCCTCCAGCCTGTTTGCCTCGGCAGGCCCCAACATGGCCATAGCCAACAATGGTGAGTCTTTAGAAAGACAAAAAAAAAAAAAGGGACGGAAATGAATTTGATTTTTTATTCTTGTAGTGGACGCGATGACGCCAGAACAGCGACAACAGCTGACGTATCAGCTACTCGTGCGCCGTGACAGGGACGAAAAGATGAACAGCAACATGGCCACCCTGGTGAAAAAGGCAGACAATCCGTGGCAGGCGCTCGCACTCATGAAATCCTGGTGGGATCACGATTCACCCACTTGCCGCTTCAAAACCTACTTTTACAACAAGGTCGCGCCACATGAGGTCCATCTTTACCAGCGTCCGCCTCATCACGACCAAAAGGAATGGGACGACGCACAAAAAAAGAACCCGGATCCTACATGGTGAGACCCAAAAAAACAACGAAAATGGGGTAAATCACGCGACTGACACGCTTTTTTTTTTTTCCTCGTGAAAAGTATGGTGCCAACGTTGGCGGTCGGGTTCAAGGACCTGAATGCGCGCACCGAGGCACAATCGCGGCAATCGCAAGCGCATCGCCTTAAACTCAAGGAGCTGGATGACCGGCTCCAGGCCATCCGCCGCGATCGCATCGCCGCCAACCAGCAGCGCATCGACCAAATCAAGGCCGACATGGTCGACCAGATCCAGCGCGTGATCCAAGTAAAAGCCCATTGAAACGCGGTGCGAGGGCAAGGGAAACAAATGTTGTTCTGACAACACTCTTTTTTGCGTGTTCTATAGTTCCTCAAACATACCCAGGTCATCCGACAAAAGGGCTTGGCCATCACGCAAGAAGAGGAGATCATGCGCACCAGCTACGAGGCTCTTTTTGAGCAGATGAACGAGTCGGAACAATACAAAAGCATCCTCAGCGAGCAATGGGCCCAAATCCAACTCATCAAGGAGGCCAGCCGCGTCGGCTCCGCCGCAAACAACCAGGAATGGGTCAACATCCCCCAGGCCCAGGTCGACCACATCTCACATGTAAGCACAAAAAAAAAAAAAAAACCAGCGCGTTGTCTTATATTTTTTTTTCGCTGATTTCGTTGCTTTTTGTTCTTTCGCGCGATTTTAGAAATTCGACCAGCAACAGCGAGGCATTCAGCAGCTCGTTGACGTGCTGCAAAAGGACCTGGAAGCGGCCAACACACATCTTGCCAAGCTCCATTCGCATTGATTTCATTGAAAAAGAGAGGGGGGAATGCAACTTTTTTTTGCCCAATTTTATTCTTTCTCCCTTGCAAAAAAAATCTACACGAAAAATAAAAAAAATGGTTTCTATACACAAATGGGATGAAATGGTGGGAAAAGGGGTGTTTCTATTTGCCGAGACGCTTGCGCAATGCTCGTGTACGCTTTCGTAGCTTCTTGTGCTTGTGCTTGTTCATCTTTAATCGACGCTTGCGCAGCGTGCTTGTCAATTCCATCGCCTCGGGCTGAGGCGCAGAAGGCGCGACAAACGGACGCAATGTCGCCATGTGCTCGGCCAATGGCGATGACATCGACGCGGCTAAAATAAAAAAAAAACAAAACGATGTCAATTGCCTGTCTTTTTGTCCCCTCGTCTCCTTTTTGTCGCCTTTTTTTCGCTTTTTTGTTACTTACGAGAGTTCGCCCAGGGTAACGGTGTCAGCGGCGACGACGCATTGGGCGTGACAGACGCCCAGCGCCGCGGCACGGCCGTGTGGGTAAGAAGCCTGCTCGTGCTGGCAAGGCGCTGCAGGGCAGAACGGAACATGGCAAAAAGGACAAGAAAAGAAAGAAAGCAAAAAGAAAAAAAGAGAGCAGGAACAACAAAAATAAAAAAAAGCGGCCCGACAAAAAAAAAAAAGAGGGTAGGGGCGGTCTTTTGAGTGGCTGGGCTGGCAATGGATGTGCCCATGCGGCATTTCGATGGGTAATGACACTAAAAACGCTTTTGATGATCGTGAGGCCCAGGCAGGATGGACGTCAATCTTGTCAAGAAAGCAATGTGCGTGATTTTCAGGGCATTGGATGATATGGAAGAATGCATACGCATTGAAAAGGACGTAAAAAAGATGGCATCGAGGAGGAAAAAAAAAAGAGACAAGAGGGGCTCCAATTGCCGCTTTTGGGATGGAGCCTGTTTTTTTTCAAGGTCTCTTTTTTTCCTCTCTCTTTCTCTTTTTCTTTTTCTTCTCTATTATTCTTTATCGGTTCGCCATGGCAGATCAAACGACTGTGGAAGCGCCCGCGACGGCTATGGATACCAACGTCATCGACCAGAATACCAACGAGACAAAGCAAAACAAGGACACCACCGTCTTTGATGATCCTGTCAACTACACAGTCAAGCACCCCTTACAGCACAAATGGACCCTTTGGTTCGACAATCCCGGCAAAAAGGCCAACTCACAGTCTTGGGGCCAGCATCTCAAGGAGGTCATCTCCGTCGACACTGTCGAAGACTTTTGGGGGTAAAAAAAAAAGCGCGAGAAAGAAAAAGGGAAAGGAGGGGGAATTAGGCGGTTTGCTCACCCTCATACCTTCAATTCAGTGTTTACAACAACGTCGTCAAGGTCGACCGCCTGGACGTCAGCTCCAACTACCACTTGTTCAAGGTGGGCGTGCGTCCCGAGTGGGAGGACGCGGCCAATGCCAATGGTGGCAAATTCAGCATCCAATTCCCTCGCAATCGAACCGGCGAGCAAATCAATGACTTTTGGCTCCAGACCGTATGCAAAATGGGTCGCTCAAATGGGGATTGTTCGCGTTCTGATTGTGCTCTATTTTTTTCCATTAGATGCTGGCGATGCTAGGCGAGCAATTCGCTTCCGAGGACGAGATTTGCGGCGCCGTCGTGTCTGTGCGAAAGGTGTTCTTCAGAATCGCCTTGTGGATCAAGTCGTCTGAAAACAAGGACGTCATCAAGACCATTGGGTAAGAAAAACAGGCATTGGAGAGTGGAAAAGAAGGAAAAAAAGAGGCGTCGACTCATCGATTTTTTTATAAAGTCAACAATTGAAAGATTTCCTCAAGGTCCCGCCCAACATTGCTGTCGAATTCGCCCCTCATGGTGATGGCAAGGGCCAATCTCGCATGACTATCTAAAAAAAAATTGCATGTTCCCCCTCCTCCTTTTCCCCCATCACATCGCTTCTTTCCCTCCGAATTGTTTCTTTTGTCACGCTCGTTTCGCCACACATGCCCCTCCAATGACCCCCTCCCACCGCTTGTGCTCATTTGTCCTTAGTTTCTCGCCCTGTTTTATACACCTTGTTTTGCCTCGTCTCGTTGCGCGGCCACAACTCAATTGAAGAAAAAATAAAAAAGTTGATTTGGGTTCATGAATCTCGAAAACACACGCCATGGTCGTGCGAGACGCGCATGACGTTGCGTGACACGCGTCGTCCAAGAGGGGAAACTCGTGGACCGCGTCTGTGACTGGTGACGCGCGCCTGGTGCCGTGGAAACCCCTGGGTTTTTTTTTTTGCCTATTTCTGCATGATTCATATGATACGTATGCCTTTTTCCTTTTTGACAGGATACGTCCATGGCACTGCGCTAGCTGCCCACACACAGGGGAGCATGCCGCATCACGGGGAGACCGCGGCATGCACGCCACGACCAAAACTCGTCAAATGTCCTCCCTTTTTCCGCTCATTTTGAATTTCTCTTTGTATTTCGCATCACAAGGGTCAATTAGCATGCTTCCGGTGGGTTGGGTGTGCTTTAAGGCCGCCATGGGGCTCCAATGGCGCGTCAATTCGGTCATGGGCGCGCTTGGCAGCGTGTTTCCGGGCATTTCGGTGTTTGACGACCAGGGGAACAATGAAATGAGGTAATGTGCCATTGTCTCGGAGGCGTGCCGTTAGGTGTGCTTGTAAATTGCGCGCAATTCGCCGTCCATGGGTCTATTTGGGCAGCTCATTTGCATGCATCCAGTGAAATCGCTAAAAAAAGACTGTCAACATCGAAATAAAAACGAAAAGGCTTGCCAATGGCTCGTCCATCCTTGATTTACATGTCAGCGTGTCCACGTCGCCATTGGCAAATGCACACCACTCTGTATTTAGGGGGGATGGGCGCGCGGTGTGGATATTTCCTAGCGCAGCTCAATTTGCATGCAGAGTTTGAGGCTCGGCGGCGCGTGCAAGCGGGCATCATGCAGTCTTGCACAAGGTCCGCTCCTCCCCCTGAGTTTGCTACTGCCGACCCATCATTTCTCTTTGTTTTTCATATGTCATTGTCCAAACGGCTCAAAAGTCGCTTTTGACCTGGCGGTCCGCGCACTTTACTGAACACAGGGTGGTCCGTGGCGTGCCCATTGACCATATTCCGGCATGCCGTTACGCGCGGCCACGTGGAAGTTAGGCACGCATCCTTTCTTTCGCAAAGGAAAAGAGAAAAAGTCGCCTTTTTTTGGCTTCTCAACGTTCCACGAGTGCAATTTGGTCTTGTGCACGGCGATCCCGCCCAGCAGATTCGACACAATTCGCCAAAATGAGACCAAGGGGGAGAGGGGGGAGACTGGATGCGTAGTCAAATGACGTAAAAAGGCAGAGCATCCTAATTTTCTTGTGTTCCGTTTGTAAACCTCATTGCACGGACACCCGCTCAGCAAGGTTCAGGCACCCTTGGCACAAGAAAAAAAACAGGATGGCGGTGTAGCTCGGCGACCCATCTCCTCAATTGATGGACCGCTCAATAACTTGATCTTTTGCCCAATCCTTGGAACGAGGAAAGGAAAAAAAACGCCCTGGCGCCCCACCAGTGCCTCCCTGCAACCTCAATTGCTTGCAAAAGGACCGTGTGCATGAATTGACTCGGGTGCGAGGCTTAAAAAAAAACAAGGAGAATGGCCAAAAAAAAAAATAGGTGAGAAACAGGGAGATTTAGGTTCTTGACGACGCGTACACCCCCCGGGATGGCGCTCCTAATCATTGACGTCTGTTCCTCACCACCAAGCAAATCCACCGTTACCTTTCCCCACGTTCGTCCGGTCCCTTTTATCAAAATTTTCGTATGAACTTTACAAAAATAAGGTTCACCCACGGTCGTACAGGACAAAAGGGCATTAAACTCGCTTTTTGCAGCAAGAGTGAGCAAAGAAATAAAGAGGCCATGGCTTTGATTGCCATTTGAGTTCAATTCCGTGTAACGCAAGAGCGGGGTTCATCTCATCTTTTTTTTTTGAAAGCGTCGTTGGGTCGAATTGCCCCTTTCCCCTTCTTCCCTCTCTCTTTTCCCCCCCTTTTTTTATTTCTCTTTCTTCTTTCTCTTTGTTACTTTTTTTTTTCTTTATATATTCCCTCGTCTCGCTCGCTTTCTTTCTTTTGCTCTTTATATATTCAGAACAATCATGTCCAAGCCCGCGTCCTTTTTAAGAGAGTAAGCTAGCGCGCGCACCCTCCTTATCGAAGGCGTCCACCCGACACTCACCGACGCCCTCTTTCCATAGATACAAGATCGTTATTGTCGGTGGTGGTGGTAAGTTAAAGGCTCCCAATTCCCGGAAAAGGGCAAAATACGACAGGAAATACAGCGGCAGCACCAAGGGCAGGGAGCAAGCATGAACAATAAGAGAGAGAAGCACGGCAATTGGCGCGAGGTAGCGTCCCGCTCAGGCACACACGCACAACTTCCGCACAGGCATCAATTTGTCGCTTCTATCCCGTCTCAATGCACGACCATCATCGTCCAGGTTGCATGGGTTGCCAGATAGCAGTCTCGCATGGCCCAATTTGCAACCCTTTGGGCTGCTGATGTGTTGTGCAAGGCGGACGGGCAGCCCATGATCTCGATTGTGGCGTGCATTTCTCTCTTTTTTTTTTTTTGGATGACAATGAAATGGCGTCCTCCCCCCATGGAGGACAAGGAGACTGGATGGGGGTTGTGTGTGCATCACACCCAACCTGTTGTCTTCATTTGCCCATTTGCCTGCCTTGCTTTTTGCATTTTTACTCCTGACCTAAAAAAAAAAAAAGGTGGTGCGTGTGTGTGAAATCAAGCTCACTCAATAGGGATCTTCTTAATTTAGGTGTTGGAAAGTCCGCCATTACGATCCAATTCATCCAGTCTCATTTCGTCGACGAATATGACCCCACCATCGAAGGTAAAATGAAAAAAGAAAACCTTACCCGGGGAACAATCCCTCTCATTTGTTCCCTTTTCCCCATTTTTAGACTCTTATCGCAAGCAGTGCATCATTGACCAAGAGACGGCCCTGCTGGATGTCTTGGACACGGCCGGTCAAGAAGAATACAGGTAAAAAAAAGCGCGCCAAAGCAACAAAAAGTCATTAGAAATCAACGACACTCATGGCCAATTGCCCTAATTTTTTTTCTTTCCTCCAGTGCTATGCGTGAGCAATACATGCGCAATGGTGAAGGCTTTGTGCTGGTGTACTCGATCACGTCGCGCCTTTCCTTTGAGGAAATTAGCACATTCTACCAGCAGATCCGACGCGTCAAGGATAAGGACTTTTTCCCTACGATCCTCGTCGGCAACAAGAGCGACTTGACCGCCGACCGAGTAGTCCCTTTCCAAGGTAAAAAGAAAAAGAAAAAGTGGCGTGACGGCTCCAACAAGGATGAATCTCATTCTTTTTTTTTTTTTTGGCTTGCAGAGGGTCTTGATTTGGCCAGGCAATTTGGCTGTCCATTCATGGAGACGTCGGCCAAGCAGCGCGTCAATGTGGACGAGTGCTTTTACGAGGTTGTGCGTGAGATCCGCCGCATGAACCGACGAGAGCAGGAGTCAAGTCGCCAGCGATCAGGCCAGCGCGACGCGTACGACATGGAGAAGGAAGATGAAGGCTGCTGCGGCTGTATGTTGATGTAGGTCGCTCCCATCTCTCCTTGATCTCTCGTCTTTTGCGCATCCTTTTAAGATCGCATGAACCAAACACACAACACAGACAAACACCTCTCTATTGATTACCCCCTCCCCCTTCCTTGCCCCCCCCCTTTTCGCCCCAATTGTACTATTGACTCCCCTTTTTATGTTTTTATATTTATTTTGCTTGTTTTTTAATACTTCTTTCCTCTCTACAGGGCTTGTCCCATGCTTCCCGCTGTTTTTCACATTTTCTTGGCTTGTCTTTTCGCCTCCAATGCTTGATGGCTTTTTCAAAAGAAAAAAATCCCCCATTTTTTGCCCCAATTACGCTGTAATGAATAAAAAAAAAACGTGTATGCACAATGAGGTCTGTCCCTGGACGACATTTGTCCCTGGACGAACGTGCCGATCCACGCGATAAGCAATTGAAAAAAGATCGACGGCGGTCCTTTTTTTTTTGGAGCGGAGCAAGCGAGTCAATTTTGTGATTTCGCCTTGGCCCAGCAAGATGGTGCCTTTTTGTCGGCCGCGGAAATGAAAAACAAGGCGGGATGGGGAGGGACGCTAGGCCAAATTTATTTTATACAAGCTGAAAATGAATGCTGAAAAAAAAGACGGCAAAAAGGGGATGATGGGTGGGAAAAATGCAAAAAAAAAAAAAAAAAAAGGAAAAAAGAGTTTCTAAAAGATGTCGAGGGCGGTGAAGCTGCCTGGGTTTGACTTTGCCTTGTCCCTTTCCAGCTTTTGGAGCTTGTCCATGGTATCGAGTTTGTCCTGGTCGACAATGTTGCGTCGTTCCTTCTTCCTCATATAGCGCTTGAGGGCGGAATTGCGGCCACGCATCCTCTTGCGGTCCTTGCCACCTGCGGCGTTGCCATTGGCCTCGGCGTCGGCAGCCGCGGCCTCTCTGTCCTCGCGCTCGCGCTTCTTTTGGTCCTCGCGCGTCGAACGCGTGACCTTGCCAATTTGCGTCGGGTCCAGCATGATCATATCCGGCTGCAGCTTGTCCAGTAGGCCATGGACCTCGGCCTCCTGCCTCTGCTTCTTGGTCTGGTACGGGTTCGCCTCGAGCGAGTCAAAGTTGGGCTCGCCCGCGCCAGGGACAACAATGCTGCTCATGCCCTTGTCGTGGCCAAAGCCAAGCACATCTTCAAACGGCACAAAGGACACGTCGTGCACACGTGACCCAGCATGCATGTGCTGCATGTATGGCGCCGTCTGCTTTTCCTTGAAAATGTCCTTCCAAATCTAGAAAAAAAGAGAGACAACCCTGTCAAAATCCCATCCTTTTTTCGCCTCGTTTTGGATTTAATTCTTTACCGTGACTTGCGAGTTCCAGCCGACGGCGAGCAGGCCGCGCTGAGAAATGTCGAGCGATGAGGCGGGTGCCTTTGTGTTGTACTCTTGGAGGAGACCGTACGTGCGAATGTCCCAGATTTTCAGCTTATTGTCAAGGCCTGCGGTGGCCATGTAGCGGCCAGCATTGTCGACGGCGACAGCCTTGACGGTCGCCTTGTGACACAGCATCTTGACGAGCGGTGTGGTCATTGTGGGCGACCACATTGTCACCGTGCCGTTTGTGTGGCCCAAATGGATCACTGCATTCCACGGGTTCTGCGTCATCGTGTCGCACCCGCCAAGCTTCGTGCGCAGCTCAGACACAAGCTGACCCGTCGAGGTATCCTGATATTTCAAATAGCCCGCATTGCCCACCGTCGCAAGCAAAAAGTGATAAGGCAAGAACTCCATCTTGGTCACGTCAATATGGTTCTTCATGCGGTGGATCTCAAGACCCGTGCGGTCGTAGATGAACACGTACTTTTTCTGCGCGGCTGCAAGCATCGTCTCATTGTGCAGCCAAAAAAAAAAAAAAAAAAAAAAAAAAAAGCCCAAAACTGTCAAAACGCGGTTCTAACGGCCCAATTCGCTTCCCCCCCAAAAAAAAAAGACTTACGTGACGTCGCGCACCGTCTCCTTGACGTGCGTCTCAAAGTGCAGCTTGCTCGTCTGCCAATCAAACGCAGCAAGATGGCCCTTGCGCCCACCAAGTAGCAAATGACGACCATTGCGCGTGTAATCGACGGCATACGGGCCAAAGTCGGGCAAATCCAGGTTGAAGATCTAGAGAGAGCGGATGGTGAGCCCATTTTCATGAGGTTGGCGCGCGTGCCAACAGGCCCGATTTTGGGTCTTTTTTTCTTTTTTTCGTCATAAAAAAAAACTTACCTTGCTGGCCGTGTTCACGTCAACATCCTGCGCAAGTTGGTCTTGCTTGTAATTCTTGGTACGTTCCATGCCCTCGGCCTCAAGGAAGCCGGCCTCCTCGCCGTGCAATCGCTCGGCCAGGGCCGCTGCCTGCGCAGCCTCGCGCGCCGCTTGCTCTTCCTTGCGAATACGCTCTTTGAGCTTGAAACCCGCCTTGACTTTCTACAAAAGCGGCGCACAACAGCATGTGAGTATCAGCCCGCCTCGAAAAAATAAAAATAAAAAAAAAAAAGGCCAAAGGTTGTGCAAAAACCAGCGTCCTTTTTGCCCTTCAAAGTGGATCGTCGTGTTTTACCCTGGCATTCATCGATGAGCCGCGCATGTACTTTTCTTGATTGTCGACATGCTCGCGTACGGCGATCTTCTTCTTCTTGTTCTGCGTGGCTAACAGCGCAGGGGCGCCTTTCTTGTCAGACATACCAGGTGAATCGTGATCGAGACGGAAAGTCGCAAAAAAAAAAAAAAAAAAAAAAAGGAAGAAATGCAAAAAAAGAGTCGAGCCAGATTCTCCTGCCTTTTTTGACCATCCGCTGCGCAGACCACCAAGCCACCCCTGCGCCCATCGACTAATTTTCACTCCCAGCTCCTTTTTTGACGCGCAACGTCGCCAATTGCCCCCTCCTCCAACGCGTCACCTTGTCAGTCTACCCTCTCATGAAGACACATCAAGGAAAGATCGCACACTACATAACAGCCAACAAAAGCACATATTAGTACTCGTTTGCATCGTGTTGTCGCTCATCACTCTTTTTTTTTGGCTTTTACTGCCTCAAAATTGAAAAAAGAGGTCCCCAGAATTGCACCAAACTTACACACAACAAGGATCCCACCGAGAAACCGTGAAATATGCCAAAAAAGCGCGCAGTCCATCTGCCAGCTGGCAAGCAATAAGCGATTTTAGATTTTTCTTAAAACGTGAATACAATCGAAAAATTCACGCGATATTGCCGTGCAAACGTGTACACGAGCTTGAGATGAACTAGGTGTGTGAATCTAATCAGGGAGAGGAGCGACCAACACGGCTTTTGGGCGCACCATTGCCCTTTCAAAATTCTATAGTCTTTTTATTCGCGTCTTCTTCGACAGAATTTATTTATTTTTCGCTGATCACAAGTATCTTTAGACGTATCCAATTGCGCTCTTTCTGATGAGTCCTTTTATAAGACACTGCAGTAATTTCTCGCTGAGTTACCGTAGCCTTGGGCCGAAAATAAACAACAAATATCATTTTTCGTCAAAAATAAATGGTTGACCCCAGGTTTTTATGTTGTGTTTGTTGCTAAACGAGATGAATTTATCTCGGGTGTGAATGGCGTGGCAGTCAAAGAGCCTAGATTTTACAACTTGAAAATACTGTAGTTGACTGATCCCCTGGGAAAATCCGTGAAAAATCGCGATTTTCAAATCGACGTGGCGCGTCATCGAGTGGCTACCGCGCCATGAAACTTTTTTTTACTTGGGTATTTCGGCGTCCTCCTTCTCGAAAATGACTAAATAACCAAAGGCCAATCAGGCCGTTGAACAGAAATATGATATTTGCCTAGAAATCTTCAATTTCGGCTATAGCGCGTCAATTTGCCATTCGATCAAGCTGAAACTTTGCAAACAGAAAGAGACGCGCAAAGGCGTCATTTTGTGCGCGCCCGGCAAGGCCGATGCGCAACCTTTGTACACTTGCAACGCGCGCTCAAACATTTCAAGCCCAATTTTCTCGGCAACGCACAATGGAAAGCGAGGCACACTGCTGTTACAAGAAATGCGGTCTTCGACAACGTATTGAATGAACCAAGTTTCACAGGCGCGCGACTAAAACTGATGGAGAAACTCAAGTTTCTAAAGTTTGAATTTAATCGTCATTTGCTCGACAACGGCCCAATTGACCCCCGGGTTTTATTGTAGATTTGCTTATACCGGTAAAGAGTGGATCAATAATGCATTCAATGACTCTACTCTCAGATCACCAGCTTGTGGGCTGCCAAACGGATTTGAAATTCCTCATGGCGTAAATCTCTCAAAGCGGCGGCGGGGGACCCCCAGATGCATTTTGACCTGACCAACCACCTGACCAACCTTTTTTTTTATTGATAAATTTAAAAAAAATTACGATCAAAGACTCATCGCAGCACCACGAAACTTGTCCACATGGAGGATTTGCCACTCTCTTTTCAGAAAAAAAATTAAAAACACAGGTCGATCAGGTGGTTTTTTGGCGAGCGAGAATCTTGACATTGCTCAAAATTTGCCTGTAGCATACTGTACTTGGAGACAACTTTACAAAAATACATTTCGCGGTAAGATCGTGTTTGGAACATTGCCAAAAAACTTACTACTTTGATATTTCACGACTTCTCATTTCATAAAAAAAGTTTAAAACCAGAGGGCGATCAGCCTGTTTTCGAGAAGCGTACTGTACTTTTTTCACGGATTTTCACAACCCATTAAGCTGACCACCGCAAATCGTTCGAAGACTGGTCCAAAATTTTGTCACTAGCTACTACCGGTACAGTATTTCGGCGCGACTCACGTCAAAAAAAACCTTCTTGCTTGAAATCTAGTAGAGGTCAATCAGACGTTTGTCGTGAACTCCCAAAAAATGCCTATTTTCACCAATTCAATCTTAGACACTACATACAAATCATGGCTGAATCGCCTCCAGACCCTTTTCATGATGAGGCCATACAGTATCGTCGCGACTTTTATCAATCTGGTATTGAAAACCAGAGGTCAGTTGAGCCGTTGTGCAAATGAATCCAAATTTCGTCATTTACACAATTATTGCATTGCCTTGGTCAAATTATTCTTCGATCGCAGTGAAACTTACATTGTTCCTTCTTCGCATTGGACGGTCGCACGTCATTTCTGGAATGTTTGTTTGCCCGATGCGTGAACTTTGTACGCTTGTGAAAAAAGCCGTGCAAACATTACAAAAACTTTCAACCTCGATGTTCTCGGCAACGGATTATCATAGACAATACACTGCGCTTTTAACGTGTCGAAAGAGGCGTCTTTTGCATCTCTATCGATTGAGACCAGTTTCATCGATGGATGGCTAAAACTCGCAGAGAAAATTCACTTTTTCATCAAAATTTTTGATCGCGATTTGTTCGACAATGGTCTAATAAACATGTGAATTTTATTCCAGTTTTACTAAGATACAGGGGGAAAAGCATCTAATGGGGTGACTTGCAGTGCGCTAGCTTGGGTTTTAACTTTTTGCATCGGTCATTTCATCACCAGGCTGCAGCCCAATCAGCGCATAAAAATGTGCAAAATAATAAAGTAAAAAAATACTGCACAAAAAAATTTCCATGAGATTTAAGCACCTTAACTTGGAAGTGTCAAACCTTAAATTTTTGCAAAAAAAAATTGCTCCAAAGCAGGCAATTTTCTCAGTCGATCGCCGTTTATGCATCATTCTTCTTTGGGCTATTTTCTTGAAGTTGGAGCGACCTGTCATTTTGTCAGCCAATAGCAAATCGTCGGAATTACCTGTTTGGGATGCATTGATCACTCGGAGTTCGAAATTTCCCAAATTTGGCATTTTCTGAGATTGAAAAGTGTGACCCCTGACTGACCCCTGAATTTTTCAAAAGTGGTCGTAGCGCTTTGGGGGTTTAAGCTTTTTTGTTGCAAAGTTCGCATTGAATTCGATGCGAACATTTTTGAGCGGCGGGGTCGACTAAGAAGCAGATAGCGAGATGAATGCAAAATGGAACAAACTTGAGGTTTTTAGCATTTTCGAGTCCAAAAAAAATTGGGCGGGTCCGTTACAGTATGAACAGATTGGGCTAGCTACCGTATACCGGTACTGTAGTTTACGCCGTGACGCAAGTTTCATTGGCGGGAGAAGAGCAGGCTGTAAAAAAATTTCTGGAGGCACAGCAAGCCGGCAAAGTTTGAAAATACGCTGTCTTCTTGTTGTTAGTGTTTACAGTACAACAGTAGTAGGTACTGTACTGTACAGTACTGTACAGTACTGTACAGTATTACGTACTGTATTTTTTTTAGCCGTCGCCGCAAAGCACTGACAAGTGACAGCATTGCAAATGAACTACAGCACCTAGAACAACGAACACGCTCAATGTCGTGCCTCGCGCAATACGTACCGTACGATATCATAGAGAAGATTATCATATCGTATGATACAAAAAGGCATGCAAATGCAAATGCAAAAAAACTCTACTGTAAAATACAGTATCATATGCTTTTTCGAATACGTAAGTTGCTTTTTTTCTATCGTAGAGAGGATGCGCGGATAGAGTATGCGCACTGTACCTGAGGCCACTGTATCATATGGTACAGTATAATACGTATAATTGTTTTGTGGATTTTTTTACGTACTGTAACATACAGTATTCCTCGATACGTATTCAGCAATTGTTGCCCATTAGATGCTCTGCAGCATGTGTTTATTTAAGTGGCCAAATTTTGACGCGTTTTCTCTCTCTAATGTGAGCAGGGCATCGCATCGTTGTTCATGTTACTACTGTACGCCGCATTTGCATGACACATTATGCCATACATTCAAATGATGATACAGTAGGTACTACAAAGCCTTTATTTACGCGTCGTTTATGCCAAAAAAATAATATCTATGCAAAATTGCCCGTTTGCCATGCCATCCTTAACCGGTCCCAGATGCCAGTGACGCTGACGGCGGGGCGAACGTCCAGGTAGAAGCTGGGCGCCTGGGGATTCTTGGGGTCCGGCTTGCCCGAGTAAAAATCAATCACATACGTCACCTTTTCGCCACAGCGATCGACGGTCCAGTCGTGACGGTCAAACGGCAGCTTGTATCTGCAGGAATAAAAATACGGATCCCGAAGAAAAAGGTCAGCCGTGGCAATTGGAAAAAAAATGATATGGATTGGGCGATCTTACCCTAGCCAAGAGCGCACGCGTGCTTTTGGCGTAATGTCCTTGGGTCGGCCCTGGAATTTGAGCAGTTTGGGCTGGTTGCATTCGCTGAAAAAGAAAAAAACAACCGGCGAACAGGTCAATTGCTGAGCGGGTGCACGTAAAAATGACGAAAACTTACGTGTTGTGCATGGCCTCCCATTCCAAGATGTGCTTCCAAGCCATTTCATTGACGGCGTTGTGGATGGGGACGACAACGGGCATGTCTGACTCCTTGGGGTCCCAATTTTTGCGGCGCATGGCATTGAAGAACATTTGCTCGGAGGGATAGACCCAGACTTTCTCGTCGTGATTGGCGCGCGGGATGGACGAGATTTCGCGTGCCTTGCCCAGGTGCTGCTTTTGGTCGGGCATGGGCTGTTGGGAGATGTGTGGCATGTGGTTGCTCTGGTCAATGGCGCTGGAATCGCAGCCATCCGTTGTCATGGTTGGGGGCAATTTGTCGGTGGCCTTTGGTTTGACGGGTAGTGTGGCGGCGCCGTGGTCCACCGGGCACGTTGCTGGTGCGTTTTCCGCCGGCTGCAGCTGCTGGTCTTTGGGTAAAAGGTGCTGGTAGGCCGCAGGGTCAACGGGACACGTTGCCTCGTCCTCAACAGCAGAGACCGTCGTGGGCGGCACGACCGGCTTGGGAGGCACGTACTGCTTGTAGGCGGTGTGGTCGACAGGGCACGTCTCTGCGTCCTGTTGCTGGTCTTTTGGCAAAAAGTGCTTATAAGCGGCGGGATCCACGGGGCACTTGGCCTCGTCATCGATAGGCGACGTCGTATGAGGAATGGGGCACGTCTGGCTGCTATTGGCGTCGGGCATGAGGAGTAGGGGTACGAGGGGAACGAAAGAAACAAGGAAAAAAAAAAAGGGAACAAAAAAGATCCAAGCCAGGGTCGCTTTTTCTCCATCCCCGCCTTCTTTCATTGGCCGTCGGGCTCCGCTCCGCAGTGAAATCGCAGCAGCAAACCAAGCGATTAATGACCTCATCGCTTTCCGTTTTAATCGCACAAAAAAAAAAAAAAAAAAAAAAAAAAGAGGCAAATGGATGGGGGCATGTTTTATTCTTTCTTGCTCATCCTGCGGGTGTCCAGGGACGATTGCTCCGTCCATGCATCCAATTGAGGGTATCTGCGCTGCTGGAGAGTGGTGGTGGCAATGGATCTTCTTCGGCCATAATCAGGGAACAGGGATGATGTCAGACGATCCTTGTACGAAAGATCCGTGTCCAGGAACGACGGCGGCTTGAGCTCGTCCTTGTCGTCGCCTGGGCTCGTGCCGGCTCTGCCACCGCCGGCAGCATCGCCATCGCCCTGGTCCTGTTGATGCCAGCCAGGGTGGCTGATCGTGATGGGCATTGACGTGGCATACTTTGAAATGGAGTGTGATAGTAGACCTATTTTTTTTTTAAAAGAAAGTCAGGTTTTTTTTTTTTTTTTTTTTTTTTTGGTTTTTACCTTGCGAGTCGTCAGGCTGTTCGGCGTCTTTTTCTTCCTCATCCTCCTCTTCGTCTTCGGACTCTTCGTTCATATACTTTGTATTATCATCCTGGATGTCCTCGTCCAATTCAAACAGGTCATTGGTGTCGTCGTCATTGACATTGGCATGTGTGGCGGCTGATGATGCTGCAGGGGCGGCGCCAGGCAGCTCCCTGGGCGAATTTCTGGCGTCGTCTCTGGACGAATTGGTGGGGTGGACGGTGGGTTCTTCGAGAATCAAAGTCGGGCGGCGATCCAAAAAGGTTTCTGCATGGTCGGCAAAGCGGACGGACGCGTGCTTTTCACTGACCGAGGGCGTGGCTTGCTTTGCAGGCGATGGCGATGGCGAGCGGCCAGTGGGAGGCAAGGACAGCGATTGTTGTTGTTGCTGCGGCTCCACTTCATCATGCTGTTGCTCTTGTTGTTGTTGTTGTTGTTGTTGCTGGGACGTGGCCAGGGTCGAAGCAGCGGCTGCAGCGGCATTGACATGGGTGGAGGGTGTCGTCGGCTCGTCTAGCTGTTGTTCGTATGCCTGCAGGCACTTTTGCCACAATTGGTCGCTTTCGTCGCGTGCACGCTGCGATTGCTCCTCGAGACGCTCCATTTCCACACGCCGCCATTGCTCAATTCGCACCTCGGATGCAAGACGCATCTTGTCAAGCGCAGAATCGAGCACGTGCTGCAGTTGCGTGTGTTGCGCCTCCAGCCCCTTGGGCACAGCTATGAAAAAAAGGATAAAATCATGGAATGAGCGCGTTTTTTTCTTTTTTGAGTTTTTCCCCGTTTTTTCATACCTGGATCGGCGAGGGACACCGTGGCTTTGAGGCGATGACTCAATTTGACGTCAAAGATCTCGGAATAGGCGTCGTCCATGCGAGTGTCGTCAATGTCGGAGCCAAACTACACCCAAAGAAAAAAAAATAGATGAGTCACGCATGGACGATCAATGGCAAGGGATTAGACATACAATGGCACGATCATGAATGACGACCCATTGCTCAGATTGGCGGGGCGTGACGGAATGGCCAGCTTGCAGCATTGAATAGACATGCTTGGTGTCGCAGTGCAGGCAGCCGACGGTGGTCCACGTATCATTGGTTTGAACTTGAATCAAGCTATTGTACGACTAGAAGAGCAAAAAAAAAAAAACAACGTGAGACCAAGTACCTAGCCATGCTATAAAAGTGAGGCAAACATACGATGAGGATGCCACCCATGGCAAGCTCAAAGCGAAAACCGTGCATAGGAGGCGACTCTTGCTCGAATTTGAACTTTTGGCGGTCAGCAGCGTGCGTGTGCAGCATATACTTGGACGCCAGGTGAATCTTGATATTCAGACAAGGACACGCGTAAATGACATGCCCAGACATGGTGCCAGAAAAGCAAGAAAAAGAAGAAAAAGCAAAGAAAGAACGAGGAAAGAAAGAAAAGGGAAAAGAAAAAGATGATTGTCGCATCTTTTCAACGCGAATTGAAGCTCCGCCCGCCGCCTATTTTTTTCTTGGGCCTTTTTCCTTTTCTCACCTTTTTTGTTCCTCTTTTTTTTCCCTCTTCATCTTCTTTCCTCCCCATTTCAACGCTCCCCTTTTTTTTCTTTCTTCATTTTTTCCACCATGGCCAACCTTCCAGTCGTCGTGATGGACAACGGCACCGGGTAGGGCTCCTTTTTTCTTCACTTTTATTATGCCGCGTGTCTTGGCGCTGCATGGGGGTGACCCCCTTTGGTCATCATCCCCCTTCCATGGACGCGTTTTGACCCTTTTTTTCCACCAGGTACTCGAAACTCGGGTTCAGCGGTAATAACGAGCCATCGTTTGTGTTTCCGACGGCAATTGCGACGCATGAACGACCATCGACGTCAGGCCCCGGCGTGCCATCCAAGCCGTCGTTCCTCAGCAGCAATTTGGCGTCCAAGCGCGGCATGGAGGACTTGGACTTTGTGATTGGCGACGAGGCGCTTGCTCAGGCAAAGTCCATGGCGCTCAATTACCCCATTCGCCATGGTCAAATCAACAATTGGGACCACATGGAGCGCTTTTGGGAGCAATCGATCTTCAAGTACCTGCGCTGCGAGCCAGAAGACCATCATTTCCTCTTGGCAAGTTTTTTTTTTTTTTTTTTTTTTTGCTGGCAGCTGCGCGCATCTTGGCACTTTTGGACTCATTTTTATTTCTTTCTTTCGTTCTTTTATTTTTTTTATAGACGGAGCCTCCCTTGAACGCGCCCGAGAACCGCGAAATGACGGCGGAAATCATGTTTGAGTCGTTCAATGTCAAGGGCCTGTACATTGCCGTGCAGGCGGTGCTTGCGCTTGCGGCGTCTTGGACGTCCAACAAGGTGAGCGAGCAGACATTGACAGGCACGGTCGTGGACTCGGGTGATGGTGTGACCCACGTCATCCCTGTGGCCGAGGGCTATGTCATTGGCAGCTCGATCAAAAGCATCCCCATTGCCGGCAGAGATATCACCTCGTTTGTCCAGCAGCTGCTACGCGAACGTGGCGAGACCTCCATCCCTCCCGAGGACTCTCTACGCGTCGCAGAGGCTATCAAGGAGGACTTCTCTTATGTTTGCCCAGACATTGTCAAGGAATTCAAAAAGTACGACCAAGAGCCCCAAAAGCACTTCCGTAAATACGATGGCATCCACACCGTGACAAGCAGGGTAAGCTTTTTTTTCACACGAAAGAGATGTAGAGAAAAGAAAGGGGGAAAAAAAGAGGAAAAAAGGAATGAAAAATGAAAAATGAAAAAAAAGAGGAAAAAACGGCAAAAATGAAAAAAGAGACGCGTTTGCCCCGCTTTCTTGCTTTTTTTTCTTGTTCCTGACGTTTTCAAATCCCAATTAGAACTATTCGGTGGATGTGGGCTTTGAGCGCTTCCTCGCGCCCGAGATCTTTTTCAACCCCGAGATTGCCAGCTCGGACTTTTTGACGCCTTTGCCCGAGATTGTAGACACTGTTGTGCAGACGAGCCCGATCGATGTGCGCCGCGGCTTGTATAAAAACATTGTCTTGTCCGGCGGGTCCACCATGTTCAAGGGCTTTGATAAGCGATTGCAGCGCGACATCAAGCGCGTCGTCGACGAGCGCATCCACGCGTCCGAGCAACTCAGCGGCGCGCGTGCAACCCCAATGGAGGTCAATGTCATCTCCCACAAGAAGCAGCGCCACGCCGTCTGGTTCGGCGGAAGCTTACTCGCCTCCACCGCCGAATTCCAAGGCTATTGTCATACCAAGGCCGAGTACGATGAATACGGCCCATCCATCTGCCGTCACAACCGCGTCTTTGGCAGCATGCTCGGCTAGACATCCATTTTTTTTTGCTTCCTTTTTTTCAATAAAGTCACCTTGCTACCCCCCCTCTTCCAATTCAACCAAAACAGCCATTTTTAAAGAATGAATGTATTTTATGGCTGCGCGCGACATCTATTGCACGAAAAACGATTCTCCGTGGCAACAGTGCATCTGTACGGCAGCTCTTGAGTTTTCCATCCAGACGCTGCATGGCGAAAAATTGAAAACGCCCCTTTTCCCCTTGTTTCAACCCACTTGCTCGGGCAATGCTCAATCCAGACCATGTCAATTTCATTTGCATATTTGCTACGCAAATGACAAAACTGATGAAACGGCCAATTTGCGCGAAAATCTACTTTAGATTGCGAATTCTCGACAGGCATCCTGCAAAGCGATCTCCGGTTGTATACAAGCACAATCAACGGCTAGTCAAACACTCTACCAACACGCCGGGCCTGCTTTAGCAAAAGCTACGATCGCCAAAACAGCAAAGGTCAAATTCCACAAATTTGAGATTTATAGGGTCACAGTGGCCGGATCCCTTGTCAAATTTAGACCAAGTGCTCGTCCTGGACTTGGAATACTTGAGTTCAAGTTTTGAGCCATTTTGGAGAGTAGCCCCGCATATGGCTCGGCGCTGTCATTTTTGACGGATTTTGGGCAGATGAAAAAATTGGGAAACTCAGGTCCTCGGATTTGCATCAAACTCGGTGACAAGGTAGTCCGCGTCATGTTTGCTGGTAAAAATGAAATAAAATATGCATGTCACCTTGCTCAATTTTGTGCTAGGAGTAAGAAAAGGAATTTCTTTGGCAGCCTCTAGCGTGACAAATACATGATAAGACGCGCTCGTTTTTGGAGGCCATGGCAAGTCGTGAGCAAAATGCAATAGATGAATGAACCTGAGACGCGCAACGCGTCTGTGGCGTGAGAATTCACGCGACGAAAAATCGCAAAAATCATGCGTTAGTTTGGCTGCGCACGTCGCCGGAATCAGTGAAGTGTTTCTTATGATCACAAGACAAGCATAACAAACCGATCCTTGTCTTTCGTGGGGTGATGATTTCAGACCACCATGTCCAATTTCGGATGCGCAGCAGCGACTTGAAAACCATGTGTCAAATGCCAATAACTGGCATTTACTCCGAAATGCGTCAATGTACCCCAGAGTTTTCTTTCATTTTCCCTTGTTAAATGGACGCGCTTACATAGTAGACCCTTTGGCGCAGCAATTGGGGCACCTTGATTTCGCGGATTTTCGATCCTCGGGGGTTCATCAGGGATATTTGGCGATTTTTGTTCAACGCTGTTGCTCGTGTTCCCGTGATCGCAGAGCCTCAAAAACGAGCTCATTCGAACCGGACAGGCTTTCTGGATCGAATGGAATGGGTTTAATGCGCGTCTGCCGAAATTTCAGCGACATATTTTGCAAAAATTCGACATTTTCGTGCATTCTGCTTATACTTGTCACCTTAACATCGCAAATCAATGAATGAGGGCTTCTCGAGAAACGCAATGCTTGCTGAGTCCCTTGGAAGGCGAATGGGGCGCATTGTGATTGCCTCTCATTGGAGATGGGTTGATAAAAAAAACGAATTTCAAGAGTTTCTAGCCAAATTTCGGCAACGAGTGCCCTAGAAGCCTGAATAGGTTAGCAGAGGAACTAGACGGCACAATCCTGCACATTTCAAATTATGACCAAGATGCTGTTCAACAGCAGGGAATGAAATTCGTAAAAATGCCGTGCCCGCATCATATCTGGCGTGTTCCAGAGAGGAAACGCGTCCAGCGATCTGAAACTCAGGATTTTCGTGCTTCTTGACCTCATGCACCGGTGGATGGCGGATGACAATAAAGCAACACGCGCTTCGCAAGAGAAAAGACGCGTCAAAATAGGGGATGATTGCACTGTATGATATCATACGTACCACAGGAGGAGCGCGACAGCTATGATACTGTAACTTTACAGTATGATAGCCTACGAGTTGTACTGTACGGTACAGTACGACGCGCGCGTGATACAGTACGTCCAGTAATAAAAAAAAAAAAAAAAAAAAAAAAAAAAAAAAAAAAAAAGGTCGCCTTCACGCACCACAAGTGAGTGCGACAGAATCATCCACTGGAGGGGTGGGGGTGTATTTGCACGAGTGAGCGAGGAATCTAATAAAAAGAGGGGAGGGGGAGAAGTCTAATCTACACGGAGAGCTAAATGGGGCATCTATGAGCGGCTACTAGGCAAATAGAGGCGATGCTGCTGGATATAATTGATCAGTGGATCAGGCAAAAGATACTTGATGGACATGCCGCGCTTCACAAAGAGCCTAAAACGAAGAAAATCCATGAGTCATCTCGCGTATTCCACGCCCAGGTGTGCTTTTTTAGACGCACCTGATCTTTGTCGAGCTAATGTCATTGTGAATCAGCTGCTTGATGACGATGACATTCATCTATTCATAGGCAAATCGTACAAAAAAGAAGAAAAGGGACAGTCAGGGTGCGTAAAATGACAAGCGACGCGGTGTGTTACCCTGTGCTGATACAAGATATCATGTGATAAGAGAAAGCCATAGACATCTGTTCCTGTGCGCTCTACAATGACGCAACCAAAGTGCCCGACGATGTGATGCAGCTGCGCATCATGGAAAAAAAAAGAATTGATTTGTCAAGTCATTGCTTTTCTCTCCATTTGGGCACAATTGAGCTTACATCCTCGGAGGTCCAGACGGACGGATGTCCAAAGCTTGCGATGAGATCGCCACCGGCCAGCAGCATGATGCGGATGGGTTTCCTTGAGCCATCGCTTGTGAGGATCCCGCCATGATGATTGAGCTCTTGATCAAAGTGGTCGAGGACAATGGCCGTGCGCTGATAGCTGTCCTGGCGCGACTCCCAGGAGTCGACCATCAGCCAATTAGACGTGCTGTCAACAGCTAATTGGCACATTTTTACACGATGCTTTGCCGGTGCAAGCCCATCCTTCATGTATGCATCCGATACGGGGGAAAAGTACCCTGCCAGCAGCTCGTACTCGTTGCGTTCTTGGAAATGATCCTTGGCCATCTCTAAAAAAATGACATAGGAAAAATCAGAAAAATCCAATACGCGGGGGCGACATGGCTTGCCCAATGCATCCCAATTTTACCAAACATGCGCAAGTGCAGATAAGTAATTGGTGAAAAGGAGCCACAGGCGACAATGACCAACGGGATCTTGCTGTCGTCTGGGGGGTGGGGCACAAAAAAAACGAAAAAAAGCGAAAAATGGTGTGAGTCACGCAAAAAAAAGGGCACGTCGTTGGCCGTCACGGACCTTTCATAGTGGTGGGCAGCAGGCGCCGCGGGAACGCGTATGCTTCCTCAAATTGTGCATTGCGATCCAAGGCGATGGCCGCCTCAAGAGTGGAGCTGACGACCAAGGGACTCGACATATTGTTGGGTAAAAAAAAAAAAAAAAAAAAAAAGGGTAAAAAAAAAAAAAAAAAAAAAAAGGACAAAAAGAGTGGAGAAAGAGCCGACAAAATGCTGCCCAGGCAGTTGCATCTCAAGCGATTGCCCAAAAAGAAAACTCCGCTATCTCGGGGTCCACCCCATTGCCATTGGACCATCGGTTTCGCTGCTTTTTCTTTGCCACTCTTTTTTTTTTTTTTTTCTGTTGACTATGCTTCCTCATGGCAAACCTGTCTTGCTACAGGACGTGGCTGCCGATCCTGATAGCTTCGCAGGCATGTATCTGCGTGTCACAGGAATGTAAGGCGCCATTTGTTGCCAAAATGAGAGAATTGACGCGTTTTTGGCTTTTCTTGTGCATAGACTGAGCGAGTATCAAGCGGCCTTGAACCGCGCCACGCTTGAATTCAAGGGCGCCACGCTGGCACTGGACACGGAGCTAGTAGAAATGACCATGGGCACTGGTCGCATGATCCAATGCATTGGGGAGGCACGCAAGGACCCTGAACAGGTAATATTTCGCGTGCTTGATCGATCTGGCTGGCTCAAATTCGCTTTTTTCTTCATTTCTTTAGGGCGCGCTGGTGCTGCGACCCAAGATTGTGCGTGATGTAGATGCGATGGACATGGAATTGTACGAAAAGGCGATCACTCTCTGCTTCAAATAACAAAAACATGGGCTCAATACCCGGTCTCCTTGCTCTGGTTCCCTTTTTCCTTCTTCTTTTTCTTCTCCCTGTTTCATGGGCGCGCGCTCCTTGCATGAATCTATAAAGGCGCCCTTTTTTTTCTCTCATTTTGTTTTGCTCCCTTTTTACCATTCATGGGCGGGCCCCGGCTCCTTTTTCATCCGTGTCGTGCGGTTTTCACGCCAAAATCAATGAATGAGGCGTGTCTTTTCAATGTCCGCTGATGGGGGAGCGGGCCGGCCTTGGCTTTATTTTTTTTTTTTTTTTTTTTTTGTTTTTCTTTTCTTGCTTCTCTTTTTCGCTTCATCTTCTTTGTTGTCTCGTCGGTCCTCCTTCTTATCAGCACCATGGGTAAAGGCAAGCGGGCTCATACCATTAGCATCCCCAGCATCCACCTGACGACGCCAAAATCGTCGAGTGACCACTCTTTCAGTGTGGCACCGGCGTTGGACGCAGCGACTACGTGGACGCCACCCACCACGACCCGCTGGTCACCGCCTCGCAAGACGCGCCGCTACGACGACCTTGAACACAAGCTGGAGGCCGCACCTCTGTACGTTCTCGTGTCGACTTATGTCAATTATCTTGTTCTTATCCTCTTTGGCCACTTGCGTGATATCCTTGGCAAGTTCTTCAAGCCCAAAGACTATGTGCACTTGCGCACAAGCAATGTAAGTCTAAATCTTGGCGATCTGTCATGATCAAGTGACCCCATTGTCCTAATGCTTTTTGATTTTTTTTTTCACAAAAAAACAAAAAAATAATAATAATAGGGCTATGCTCCTTTGGTGTCTGACTTTGACTCATTTTACACTCGCCGGCTCTATGTGCGCATTCGGTATGGACCTCCTGCTGGGGGAGTGAGGAGGGGTGGCCTGTTTCTAGTGTGAATTCGCGAAACACACGCCTCCCCCTCTTTTTTTTATTCGTTTTTTTCCCCTTTTTCAGCTCCTTTGAGCTCATTGGGCCCCTCCCCTCCCCCCCCAATTGGCTCCCCCCATAGGGCTCACCTCTTTTTCTTTTCTTTTCTTTTTTTTTTTCATTGTTCCATAGGGATTGTTGGAATCGGCCGATCACTGGCGTCGCTTCACGCACTGTCAAGCTGCTTGAGCGCGTGAGCAATGATTTCAATCGCACATTCCGCCTCACGGGCAAGGTGACCGAGAATTTGAACTTTGCGTCGTACAATTACCTTGGCTTTGCGCAAAGCAAGGGGCCTTGTGCCGACGCGGTTGAGCAAGCGACGCGTTCGTTGGGTCTGCCGTCACCTAGCCCTCGCGCACAGGCTGGATCCACGCAATTGCACGCCGATGTGGAACGCCTTGTTGCGCGGTTCATGGGCAAGGAGGATGCCATGGTCGTCAGCATGGGCTTTGCCACGAACAGCACGACGATTCCTGCGCTTGTTGGCAAGGGCTGCCTCATCATCTCGGATGAAATGAACCACGCGTCCATTGTCTTTGGTGCGCGCCTTTCTGGCGCTGCCGTGCGCGTCTTCAAGCACAACAACATGGATGATCTCCGCGAATTGCTGCGCGAAGTCATCTCGCAAGGTCAGCCTCGCACGCACCGCCCCTGGAAGAAGATTCTCGTCGTTGTCGAGGGCCTCTACTCCATGGAAGGCACCGTCGTCAATTTGCCCGAGATTGTCAATTTGAAAAAGGAGTTCAAGTTTTATCTTTATGTCGACGAAGCTCACTCCATTGGCGCTCTAGGCGAAAATGGCGGAGGCGTGTGCGATTTCTATGGTGTCGACCCTGTCCACGTTGACGTCCTCATGGGCACGTTCACAAAGTCCTTTGGCGCCGCCGGTGGCTACATTGCCGGCGACAAGGCCATCATTGACCATCTTCGCGTCAAGAATCACGCTTACATCTATGCTGAACCTATTTCCGTCCCTGTCGCTCAGCAAATCTACACCAGCATGAAGATCATTTGGTAAAGAAATCAGAAAAAAAAAAAAAGAGGCCAATGGCATCAAAAACAAGGAATTGGCATCGAAAATCGAACAATTGGCCCAGAAAAAAAAAGATCTATTTGATCCAAAATGCTTACTCCCCCTCTTCCCTTCTTGAATAGTGGTGAGGACGGCACCGATGAGGGCCGCCGCCGCATCCAGCGCCTGGCCGAGAATTCGCTTGTTTTCGCGTCGCGCCTACGTGATCTTGGCTTCATTGTGTATGGCGACCACGGCAGCCCCGTGGTGCCTCTCTTGCTGTTCAATCCTGCCAAGATCCCTGCGTTTTCGCGCGAATTGCTCAAGCGCGGCATCGCCGTGTGTGTCGTCGGCTACCCGGCGACACCCATCATCACCTCGCGTGCGCGTTTCTGCTTGTCTGCCGCCCATACAAAGGAAGACATTGAACGTGCCATCGAGACCATCAGCGAGGTCGGCGATCTGCTCATGCTCAAGGTCAGCAAGAAACATTAGACATGACAAAATCTATCTCTTGTTATCTCTTTTTTTTTTTTTTTTTACATTTTACTCTTTATTTTACCTTGTACACACATCTGCACCCTCATCCGTCGCCCTCAATTGACCTCTCACTTGCTCCGTCCGCATTCCCTTTTTGCTTTTTCTATCGTACATACTACTTATCTATTTTTTTCTTAAAAACCCTACTCTTTACACATGTTTCGACGCGTTGCGCCGGAACACTGTGGAGGATAGATGGCCCCCCTCCCTCTCCAATTCCCCCTGCCCTTTTTCTTATCCAATTGTCCTTGTCACCCCCCAAGCAGATCACGCTGATCTTGCTTTTTTTGCTCTTTTGCTCTTTTTTCCCACTCAGTTGCAAATAAAAAAAAAAGATGAAGCCATCAAAAAGACACCCCATGATTTCACTTGGTCATAAGAAATGACGTCTGCCGAAGGCATTGCTCCAGGCATTGGCTTGCATCCGCGGCGGGGATTCGCAAAAAACAAGGTTCAGTGTAATTGGACCCAGTGGGAAAAAAAAGAGAAAGCAGAATGACAGAAAGAAACTGCACCAGCGTCATTTGTGACGTGACAATCATGGTTTGCACCGAGCATGCCATGCAATGATGCAGTAAAAAAAAAAGCAAAAGAGCCCAAAAAAAAAAGGTCGTGTCAATAAGAAAAAAAAAGGGCGGCAAGCGCGCGCACACGTGATGAAAGCAAAGATGGATGGAAGCATTTTCAACCGCACTAGCAATCCCACAAAAGACCAAAAAAAAAAAAAAAAAACAGGTGAGCGGAGCCCGCCGTCGCACAAAGCAAGATGAGGCAAGGGGGTCTCTCCGTCCAATCTCCTCTGTTCTTCGCTTCTTCCCTCTCAACTTTGCTTTCCCCATTTCACCCTGATTCCTGTTTGCCCTGCTTGCCTTGTTTGTTCCTGAAACCTTATTTTTTTTTGCTTTTTGCACCCACACTCAACAAAGGAATATAAAAACCCAAGGGTCAATTCCCACCCCAGACCCAACCTTTTTTTTTCTCTTTCCCTTTCATCATTCCTTGTCGCATTGCTTTCTTTTAACGTCGGCACCCAATACCAATTGCTTTTTTTTGTTCACACAAACACACACAATCATCTGCCATGGATCTCAACATCTGTCTTTATTGCGAGAAGCCCATTGTGAATGATGTACGTTGCACCCTCCACCTAGACCGAGCCCATGGGTCATGTGTCGATCCTTGCTGCCATTGTCCGGGTCGCTGATCTCTTTTTTTCTCTTTTTCTCGCTCTGTCGCCTCTTTTTTATTGTTTTTAGCGCCTGTCATTTTGTTCCAAGACATGCGAATTGAATGAATCAGCCAAGAGCAGCGGCCAGGCGGCGCAGACCGCGTATGGGCCGCTGGACGCGTCCGTACGCGGCTCATTGTGGCACGCGCAGGCACAGCAGCAGGCTCCTTGCTCGCCATCGTCTTATGAAATGTCGTATCATCGGCGTCAGTCCTTTTCATATACCCCGACCATGATGCGCCGCAGGCCATCAGGCACGTCGTCGATGTCATCCTTTGATTCGCTAGCATCCGCGCTGTCCGTGGATTATATGCGCGACGCACACTCATTACCCATAGATGCCAACCTCCCATGACGCTCCTGTTTGTTGTACACCCCCCCTTTTTTTTGTATCCTGTCCACACACACACACACACACACACATTCACACAAACCAATGGCGTAACGTGTGTGTGATCACACCCCTAACCCAATATCAGTTTTTTTTTGTCGTTTTGCACACACACACACACAACACAAATAATGCCCATTCTTCCCTTCTCACTGCCGAGGCGAGCCACTGGCTCACACCCCTGCCTTGCTCGCCCTGTTCTTCCTTATCGCCCTTTTTCTGATTCGCCCCCTTTTTTTCATGCATATACACCCTAAAGATAAATAAAAATAATAAGAGGCAAATATTTGGATAATGGGGGGGGGATGTTGAATGACCCATTTTTCTTTTTGTTGTACGAAATGACGACGACGATGTGCCTGTGCACCATCCATGGACTTGCCTGGGTCAACCTGGTTCGCAAAAAAAAGCTTATTCACGCCCAGTTGGCCCGATTCTCGCTCTTGTCGCCATGGCGTTCGGCGTAACGAGAAAAAAAATCATGCCAGACCCCATGATCTTCTCTGCTCTCTCATTTGCCTCCATTCTGAAACGAATGGCTCTTCCAATCCATCTATTTGTTTTAACAAGAATCTGCGCGCATAAAAAAAAGCAGGAGAAACGAAGATGAGCAAAGGAGAAAGGAGCGACACGCGTATGTGCGTGTGCACGCGTGTTTGCTGGCTAAAAAAAAAAAAAAAAAAAAAAAAACCATAAAAAAAGGGCGCCTTGTGCAACTTTTTTTTCACACCATGCGACCCGCAAGGGCAACAAAGAGCGGCCATCTGCTGATGGGGTGAGTTGGTCTTCCAACGGCATCGCGCATTGCAGCAGGCAGAAAGCACGGTCAATGGGGGCGCGTGCAACAGATCAAAATTCCATCCAGGGGGAGGAGGCTAGAAAACAAAAAGCAATGCTGCGAGACGTCTTGCAGCCACGTTGCCTTGTTTGTTTGTTGTGTTGCCACCGTTTGCGCGCCTCCAATTCCTCACAAGTGGGGCATATGAATTCTCGCCGTCTGTTCCGGTCATTTTCATCTATCCTTTTATGTTTGTCGCACGAATCCTCGCTCTTGTCGCCGTGTTGCTTCCATTCTCACTTTTTTTTATATTATATATGTACTGGGCATTTCCCGTGACTTGGGGGGTGGGACGACATCGACCACCGGAATTCAAGGGCCAATGGCGCATCATCGAGCCACACCTTGAACGGACAGATTCCAATTTCATGATTAGGAAGAGCGACGTGCCTTTTTTTTTTTTTTGGAACGCGTTCCTTTTTATCAATGGCGCGTCGCGGGCTAAGGACAGCCTTTCGGAGCCTAGTCCGGCGGAGTCTGTGCGGCGTTGAGCCAGAGAAAACACCATTTTCCACGCGTTGGCTCGTTTTTCTCCCCTATTTTCCCCCCTTACTTTATTTTTTTCTTTCTTTTTGTTCTTTTCGTATGGAAGCCACAACCACAAATAAAGATGGCGTGCCAGCGACTGTAAACGACGCGTCCACCGTCAACGCAAACGCGACCAGTAAGGAAAAAACGTCGTTTTTGAACCGTAGACCCTCATTGACACCGTTTTTGTTTGTTCATAAGGCACCGATGGGCCGGGCACGACGCCTGGTGCCATAGCAAGTGGCGATCCTGTTGTAGCAGACGATAAAACGGGCGCGGGAGCAGCAACGAACGAAATGGCTGCTTCCAGCAACGCAACGGAGCCACCGCAGGTAACAAGCACGCCGACGGACGCGGCGACAAGCAACACTTCGGCGCCGCCCACCACGCAAAGCACCGCGGCGGCGACGGCGGCGCCTGCCGCGTCGACCCCAGCAACATTAGCCGAAAATGCCACACCCGCAGCGGCAATTGCGCCCGCCGATACCACGGTGCGCAACCAGCGCCTCGTTGAGGAATTCCAATACCTGCTTGAAAAGAGCCAGAGCTTGTTCAGCGGCCTCAGGTAACGAAAAAGGGGCGCAAACGCAGAAAACATGCTGACGCGTCTTTATTTTCAATTTTTTTTTCCATCAGGGATCTGCCACCCACGGGCAACTATCGGCAATGGCGACACGTAAATTGTTTGCAAAGCAAGCACGAAAGGATGCTCAATTGGGCCATTTTTATACCATTAGTACTTTGAAAAGACGTTTGAAGTGTACACCAATGTAACGACAAGTAAAACACTCACACGACGCGCCACATGACCGCTGATTTCGTGCCTTTCTTTTCTTTGTAGCTATGGAAGTTTCAGCAAACACACAGGTTAGAGACACAGCAATACCAAAACATGTCAGGGGGCACGCTCATTCACGCGACATCTTTGTTTTTCAGGGCATTGCTCGAGGACAAGGCCAACTATGGCTTAAAGCGATGGGAGGTTGGCGAAATTGCAAGCAAGATTGGCCAGCTTTACTATCACTACTAGTAAAAGACACGGCATTGGGATGCCAGAAAGCAACAAAACCATTTTTTTAACCACTTTCATGATGTTTTTAGCCTGCGCACGAGCGAAACCAATTATTTGCACGAAGCATACGTGTTTTACGAGGCCATTCACGACCGACAATACTTTAAAAATGTGCTCGAGGTCAAAAAGTAAGCGCTCTAAACAAGAAAAAAAAGGAGACATATTCACATCCGTTTTTTTTTAAAAAAAAAATGCAGTCCTGCGCTGATGATCAAAAAGATGCGCTATTATGCACGTTTTATTGTGGTTTGCTTGCTTTTGAACAAGGAGGAGCATCTCAAGCTGCTTGTGAGTGAGCTTGAGCTGCTGATTGAAGAGTATTCCAAGATTTTCAAGGCGGCCGACAGCAAGGAGTGGCACATGGTGCTGGAGGAGATTTCGTCGTTCATGGAGGCCGAGCGCAAGTTGATTCCGATCAACACAGACAGGCACCAGGTGCCTATCCATGATCACAGGCTGCCCGTGCACTTTGTCAGTCCAATTGGCGCGGCCACCGCCAATCTTCCGCCATTGCGCCTGCAAGAAGTGATCCTCGTCGGTGGCAATTACCCTCATGAGATCAAATTCTCCGAATTGACGCTTGACATGTACCGCATGCTCCAATCGCTTGAGCGCGAGCCATTGCCGGCGCATCCTGGCCCCACATCGGCAACAGCAGCAGCAACAGGAGGAGACGGAGCCGCAGCCACTTCTTCAGGCGCCAATGAGGGTCCAAATCAAGATCCAGTGACGTCGGAAACACCTCAGGCGGCGTCCATGTTTGCGGGCGACAGAAAGGATTTGCACAATCCGCACAAATCGTTGCTTTACAGGGCGACGCTCAATCAATTGATGGTTTATCTTGCGACGGCCTTCAAGGACACGGACCCGCATGCCGCCATGCTTTTGTACGTATCATCGCCCGGCTATACCAACGATCCATCGCGCGGATTCGGCGTCACGGGAGGCGTGACGATGTACCAAAAGAAAACGTCCGCGAGCGCAGCTGCTACGGCTACCGTCGCCGCCATGACCCTCTCATCGGCTGTTGCAGCCGCCAATACCACACAGACATCCACTTCCACTACCGCAAATACCGCGAATGCAACGGTACAAGCAGCAACAAACGCATCGACGGCCGCGACAAGCAATAATCCTTCCTCGGTCTCGGCCTCGAACCCTGGCAATGCCGCCAATGCTGCCTCCGTCGCTTCCTCGGGGTCGCCCGCCATCGCCAGCGCACCGGCGTCCGCAGCAACCTCACCGGCCACGCATGATGCACCGGCTGCCAATGTCCCGTCCGCGTCCAATGCCCCTGGCACCAACACGCCTGCATCCACGTCGTCGCCACTCGGCGTCCAGGCAACCACCGCGGCAGCAGCATCGGCCGCAGCCAAGAAATTGACGAATTCTGCCGCGACAACCACCACGTCGTCGGCATCATCGCCATTGCCAGCAACGACGGCCACGTCCACGGCAGGTGGCGCAGTAGGGGCAGCGACAAATGCACCGTCGGCGTCGGCACAAATCGCTACCACGTCGTCCACGACGGCCGGCGGAGGTCCATCCTCGGCCATGATGAAAATGGCACCCCCAGCCGCGCAGGCATGCTTGTACCCCGCCGACCTGATCCCGTGGACGCGCAAGCCGCTGTTTCTGGTCATTGACAGCGACAATAGCACCGCATTCTATCAGGCTATCCCCAATGTCTTTGACCAGCCGCTGCTCGCCCTGCTTTCCCCCACTCAGTACCCATCCACCATCCAGGACAAGACAGAAATCGGCTCCCTCTTCACCCTGTTCCTCCATACCCCGCTCCTCGGCTTTTGCTCCGTCGCTGACATTGGAAACCTCGACCACGACAAGTGGCTGCTCTGCGTCCAAAAGGTCGCACAACTCGAACACACCATCGGACAGCGACTCGCTGAAAACCCAGATCTAGGTAAAAAAAAAAAAAAAAATGTCGCTTGCAGCAATGGCATCTTGAAAAAAAAAGAACGAATGGCGACGAATTCATCCCTTTTATGCCTGCTCCAGATCCCAGCATCATGCGCTTCATGCAAGATGCATACTTGTGGACGTTCATTGTGCGTTTTGTGCTCTGTGGCGTAATTTTGCGGTGCCATTCGTCGTTCAAGCATGAAAAGGTAACCCCATCTTGGAGGCAACCCGGTGAGAAAGAGAAAAAACCTGCGATTTGACGCCATTTTTCCTTTTTTTTTTTTTTTCTTTCTTGGCTTTCGTTCTAGTCGTACCCAAGCAGCTCGCCCGACATGCCCGAAGCCATCTACGTGGACAAGTCGATCATGACCTTGTTCAACGAGCTGATCGCCATTGCCGGTGTCAGCACGTACTTTCACTTGCCCGTGTCTACACCCACAAGTGCCACGGCACCCGCACCCTCATCAAATCTTGAGAACATCTAATCCAATGGAACAACAAGTGATTTTCTTGTGTCATTTTGCTCTCGCAGGGGCAGTACACATTTCAAAAAATAGTAATTCATTCCATATTATGATAAAGCTTTTTTTTTTTTTTTTTTACTGTACGAAAAGGGCCACTTGTGATATATCATATCATATGATAGCAGCACACGCAGCACGATTTCCATAATTATTTACGCGCAAAACAATAGAGAGGCGCGCATCATCAATGGTATTTTACGATTTACGGTTTATTCACAAGCAATAGCAACAAAAAAAGCCAAACATAGACTGCGACAGCAGATCAAAGAAAAGTACAAGCAAATAAATAAGAAACAGAATGCGCAGAGCAAGGAGGGGGGATGAATCATGGAAAAGTAGCCCATCTCAAAAAAAAAAAAAAGCAACAAAACAAAAAAAAAATAGCCATTCAAAAATAAAAAAAAAGCACGTGTTACATCTACTGGCACGCGGGAGGCACGTCATAGCTTTCCTTGCGCTTCTCGAGCCAGCCTTCGCGCGCAAGTTTGGCGCCAAAGCCAAGACCGCGCTTGGCAAAGGCGTTGTAAATGTCACAATAGTTGGCGCCGCCAGTCAGGGCCTTGTCGGCGTCGAGGATGGCGTCGCGCGCGTCAGTGAACGACGGCGAGCAAGGCTGCAGTTTCATGCCATCGAGCACCAATTGCAGTGCGAGCGTGTTGCCGTGCGACACAATGTATTCCTTGGTCAGCTTGACGTCATCTTGGGTCATGATGGGCACCCCGCGTGTGTTTGTGCTTGTCAGGAACGACGTGGGCGGGAACCACTCCTCGGTGAAGCCGTGCTTGTCGACAAGGTTCCAATACACCTCATACAGCATTTCAGCCCACACCTCGCCCTTGGCGTGCACGCCCCAATAATCAAAGCGATCCATGATATTGTACGTGCTGGGGTTCGTCTTCATGTTCGTCGAATACTATCCAAAAAAAAAGAAAAGAAAAAGAAAAAGAAAAAAAAAACATGGATTAGTTCATCCACAGCCTCCAATGCGTTTTTTTTTTTTTTTGTTCTTACGTGATACTTTCGGATGCCGTCGCCGCCATTTGCCCATGCGCCCATGGAATAATCCTTGGTGCGGCGGTCGGTGGCCTTCATGCGGACAATGGTGGAGACAAAGTCGCCCCAGCCCTCGCCCATGCCGCCGGCCTCGCCCCAACCGAGGCAATTGCTGTTCTTGTAGCCACCGGTCAGGCGATTGGACACGCCGTGGGTATATTCGTGGAGGACAATGCCGCTTTCAAAGTCGCCATCGCGCATGGGCTTGGTCTGGTCCCAGACGTACATGCGCATCTTGCCGTGCTGGCCGTCGGGCGGCGTGGCAAAGTTGGCATTGTTGCGGCCCGACCCGTCCTGCGCATTGGCAATCACGGCATCGCCATCGCCGTCGTCGTTGGCGCGGCCGCGACCCAGGTTGTCGTGCTGGAAGTTACCCGATTTTTCATCAAAGCCGTAGCGATGGAACAAATCGTGCGCCATGTTGCACCAGTAGAACAGATTGGTCACGGCGGCGTCTTCGTACTCCTCGGGCTCGTCAATGTCAAACTTGGCCTCATAGTCAAAGACCAGGGCGTCGCCAAACTTGCCGCCCGAGTGGCCTTGTGGGCGGTAATTGTCTTCCCAATTGTAGCCGCCGTCTGGATTTGTGTGTGCATACACGTTGTTGCCTGCGGTCACGTTGAAAACAGGGTGCTTGGCCGCCGACCGGATGGAGGAATAATGGCCCTGCGAGTGCCAGCCCTCGGGGCTTGCAAACGGATCGTGTGGGTTCTTGATCAATTGCTGCGTGGTATCAGACGGGTCGTTGTTGCCAAAGGGAATCACATTGTAATAGGCGTCGACTGGTGCGGATTTCGGCGTATCGTCGTCGGCGGCTGCTCCACGGTGGAAATCGTATTGATGCACCCAATCAACAAGGCCAAGCATGGCGCCATTGGTCACGTCGACCTGCGCACTGTACCAATTGTCGTCCAATTCCATCTGAACGTCCCACACAAGGGCTAGGGAGCCATCGGCTTGCTGCAGATACGCCTCCTTGACACGCACAGGCTGCAACGCAAAGGGCACGCCATCCACAAGCACCGTCGCGTCATGCCCAGTCAGGTCGGTGCGTGCCACAAGCGCGTCAGCACTAAGCACATCCGCCATCGCCGGATTAGGCAGCTTGCGTTTCACAAACTTGTACAAGCTGACCACAGCCTCGCTTGGAGACAGCACCTGCTGCGCACTTGGGCCATTCACTTGCCAGGTCGCCGACGCCGTGTCTTCGGCACCGCGATAAGAGCCCTTTTTGCCCATGATCAACTGATGCCATCCGGATTGGAATTGCTGAAATCCAACAAAAAAAAAAAAAAAAAAAAAGAAAAAAAAAAGGAGCACCCCCATGCGTCCCTCTATCAGTCAAACTTGTTTCATCGCGCCACACACACAACAAACATTGAGGCAAATCCCTGTCTCCTGGATCCCCCACATCACACCCCCTCTCGCTCTCTCTCTTGTTTCGTCCGCCTGAAGTCATTTGGCGCGTGTGCCCATGTGCTTGTCTTTTTTTTTTTTCTTTTTTTTTTTTTTTTTTTTTTTTCCCTTTTTTTTTTTTTTTTTTGTTGTTGTTGTTACCTTGAAGAGGGATTGCGCCGGCTTTTGTGGGCGAGCGAATGAATTGCCATAGGAGAGCACGCGGCCATTGGGCAAGACATTGATGTTGATGTTGCCATTGAGGACGGGCTTGCCATGGACGATTTGGCGCAGATGCACGTGTGTGATGCCCGTGAGGTCGGATTTATATTGCGAGTCGACGACAAAGTCGGATTGCGTGAGCTTGTCGCGCGCAAACGCGAGCGCAACGTCCTCGGGGCGCGCATGGCTGGCCAGCGACGCCATGTCGTCACCTTGATCAAGCCATGAAGCCGTGTCCGCAGTATATTCCCGACGCTGACCAAGGTCAGGGCCGAAATTGCCCACGATTTCTTGCGATTGCAGAGGCATTGGCCAAGGTAGCGACGCCGCCATGACGTGCGACGCCGTCAAATACAATGCCACGGCCGTATGTATAGGTGCTTTCATAATAGAGGACTGGAGGGAAATAATAAAAAAGAAAAAAGAAAAAAAGAGCGTGCGTAATGCCTCGGCTACTTTCGCGCCCGCCCCCTTTTTATTTTTTTTTCTATCAAAATCAGGCAATTCATGGCGAATTTGGAGTCAGTGGCACTTTTATTGGGCCATGATAATGAAAAAGCAAGGTTGACACATGACCACCCATGACCCGCGAGCTCACGTTGACTTTTTTCCCCCCTTTTTTCATATGGAGATAGCCATTGGCAAAAAAAAAATATGTAGTGCAAAGAGGGGGGTCGCCTGACAAGCGAATGGATCATATTTATCGAGCCTCATTATCTGGCATCCCATGGCGATCCGTTTTTACAAACAATGAGCATGCAAAAAAAAAGGGGGTGGGAGAAAGGTGACATCATGCGGCCAGCTTGCACCTGATTGGTTTGAAGCTTGGATCTCGTGACTTCTTGGCCTTTCTTCTTGGCCTGTCCCTTTTTTTTTTTTGGCTCTCGTTCTCGTCATACGCCTAAAAAAAAAAAGTCACCACCACCCAACCTCTCCTTAGGCAACCTTATTTCCCTATTTTCATGACAACGCCCACCGCCACGGACGCGGCAAACGACTTTTGGCTTGCTTTCAAGGCCGAGAAAAAGGGTAAAAAAGCGGTAAAAAAGCGGCAAACACGTTGGTTGACTCGCTTTTTGCTTGCATAGAGATCGAACGCGCGCTGCAAGACGCGACTGCCGTCGACAAAGCCCAGCTCCCCGAGCACCTCAACCTCGTCTTGCAACAGATCAACCAACTAGATAAGCAGATCACCAAGGCCACGAGCTTTATACCCTCCTATGACGAAAGACAATATGCTATGGTAAGCAACACAGGCGAGCGCATGATATCCCGCCCCCACGCACCCACTCCCCAGGCACTCAATGGTTTCTCTTTATTTTCATACAGCAAATCAAGGATCTCATGCATCAGCTTGATCGAACAAGAGCACAATTGACGCCAAAAGCCAAATTTTCCTTCCGATCTAGGCAAGCCAAAGCAAAACCCACGCCAGCACACGCGCACGCGTCTGCCAACGACGCGTCGGCGACCCATTCACCTTCGACTCCCGGTAAAAAAAAGTCAAATCGAGCCCCCCTCCCCCCACACATTGTCACGTTGGGTGTTGTGGCCGCTGACATGTGCCCCTCTTCTCTTATTTTAGATGCTTCTGCGCCACGTGGGCCCCCCACAACAACCTCGTTGACCGAGACAACAACGTCCAATGGCAATTCAGCGCCATTGAACAGTCAACAGCAGCAAGGAGATACCATTGAGTGGACAAATCAAAAGGACACGATCCTCTCACTGCCAAATGACGACCTCAATGACACACACCGCACAGTGGCTGTGTCGCTCAGCCATTTGGACCATTGCGTGGTGTGGCTAAAGAGCACGTCGATCCAGGTGTCAGCCCTCCATCTCAAAAAAGTACGTCGTTGTGTGATTGTCACTGACACCATCCTGGGCTCCGTCTTGATTTACGGCCTGGAGCAGTCGACCATCATCTTGGATTGTCATCAGGTATAAAGTCCAGCAGCTTGGCTCAAACGGCAGCTGATGTGCTCATTCGCTTTTTTTGTTTTCCTCGCATTTTCTCTTTTTTTTTCTTTTTGGCTGGTCAATTGCTGCGCATTGGAAAAAAAAGTTTCGAATGCATGACGCACATGACGTGGCTCTCTGGTTACACGTAGGCAGCCATCCTATTATGGAAGACTCCAAAGAAGTTGCTGTCGGTGCAAATCCTTTTGTGAATGTAAAAAAAAAAAAGTTGGCTCCATCCTTGCCTTTCTGCCGGGATGACATGGTTGTTGCTTATCTCACCGTCATGTCGCACCCTTTTTTTTTTTCTTGGTTCTCTAGTCACCTGGCAATTGCGTGCTCAAAATGGAGGATTTCAACTGGCTAAAGCAGCAAGCGTCGCCAAATTGGTTCCGTGCTGATCCCGAGCGTCAACGCGCCGTCGTGCGCGACTTGACTGTCCAACCCAGCGATTTGACCGTCCTGGATAGACTCTTGCCGGAGAAAAAAGAATAAAAATGGCATGATTCCCCTCTTTTTTGCCCCTTTTTACCCGCCCATCTTAACACGCGTCATCCCGTACAATCGTACGCACCATGACGGAGTCTCCGCCGACAAAATGCGCGCAAAAAGAGACGCGTACTGTACCGACACGCTTGTTTTCTAAAAAAAGATCTCTACATCCGTGGTTTTGCAAAATAGACAACCATTGGAGCCACAAGATGACGCTTACCCTCGTTTTAGTTCTGAAAAAAAAAGATAGGGATCGCGAAAAAACGGGCTGCCATACGGGATGGGGGAAGGCGCGCTGACTTTGGCAATTGGCCCGCGGGCCTGCCACCAAGGGATTTGGCGCGTCACAAGGTCCTACAATGCACCCACGGTCCCCCGACGCTCGACTTGGGCTGCTGGTAACGAGCAATGTCACAAGCAGAAAATAAGACAAAATCGGGCCAGGCCGCGCCATTAGCGCAAAAAAGATAGGGCGCGCGCCGCGAGCCAATGATCATTTGCCGAGCAACTCTCCGATTTTTTTTCTTTTTTTTTTTTTTCTAACGCGCTCCCGAGGAAGACCGCTCTTGCCTGGGGGCAAGGCAAGGTGCATCACAAGGATCCCATTCTCACCTGGCTAGTTTCTCATTCATGTTGACTGTCCTCTTTTCTTTTCTTCTTTTTTTTTTTTTTAACTGTTAAAAGTTGTGATGAATGGGCACCTCAAAAGGAATGTGGCGCCCCAAAAGAAAGCTTACGCGATACGTACAATGGGCGCCTTTCCGTTTCTATCGGATCAAACACGAGCTTTGCGCACCAAACTGATAAGACTCGATAAAATTTCGTGTTCCTGACAAGGGATTCGCTGAGACAGATGACTCGAGATCAAAGGAACAAATCAAATTGCGCGCAGATGATGTGGTTCCTTTTTGCCTGTCACGGATGCACGAGCCCAAGGTTTTATCATAGCCAACGATCCCGTTTTTCGCAGGGCTGACAGGCCATTTGCATTAAAAAATGCCATGTTGCCTTGGTGACAATTTGGTTTCTGTACAACGTACCCTGGAAAAAGTTCCCACGGCGACCGTGGAGAATGACGCGAAGCGCTATTGAAGCCCAGTCGTGTGTTTTTATTCTCTTGGTGTTGGCCCGAAGAGCCGGGCCTTTTTTTTCCTGCAGGCCAGCGAGCACCACAATGAAAATCATGCAGGGCAATGTGCCAACAAAAGCTGTCTCAATGCATGCAACCCCGCGCGCTCACGTGCACCCTCTTTATCTAAGGGCCAAAATATGAAAAATGTAAAAATGAAGCTGTAAAAAGGGACAACAAAGGCCATGGGCCAAAAGGGCGTCGTAAATGAGGAAAGGAACAGATGATTTCATCCACCTTTCCTATCTTATCGTGAGAAAAATTTTTTGTTGATTGAACCTTGTGGCAAAAGAGGGCAAAGGATCACACTTTTTTTCAAAAAGCTCACGCGCGTGTCCTCTGTTTGGTCGTGTTTTGGTGAATCCTTGGGCTTGACCAATGGGCGGGTTGTTTCAAATCTATTACACGCTCCAAATAATGCTTGAACCATCAAGAATATAAAGGCCCCCTCCAAGCGCAGGGACTTTTTCTTTTTTTTTTTTATTCATTGTTCGAATTTCTCTCAGCAAGATGATGTCCAACTACCTTTTCAAGCAACCCTCGCAAGTGCTACGGAGTGCCTTCACCCCTGGATTTCGTGTTTCTTCCGGCGCGCGCAATATAGCGGGCGCGCCACGGGGCGGCGGGGCAGCGGCCACGCTGCTCCGCCCGTTCTCGGTCCTGACGGATCAGACGGTGAATGATACCTCGCTGCCAATGTTCATGGTTGGCACGCCTAATGGCTTTTTGCCTCGCCAGGATCCGCAGGCCGAGCTGCCCAAGGAATTCAGCCGCCTGGAGTCCATCCTGCAGCGCATGCCCATCCAGCTCCTCGATGGCGAGCCCGGTTTGCTCGCCAGTGGCCAATTCGGCGAGGCAGTGCGCGACGAGCTGCCCCTGTATGACGTCGATCAAGTCCATGATCAGCGACTCTTGTCGGGTAAAGCAAAAAAAAAAAAAAATGAAAAATTAAATGCGCCTTTGATGTTAATTTTTTTAAATGTGCAGCTCTGTTCCGCGATTATTCGTTTGCGGCGTCGGCGTACCTCTTGGAGCCGTGCGACGTGCTGTTCCGCCAGCGTGGCGAGTATGGCCTTGGGCGCAAGGTGTTGCCCATGAACATTGCTGTGCCGCTGACCAAAGTGGCTGAGAAAATCCACAGCAAGCCCTTCATGGAGTAGTAAGTTGCTGCCACCCCAGTTGCACGATGAATTCATGCCGCTCACTGGGTCCCTGGAATTTTTTTTTCCCTTTTTCCGCCGTTTCTAGCGCTCTGAGCTATGCCTTGTACAATTACAAGCGCCTCAATCCCTTGGGTGACTTGACCTACGACAATTTGGCCCTGGTGCGCGCCTTTGCTGGCAGCGAGTCCGAGTACGAATTTTTTTATTACTTTTTGACTTGATTTTGTCCATTAACACGATTTTTTTTTTTTTTTGCGATTTCGCAGAAAGGGCTTTGTGCTGTCGCACGTCACGATGGTGGCACACTCGCCCAAGCTGATCAAGTACACGGTGGGCGCGTTGGATGCGGCGCAGGCCAAGGATCGTGCGCGCTTTGACCAGCAAATGGCGGGTCTCAACGAGACGTACGAGACGATCAACAATGAAATGGAGATGATGTGGTCGCGCTCGCTGCCCAGCGACTATGTGCACTTCCGCACGTTCATCATGGGCACCAAGAACCAGCCCATGTTCCCCGATGGTGTGATTTACGAGGGCGTCAGTGACCAGCCCGTCGTGCACCGCGGCGAAAGCGGCGCCAATGACTCCATGGTGCCCCTAGGCGACAATCTGCTCCAAATCACCGAGCGCATGCCTGAAAACCCCTTGACGCGCGTCCTCAAGGATTTCCGCACCTACCGTCCCACCAATCACCGCGAATTCTTGGAACATGTCCAAGACCGCGCAAAGCAAGTCAACCTCAAGCAATTCGCTTTGCAGGATGACAATTCCGCGGGTAAGAAATCACGAAAAACGCATTACATCCACAAAAAAGCGTCCATTGATCGCGATTTATTTTTTCTAATTTTTTTTTTTTTAGCTTTATACCTGGCCAACGTGGACCAGATCCGCGCATTCCGTCATCGTCACTGGAATTTCACCAAGGAGTACATCATCAAATACACGGACCACCCCGTGGCCACGGGTGGCTCGCCCATTGTGACCTGGTTGCCCAACCAATTGTCGGCCGTGCTTGAATTGTTGAACGAAGTCGGCAGCGGCATCAACATGGAGCAATTATCCGAGGGCAACAAGATCCGCGTCGACGAGATCCGCAAGCGCGCCAATGCTCAGCAACGTTTCCTCAACAGAGAAGTCGCGACGCTCAAGGAACGCTTCAAAAATCAAGACAAGACCGAGTAAAAAGCCCCGGCCCATCCGCCGGCTTGCTCTCTTGCTCCCCGCAGGCAAAAAGTCGCAGCCTGCTTTTTTTTTTGTTCCAAATAACTCCCATTTCAGTGCCAAATGACGAATAAATATAAAAAAAGAGCATCCTTCTTGCTCTTGATTTTTTTATTGTAAATTGAAAATGTCCCCATTTTAACATCTGCCTGCGCGGCGTAGGATCCTGCTTGCATGGTGTTACATCGGCCTCGTGAGGGACTCTTCTGTTGTGCAGGCCAGGGAGAGTCCAGCCAATCCTCGAAAAAAGAAATCAAAAAGGCGGAAAAACAAAAGTTATTTTCTCTTTTTCTTTGGCTCTTCTCAATCTTTCTGCTTGTCCTTTTGGTGATTCTCAAAGGGGCATGCAGCCGCGCACGCCTGCGCCAATTTTGAGATTGGTATGAGCATCAGCGCCATCGAAGTCGCACAAATGGCCAATTTTGCTTTCTTGTATAGTTGTGCCCGGCAACATAAGCGCTTTTGCGCCACAAAATGCCTCGAAACGGAATCTAGCAAGTTGCAAACCACGGTGGGACGCGGCTTGCAGCTGCCAAAAGATGCATGGACGCGCGCCACGCGCGAGTCAAAATTTAGTCGTGGCGAGCCTCCAAAACCAAAATTGAAAATTCAGGTCGCCAGAATCCTGCCAAACTTACACACAAGAAGGGTCGCATGGAGAAACCAACGAAACTGCCAAAAAGAGGACACTCGATATGTTGAGTAACGAGCAATGACCGATTTTCGTTTTTATTTCGACCGCGATTTGCATAGGAAGAGCGCGTCCATAGACCCGCACCGGCGCGTCTACTAGCATGAGACATGCCAGGGGCATGGATTTAAATAGAAACAGACGCATGTCACTCGACGTCTGACGCGGTTTTACACGCGTCGAAAAACCACTAAGGATTTAAAACCGTGTCAAAACGTCCAAAAAAATCACTTGCATCATTGATCACCCATGCCTACATATACAACGAGCCACGCTCTTTCCGATGGTATGCATTTCTTGGAGATACAAGCATTTTTCGTTGAGATAGCCTTGGAGTGAAAAAAATTCCCAAATTGCATTTTTCTCCACAACCCGTTGATGGACTTCTTGTTTTTATCTGGTTTCCATCAGTGAATATTCAGTGTTCATCACCTGTGTAAATGGCGTGGCGATCTGGCGACCTAAATTTCATCATTTTCAGCTCTTCGATGGTGCCTCTGGGAATTTTGGCGATTTTTAATCGCTGCTGTTGCTCGTGAACTAGGGATCGCACAGCCTTGAAACTAGGCTTGTTCGAACCTGACGCGCTACCAGCGTCTAGTGAGATGATTTTTGACCCCTTATCATTGAGTTTATCTGCCTCATTTTTGCAAAAATCAATTTTTAGTATTTTTCGACTTTTGTGTATTGAATTGACATTACACCGTCGTGACCAAGGGCTTGTTGAAAAAAGCAAGAATTGGCCATATGTCTTGATATGTAGATGATTGCAACGGGATAGAGTGTTTTCAACAAAAAACCAAAAAAAGGGAAGCAAAACGCATTTGTCATTAGATAACAAGAGTGTCGACAGTTGCCCATGGATTGAAACAGCACTTGGCTGAAAAGTCACGTCTGAAAGTTCATGCTACAAGTGTTGAGGCATGTAAAACTCGAGCAGGATGGCGGCAAGCTAATCCAAGTAAAACAACAAGTAAGCATTTTCTGGCATTCCAGTGGATCTGATCACGATCGAAAACTCGGACCACCCCCATCTCGCACGAGCGTGTCCTTTTTTGTAGTAACATGAACCAAAGCGGCTCATTTTGCTGAGGTGCGGTCAAAATGGCACATTAAATGGAAGAAACGCGTAAATGAACAAACCAAACATGTGTTTTAATTCTTTTCGACAAAATTGGGGGTAAAAAGTATGTACAAAGGCGGAGGGAATACAAATACAAGAGAGTTATTAAGGGAGTAAAGGGTAGATGACAAGAGAGAGACAAGGGGAGATTACAAGGAATTGAGCGAATTGGTCGACGAACGTCTTGAGCAAGCCAGCGACGATGACGACGTGGTGGACAGGGACGACAATGATTTTTCTCGTTCATTTTGCTTGGCCAATTCTGTATTCAAAAAAGGGGAAACGCGTCAGCAACCAGAAAAAAAAACAAAAAAAAAGACGAAAAGCTTACCCAGGGCGTCGGCACGATCGCGGAGCATGGTGGCCATGGCGGTGTCGACGTGGCCATTGGCGAGGCCAAGCTGATAAATGTTGGCTGCACGGCGCAAGGCCTGGAGGTCATCGAGTGCGGCGGCCTTTTCCCAGTATTCAAGGGCACGGACCATGTCTTTTTGGACGCCAATGCCTTGATCGTAGCAAGCGGCCAGCTCGGACAGGGCGGTGGCGCTGTGTGGATGATCGTGGACGCATTTGGTGAGCATATCAAAGCCCTTTTGCGCGTCGCGAGGCACGTTGCCAAGACCCTTGAGGTGGTACAAGGCAAGAAGTACCTTGGCCGACGCGGCCTCGTCCTGACCAAAAAAGGCGGCGACCGCGCTTTCCAGCCACGTGTACGCCTCAGCATACAAATCATTGGCTTGACTAGCACGGATCTCCAATTGTTCATCCAGGGGCAGACGCGCAACGGACGATGCGGGCGAAGACGCGGTGGACGCGAGTTTCTTCTCGGCCATGGCGAATTTGAGGTTGCCAATGGCCAATTCGGCGAGGGGACCGCATTGCCAGTGGTGTGCCTTTTCGTACCAGGCCAATGCCTGCTGGTGGTCCTCCACGTCGTGTAAATACCCATCTTCGTAATACGAACCAATCATCAGCGCTGCCATGGCATTGCCACGCTCGGCCGCGGCAAAATAACAGGTGAATGCTTCACGGTAATTGCGAAGAATCACGCAAACACCACCATTATCGTTGCCGTCATCGCTGGAAAAGCCCGTGTGATACAAATGGCCCAATTCAACAAGTGCTTGTGATTCGTACTGAGCAGCCGCCTCCAATTGCTTGAGTGCGCGTGCATAGTCGCCCTGCTGACGCCAAAGATCAAGACCTTGCTGCAACATGATCTTGCCAAGCGCGTCCTTGGCTAATGCAACGCCATTTTCAACCGCCAATTTCAAGTACCGTTGCGCAGCGACCAAATTGACTTCGAGGCCGCCCGACCCGGTCGCGTGGTAGCAACCCATCTGGTATTGAGCATCGCCGTGGTTGAATTGCTCAGCCGCTTGCCGGAACCATTCGACAGCTTGCGCATCTTGCTGCGCTTCTTTGCATAACATCCCCAATTGGTACATGGCGTCCTTTTGGTTGCACAGCGCCACAGCAAGCTTGTACCATTTTTCATCACCTTTGTTGCTGTGATTGCCCAATTGGCACGCAATATGGCCGAGAATATGCTTTTCGAGCAAATCGGCATGTTGCATCGGGTACGCGTCCAATTGCTGGCCAAGACGCGTGAGGTCCGACTCCGACGGCGATGGCGGCAGTGCGTGCACGGCGGTGAGCAGCTTGGCAAGCGTGTCGCCGCCCTGGCGGTCCGCCTGTTGCCACAAGGAAATGGCCTTTTGCTCGTCGTCGCATAGATGAAGCATCAAAAAGCCCAACCCAACCATGGCTCGCGCATGTCTGTTGTCGTGGACAATCGCGTCGTTGTACCATTGCGTGGCCTTGTCGTAATTGGCCTGGATGGTCCCGCGCACATCATGATTTTGGGCTTGTGGCGACAAATGGGCAAGATGCGCCAATAAATGCAGACGACGCGCCATGTGGTATCGCGCATCAGTGTGTCCAAGCTCCACGGCACGCTCAAGAAGCTCCATGATCGCGTCTTCATCGGCGTCGGATTCGCATTGCTCGAGCATCAGTGCCAATTGGATCATGCACCCAGCGTGTCCGCTGCTGATCCCTTGTTCGAGACGCTGCTTGGCCACGTGCGCTTGGTCTAGGTCCAGGCGGGCCAATTCGAGACACGCGTTGCCATCGCCCTCGTCGGCGGCCTGAGAAAGCCATTGTCGTGCTTGTGTTTCATCGCGCGTCATATGATCACCATGCAAACACAGATAACCTGCATAAAAAAAGGGATGTGAGACACAATGACGCGTCCTTTTTTTTGTGTGTGTCCTTTTTACCAAGATAGAAGCGCGCCGTGCGGCCCCAACGGCGTGTGTCGGCATTGGTCTTGTTCATGTGACCAAAGTGCGTCGTCATCACCTGCAGGTGGTCCCATGCGACCGCGTGGCGGCCCAATTGCATGCATGCTTCCACGAGACGCACGCGCGCGCGCTCCTGCACCACATGCGCATCGCCTTCAAGCGTGTACTTTGTCGCTTGGTCATAACATTCAATGGCGCGCGAAAGATCGGCATTGGTGCCCTTGCCTTGCTCATAACAAATACCTGTTTTGATACATATAAAAAAAAAAAGAGGAGCGTGAGCAGCGGAATTTGGATATCGGGCGGAGATGGAATTGCTTGCATGAATCTACTTTTCGCCCCCTTTCCCCCCTTTTTTTCCCGATGGCCTTACCAAGCAGCTCAAAGGTGTCCATGTTGATGGCGCCCACGGACTGTTGCGCCATGCCAGAGAGCCATTGGAAGATGGACGCATGCCATTCCTCGCCATTTACGTCTGTCTCGTCAAGGAGCACCAATTTGGCCACGGCAAGCCTTGCGTTCCAACCGTGCTTGGACAAGAGCGGATTGGCGTTGATCACGTCTTTGTACGCGTCCATGGCCTTTTTGTACAGCTTGTGGCGATGGTACAACTCGGCAATGTCCATGTGGGCCCTGCAAAAAAAAAAAGAAAAATAGCAAAAAAAAAAAAAGAGTCAAATGAGCGCCTTTTTTTTTCCATTTTTCCGTCTTTCCCATCTGTCTACTTACTTTTTGTAGCCCAATTGCTCTGCGCGCAAAAGCAGCTGCAAGGCCACAGACACGTTTTGGGGTCGTCCAAGGCCATTTTCGTGATAGCGGGCCATTTCCACGAGAGCCATGGGGTCGCCGTTGTCTTTAGCCTTTTGAAGCAATTGCCATGCCTTGTCGTAGCGGTCGGGGTCCGCCTGGACCATGGCAATGTTGCCCTGTTCAAAGACGGCCGCAAGCGAAAGCAATGCGCGTGTGTGATTCTTGTCGGTGGCTGGTTTGCCACAGGCAATGTGCAGCCAGTCAAGGGCTTCTTGGTGCGCGGTGTCACCCAAGTCGTTGCGAAGGAGCAATTGAGCCAGGTTGATCATGGCCGAGGTGTGTTGTTGCTGGCCGGCGCGGCGGTACCACATCATGGCCTTTTCCAATTGGATTTTGTCGACGGGAGCAAGACCTCGTTCATAAAAGAGGCCGAGACTGTACTGGGCCGTTGGATGGCCACGTTGCGCCGCCTTTTGGTACCATTGGAACGCGTCCTCCTTGTTTTTCTTCTTGTCGGAAGTGGCGCCATTCGCCAACATGAGTGCGACCTGGAATTGTGCATCCACATCGCCACCAATGGCTCCCTTGTGATAATAATAAAAGGCCTTGTCTGCATCGGGCGCAACAAGGGGCGTCTTGTCCGTGTCCACACGGAAGATCCCTTCTTCGTAGCATGCACCCACCCAATAGTGCGCTTCATTGAGCTGCTCCACGTCCGACAGCGCGACAAATTCCTGGAACGCGTGCAGACGGTCCATTGGCACACCGCTCCACCCGTTGAACACGTATCGCGCCACCATCAGGCGCGCCAAGTGCCGTTGACGCACATGGCCCACCATGGCCGCGCCTTGCTGCGCCTCCGACGCGCGCTTGAACCACGGAAACGCCTCATCGCGACGGTCCGTGCGCAACAGCAGATTCGCAAGCGACAATTGCGCAGTGACAGACCCCGATTGCGCCGCCGTCGTGTACATTTCAATCGCCGACGCCATGTCCACGTCGTAACCGCGTTTTTCGGCTTGTTCACCTAGGAGACCAAGCGATTGCACGTCGCCCTGCATCGCCGCCTTGGTGAACCACTCGAATGCCTTGTCGCCATCCTTTGGCACGCCCGTGCCCTCGAGAAACATCAGGCCAAGCGCGCGTTGCGCAGGCGCGTATTGCCCAAGCGCCGCCACATGCAAATGTCGATATGCCGTCGACGCGTTCTGCGCCACAAGGTCACCCAACAGATAATGGATGCCAACAAAATACTGCGCAAGGATCTCGAGCGCGTCGTGATGCCCCTGACCATGCATTGAGACCGCCGCTTGGTAATGCTGCATCGCAAGCTTGGCGTCGCGCGCCACCCATTCGCCCTCGTCGTACAAGACACCCAGGTACAGGTGCGCCTTGGCATTGCCCTATAGAAAATTGAAAAAAAACGAGCAATTGGAGGGAGAGAGAAGTAATAGGGGGGAGGGCAAGAGACAATGAATGTGTGAAAAATGGAAAAATAAAAAGAGGATCAGTAATTGGCTTTTTTTTTTTGGCTTTTTTTTTTTGGCATTTTCCTCCATTTTTTCGATTTTACCTGGCGTGCTGCTTGGTGCATCCAGTCAATGGCGGTGGAGACGAGACGTTGCTTGTCAACAGGGCTGTCCACAAGGACGTGGTGGTGCTGGAGGATGAGCTCGCCAAGGGCAATCTGTGCATCGGCATAACCTTGGCGTGCCGATGGCTCGTACCAGCGAATCGCTTGTTTGATGTCCTGCTGCCGGTATTGCTGATGCAGGCCTAGGATGAATTGCGCGCACATGTTGTTGTTTTCAGCAGAAAGCGTGTAATGATGCAATGCGGCGTCGTCGTCATGATTGCTTTCGAGGATCTTGGCCACGCGGTATTGTGCCCAGCCAAGCGTGGGCTGTGTGGCGGCATCCATGGGTTCTTTTTCAATTGCGGCAATCACCTGGTTGAACCAATGTAGGGCCATGGCCTTGTCCGGCTGCCGATTAGGCACATGCAGACCCAAATAATAACATTCGGCCAATGGGTAGTAAGCATCGATGCAATGACCGTGGGCAAGATCGGCAAGGGCTTGGACGCCCTTGGCAAGCAAATGGGCGTGACCCAATTGCAACCCCTCTTGGATACTACGCTGTGCAACATGGAATTGATGCGATTCATTGGTTGGTGCAACCATGGTTGTGCTCAGACCACCCTCATCGCCAAAACCGGGCACATGCAGCTGGCGTAAGCGCTTTGGGTCATGTGAGACGATGCTGGATAAGGTCGATGTGGGCGTCTCCACGGAAAGCGTGGAAAACAAGTCGCTTGCCGTTGAAACCAACGACGACGATGTGTGCGACGAAAACGATCCAATCGTCGATTGCTGCAACGCGCTCGACATCAGATCCTCGTCCTTTGGGAACAGCGACGACAACGGCTGGTCGTCCAAATGATCGCGAATCAGCATCGACGGCGCCAAACCGCTCGTATACATATCAATGCCCACATTCGGCGTCATTGTGTCTCGAGACAATGGCAACGACGATGACGGCGTCGAATTCGTCGAATTCGTGCTCGTAGTGCCCGACGATTCCGACGCGCGAGCCGACATGGGCGCCGGTGACGTCGATGGCGATGCCCTCGATGAGCTAGATGACGTGCGTCGCCCTGAAATCGCATGGTGTTCCTGCTGCTGGGTCTTTTTCCCATTTCCTTTTCGAGTCGCGGTCGATTTACGTGTCTTGGCCGATTGGCTTTTGCTGTGTGAGGAGCCCATGGTCGTGGATGTATGAAAAAAATCAAAAAGAATCGAAAAATGCAAGCGGTATATAAGCAAATGAAGAAAAAAAGGGCACAACGACGAGCAAAAAAAAAAAGAAGCAACAATCAATCAATCGAAAAAAAAGGATGGGAAAAGGATGGGCAAGGGGTATATCGTCAATGAAGGGAAAAAGAAAAAAGAATGAAACGAAAAAGAAAAAGAAGGCAGAAAAAGGAATCCAGTAAGATCTGTCGGCCGTAAAAGGGCGAGACGCATATTTGGCGGCCTGGTTACACGATTGCAACGCTTGCCAAAATAGGCCACTGTTTACTTGCTAGGCCCATGATCCCCTTTCCACCCCCCCTTATTTCGCTTTTTTTTTTTCACGCCCCAGGCAAAAAGTCTCATTAGCTATTCATTCACCCACTTGCACCTGGCCTCATTGTAAGTACATTAAGGAGTCCTGCGCGTCCCTCGGTCCGATGCATGGCGCCATGCATCAAGGGGACAATGAAAAAGGGCTGGGGCGCCCTTGAATCCAAAAAGAGGCAACTCTTGCCCTTTCTTCAATGTGTGAAGCGACACAAAAAAACGCCATGTCCAACCGTGATCAATTGCGACGAATTTTTGATCACTTGAAGGGGCGCCCGGTTCACGTGCATCGCTACTCAAAAGAAAAAAAATAAAAAAAAAAAAAAAAAAAAGGAGACGCCCGCCTGACGCGTCCCACTTGCAAAAAAAAAAGAGCAAAATCTTCGGGCTTCGAGCAAAAAGAAATGAGAAACGCGCCTAATTTGACCTCATTGTTGTACCAAGAGCGAATCAGGGGCATAGGCTGAGCCTGCCCCAGAATGGGATCCACCTTCTTGGATTTTTTTTACTTTTTCCTGCACAAACCCTTTAAAAAGTGGCGCCCCCAAGCCCTTAAGAATCGCATTAACCAGTGTGGCCAACGTAGTCCATACCCAAACCCATGGGAGCCCCAAACACGACGCGACATGGTCACAAAGGGGATGGGAATTCACCTCTTTTTGTCTCTTTTTTTTTTTTCTCGCGGCTCCTAGATGAAACATGATGGGGGACCCAGTGTCGCCTGTTCACGTCTGTTGACTGCCTGCATGAGGTCAGCTGCCTAGCCTTTTTTTATCCGGTGGCCGCGCATGAAATGATATTTTTATTTTTTTTTTATATATTCTTAGGTTTTTGAAGGCTGTCCACTTTGGAAAAAGCTTAATGACCCACTGGATTTCATCACGCAGCCAATTTCCATCTCACCCAGTGTAAAAATAGCTAGCCGCAGTTCATGCCAGCCCTATGGAAAAATGGAGGCGTCAACTGACGAGTCAATCTTTTTTGCTTTTTTGCACTTTTTCCGTTGAATCAGACGCTCCAGACACACTCGGCATCTCTTGCCTGCTGCTTGGCAAAGCTCTAGCGTCACGACCGCGTACAATTGAAATGAGATGGGGCCCCATTATCCCGTTCAATTGCCATGGAAAATTGGAAAAAATCGCTTTTCCCCCCTCACCACCATTTAGAACGTCGATGCACTAGCCATCTTGGTTCCTTAAGCACAGCGTCCCTGCGTTGCCCTTAACGCTCCAAACATTGCTGCAGTCTTCTGCAGTCGAGCTGCCAGATAAGCGCACATGACGACCGCGATTTTTTCTGTACTTGGCTATTGGTCGCGCCATTGAGCCCATGGGAGCGCGTACAATTTGTCGCCAGGGGGTCTCTGAGAACAGGCTAGCTGTGTTCACTGGGTCATTGTGCAACAGTTGCACGATCCACAATATACTGATCCCATCCAGCAATATGGGTATAAATAAAAAATATAGTAAATGTGCAACCTCTCTCATACGCCACAATAGGCCGCCGATCGCAAGGCGACTAGCGCCCATGGCGTGAGCGGCATCGTGCATGAATGTCGCGAGAAAAAAGTACAGAAAGGGCTCAATGGCGAAGAAACCCTATCACAAATGCGGTCAGTGCAGGTTTTGACGCGACGCTGCTCCCCCTTTTTTTCTTTTTTGTTGGTGCCAGGTTCTCAGGGTCATCACTAGATCAAGCGCAACGACGGACGCCCTAGCGCAGGAACGATGGCAATACACATCTGATGACTTGCATGTGTAAACGCCATGGCAATTCTTTATTTTAATTGGACCCATGAAAATGCAACCAAACAAGAAACTTGGCAAGTCAAAGTGGTAACAGAAAATTGAAATTGGGCGCGTGTATGATGCATGCGTGCGCAAAATCTGTGTGCAAGGTGCCATCATCACACGCGCGAGTGCATGATAACATGCCAGTAGCTACACTTCATAACGGCGCCATGTCTAGTTGTCTCTCCAAGACGCCAATTCATCATCATTTCAAAAAAATACATTTTTTTTAAAAAATAAAAAATAAAAAGACGATGATAGGAGTCTTATGATCTCTTTCCAGAATTTTTTAGCTTGAAAGCTGCAGCTAATCGTGAGAGGAGGGGATTTTGAATCCAGAAAAATGGATCTATGTCAAGAGCCTGGCATTGATGCGTCAAATGTTCATCTCCTGTGCAAAGGGCGAAAGCAAGTTAAGTGCGGAGCGGCGTCCATTGTGCAAGCAGGTGAATGGGCGTCTGTCGGCGCTTCGTTCTCCTCAAACGAAACGACATTTGTATAAAAGACCAGAAAACCAAGTTTTTGAGGGCCAATTTCGACATTCGAACTTTGCCAATTCCATTTGAAATGAAGCTGTTCACGTCGACCTTGTTCCTGGTGGCTGCCTGTGCCTCTTTCAGCCACGTCTCATGTGCCCAGACCAAGAAACCATCCGGTGCTCTCGCTTTTGCTGGTGTAATGGCTCCACAGATGAAGACATCAATCTCATGCATGGCTTGGCTTGCGCCTTGGCTGGCGGATATGCTAAATCGTTTCAGAATGGGTTGGCATCAGCGTTTAAAGTCACCTGTGCAGTCGACGGGGCTGATGAGCCTAAATTCAAGGCTGCATGCGAGAAATTTAAGATGAACCCCTGTTGCGAAAACATCAACAAGGTTGAAGGGTCCGACGATAGCGGCTACATCTTGGCTCTTAAACTTGGATTCAAGAAAATATGATATGATAGCACGCAAAAAAAAAAAAAAAATCTGCAATATTGGAAGGCACAAGATCCTCAAATCGTGATTAGTATTTGATAGCTTTGATAGGTTGCCATTACCCGTACAGATGTGAAGTAGTCATTAAGCCCCTCTTTCTATCCGTTTTTAATCAATAATGGCGCAGACCTTTAATAAATGCTAAAATAATGACATCTCTTTTGCTTTTGTTAATTTTTCCAAAGATCATTTTGCTTCACTATAACCAGACGTTCCTCTTTGGTGGTTAAGCATGTTCCGACAAAGCCCCCAATCCTTGCAGAAATAGTCTTTTGAGAGGAAAAGGACCTCAATTGCATTTGATCGTGTTTTTCGCCAAAAACAGCTAATGATCCCTAAAAATTCACTTCACTTTTGTGGACGAACAAAGTGTGTCGACCCACGTGAATGAATGGCGCGCCAATCCGAACTTACAAGCTTGGTAACTTTGAAAAATCTGCAACTTATCCCCATTGAAAAGCGACATTGAGAGCCATTACGCTGCTGTAGAGTCACAAGAATGAGGTCATTTGAAAAATAACAATGCTGATCAAGTCCATTCAAAGATTTCTTGGATTTGCTGGCCGTGAATTCATATTTTCCTTTTCATAAAAACAATTCTTCAAGCAAATTTCTCAACTTGAATCTGAGCAGACTCTCAATTTTTTTTTTCTTGCTCAGCACGTGGATTTTGATGCGGCAGCGCGCGCTGCCCTCGTTCAATTGGAGGTCAATGACCATGTTGATCTCGGAAAGGCACAACATCAATATAAAAGATCTCGTTTTGGAGCCAATTCACTGCAATTGCACCTGTTGATTCATGGAAATAAACCTCTTTGGGCCCATATGGCCAATCATGGTGGTGGCTATTGATCCTCAGGTACCTAACGTGGAGATTTTGCAAGATAACTTGAGCAGAAAACGCGCGTTGTTGGGTGTGCTTTGCACTTTTTGTGGCAGTCATGATGCGTCAGCAAGTCGATTGCAGCCGTTTTACCTCGTGGATTTGTGATCACGGACCCTTGGGCAGCAGGCCATGCACGCGCCAAGCAAGGTTAACCATTCTTTTGCCAAGCGCAGCAGCCCCTGCCTCACACAAACGTACCTAGCACGCTTTTTATCAAAGTGGAGCTGAGTCTTTCCATGGCAATTGGCACGCGCTCACTGTTTTGCGAGGGCGGGGAGATAATTATTTAGTGCTTCAGAATGGTCCAGCGAGTCATCCGCGGTGAACAGGAGCTTTGCCTCGGTCAAAGGGTATAAGATCGCTGACAAAATAGGTGGTTGGCGCGGCTCAATGACTAACATCTCAAAAAAGGGGAGGCAAATGAGTAAAATATGCGCGGGGTCCCAGCCAATGGCGCGCCTCTATCTTATCTCCTCTCACAGATTAAGTAATGTCGCTTTTGAGCACGCCATATTGTGTTCACGAGGACTGGGAGCGCACTGGTAAAAAAAAACAAAAAAAAGTTTCATCATGGTGACTACAAGATGTGTACAAAAAAGCAACTTTTTGGGCCAAAAATAAAAAGAAAATTGGTCAATTTGCCGGATAAGCTCAAATTCAAGGGGAAAGAAAAGGGTTTTTTTTTCTGCATGTGCGGCACGAAGCCTCAGTGGCTGGCAGGGGGACGCATGTGTCGCCGCCACAGCGACTGCTAGCGAGTGTGTCCAGGGGTGATAGAAAAGCACCATGAAAAATGGCCCTTTGACGCATTCCGCATGTCTGGTTGCTCTTTTTTTGTCTTGCCGCGCCAGGGTTAAGTGACACAGCTTGTTCATGCTTCCAGCCAATGAGGGCCCATCGATGCGGAAAAAAAAGATCATCTCGTTTTCGATTCTGCCCTGAGGACCGAGGCAAAGATCAAAGTCCGCAAACGACATCTTGGTATATAATGCCTCAACTTTTTTTTTCCTGAAGCTTCTTTTGCTTCTCTACATACTAAAAAAGAATCCTCCATACACCATGGTCAATACCGAACCCCGAGTCGAACGCCCACGCAGCAGCTCCATCACACAAAACAAGCCAAAGACCCTGCGCCCTTTCAACACTGCCGAAATCAAGGTGCTTTTGCTTGAAAATGTCAATGAGACGGCCGTCGCAGCATTCAAAAAGCAAGGCTACCAGGTAAAAAAACATGCTGCCAAAGCTCAATGGAGTGCCAAAAAGAGCGATCAAGCAAGATCGAGCGAGATCGATGCGGATTCACGGATGGCGCCATCTCGAGACACGCTTGGCGACGCGTCTAGATGAGAGATGGTGGGCGGCGCGACATTGTTGGATGAGACACGTAACCATTTTTTTCATTTTTTCCCTTAGGTCGAGACGTACAGCAAGGCGCTTGTTGGACAAGAGCTCATTGACAAGATCCGCGACGTGCATGTGATTGGCATCCGCTCCAAGACCAAGTTGACGAAGCATGTGCTTGACGAGGCCAAGCAATTGATGGCCATTGGCTGCTTTTGCATTGGCACCAACCAGGTCGACCTGCATCACGCCGCCACAAAGGGCATCAGCGTCTTCAACAGCCCGTTTAGCAACTCGCGCTCCGTGGCCGAGTTGGTCATTGGCGAAATCATCAGCTTGGCGCGTCAGGGAACGCAAAAAAAAAAAAAAAAAAA
>KV441894.1:236429-299937 GCA_001650995.1 Gongronella sp. w5 | reverse complement strand
TTTTTTTTTTTTTTTTTTTTTTTTTTTTGCGCAGCGGGAAACGCAAAAAATTTTGAACAACATCCGCCTTTGGGAGCTGCGCCCGACATCAAATGGCCGAGTTATGCTCATGGAACACCTGCTGGGGAGCACGATCTGCACCCGCCGTGACGCAAACGAGATGGTCAACATGCTCGATTTTTTTCTGGGCCATAAAGGTAAGAGCAACAACCAATGAATTGAATAAAACATAACAACACAATGGGGTTATGGCACCGGCTGCTGACTCATCTATTGTGTATGTCGACACGTTTCTACTCTCTAGCACCACGTCGAGCGCGTGATTGGCAGCATTGCCTCACTGAGAGACTCTCACGACGTCCGCACAGACAATCGCTCGAGCATCACCTTTCGCCCGATCGTGCACAAGATCAAAATAGAACCGATCAAGCTCGAGAAAACGGCAAACGGGCAAACTTGATTGGGTTGAGCAAAATGGGCCCTTGCTCCGTCATTCAATGATGTTTCCCGCTCTTCTTTGCCTCTCTTCTCCCCCCCTGCCGCCGCCCTTGGATGTAAAATTTGATTTAGAATCGAATGGTGTTACTTTTGCGTCCTGCTCTCTTAGTACTATAATAAAAACAACGCAAAAAAATCGTAAATTGTGATTTTCTCGAATTTTTATCAAATAAATGGACACCGTGCGAGAACTTTATTTGATTCTAAATTAAATTTTACATCGACAACGCTGAATAAATGGCGATTCCGGCAGGTTTTGTGGTAATTCCATTAGAGAAAGGTAGAGCAAACCGCAACATTTGAGCCAAATCGCTACCCAGCACTCAAAACACAGGCAATTGTACAAGCAATTTAAACATCACAGGGAGGCGGGAGTTGTTTCTACGCCGTTGATATCATACTCTAACATAAAATATCATAATCGAACAACCCTTTTTGTAGAAATTACGAATTTCGCCAGGGAAACTTGCAGATTTGGCCGATTTTTGGCATTTCTCGCAGGCGGCCCGGGGTATTGACACGCTGTAGGTGTCTGAACTCTGAAGGAAGCATGGTGGGTACGTATGATATTTTTTGTCATACATCATAAACGTACGTAGCATGCACGGAAGCTCTCACGATCGGCATGACACGGCTTGATCTGTATGTAAAATGGCGTCTGTGCCCTTTTCAAGCGCAATTAATGTTGCCTGAACAAAATACAATGCCTCACCATCGTCCCCCATCACGCCATGAACTCAAATTTCACTTGCGCGTCACATCATCGCTTGAGGCTTGACATGCATCTTTGTTATGTTTTTTACTCAATGGACAGGAATTCCGTGGGTTCCAGATGATGTGCTTGCCAGAATTCAGATGCGTCGAGTCTTGGGATGACGCCACCGGCTGCGACAAGCGCGTCAATGGAAGCGCCAGGCTGTTCCTTGTCCAACAGGTCCTGTATTTCTTTTTTCTGCTCATCCGTGCCCCACGCCTGGAATATCCGGAGCCAATCATAGCAGCCGCCGTCGGATACAATCCATCGCTGGCCGGGCTGGAAGGGTTGTTGCTGGTGCACGGCAAGAATCGCACGTGCCACGTCCTTGCCGTGAATCAAATGCAATTGACGCACTTGCACTTTGCTGAGGAGCGCGTCCGTCGTCTTGAATCGATTCACCCAATTTCTCGGTTGCCTAAAACAATCGCATACAAAAAAAAAAAAAAAAAAAAAAGAAACGAAAAAAAAAAAAAAAAAGGCTGTCGATCACGCCATCAAAGCTTTATCATGGTCAATGGCCACGTCATCTATGCGCTTTACCGTTGACCACCCCATAGGCCGGCCAAATGTAGCACAGAGCCATTGTGTTGATCCAAAAGCACCTGCTCGGCAGGCATTCGGCCAGTGTCTTTGGACGTGTCGAGGACGGCGTTGCGGCGGTGCGGGCCGGGGCCGGCAAACGGGCGCGTGGAAGACAATTGGACCCAGTGTGTGGACGTGGTGCCGTGGTGTGCCTCATATGAGCGCACGAGCTCGGTCAAAAGCGCCGGCTCCTTGACGGGAAACGTGATGACGACCGTCGTAGCAAGTGGGAGTCTGGAAACGTCGACGGGGTGGCTCAGGGTCCAAGCAATTGTCGCCTTGTTGCCAACTGGTCGGCCGTCACGTGTTGTGCAAGCAAAGGGCACCGTGTCGCCAAGCAACTCCACCAGAAAATCGCCTGTCCAACCACAACCTAATATAAGAAGCATAGTCTACTCCCGTGGTTCAAAAAAAAAAAAAAAAAAGAGTGGAAAAAAAAAAAAACGAAATGCGTCAATGCGAAAAAACAAGCACCTTTGTGGCGGCGCCTTTTTTTCCGGCAACCTTTTTTTTTTTTTTTTTTTTTTTTTTTTGTCTCTTTGGGTTGCCATGGTTTCGGCATACATTTGAGGTCAAGGGCTTATTAATGCGTCATTGGCGTAGATGACAGGTGTTTTTTGTTTGCTTCCCATAAAGAGCGATAATCTTTAGTGCGTGGTGTTGGGTGTGGTGGCGTCATTCACGAAGGCATGCTTTTGATTTGAGGAGTGGGCTTTATCAGAAAGCCAAATGCGGAGTCGTGTTCGGCCAGCGCGCATGACGGGCCCACTGATTGGCCGCTCGTAGCAATTGCGCCATCGGTTGCTGGAGTTTCTCATTCCCGGCCTCTCACAGCACGTCTGACCATTTGCTGCGCTATAAAAAAAGGCACGCTTTTATCGTTTGGAACCTATTTTTTTCTTTTTCTCTATTCTTGACGTCTTCTTTTTTTCGACTCTCTATCTTACAATGGCCAACACTCCCCACGGTGGTATCCTGAAGGACCTGTACTTGCGCGACGCTGACAAGGTGGACTCGTTGCGCGCTGAGGCTGCCTCGCTTCCCTCTTTGGTCTTGACTGACCGCCAATTGTGTGATTTGGAGCTCATTTTGAACGGTGGTTTCTCGCCCCTGGAAGGATTCTTGACCGAGCAAGATTATAACGGGTGAGTGAACCGTGTGAAGATGGACGATGGGGAAGGGGGAGCCATTGGGCGCGTGTGACAAAGGGGAGAGGGGGACAACGTGGCTCATTCCTGTCATTTTTTTTCTCCTTGTGCAGCGTCGTCGACGAGATGCGCCTGACGTCTGGTCTCTTGTGGCCCATGCCCATCACTCTGGATGTTGATCAAGAGGATATTAATGCTAGCCAAATCAAGCCCCAAAACCGCATTGCGCTGTTGGATCCTCGTGATTATGCGCCCCTTGCCATTCTTTCTGTTGCCGATGTGTACCAGCCCAACAAGGCCAAGGAAGCTGAGCGCGTCTTTGGTGCTGATGACCTTGCGCATCCCGCTGTCCACTATTTGCACAACATTGCAAAGCCCTTTTACGTCGGTGGTGCCCTGGAGGCCATCCAATCGCCTGCCCACTATGACTATGTGTCCAATCGCTGTAAGAGAAAGTCATGTAGCCATCGAGAATGAACGAATTCTCATTTTTGGTTTTTGGTTTTTTTTTTTTCTAGTCACGCCCAGTGAATTGCGCGCGCACTTCAAAAAGTTGCATTGGACGCGTGTTGTCGCGTTCCAGACGCGCAACCCCATGCATCGTGCTCACCGTGAATTGACGGTGCGTGCTGCGCGCCAACGCAAGGCGCATTTGCTCATTCACCCTGTGGTTGGCCTGACCAAGCCTGGTGACATTGATCACTACACGCGTGTGCGTGTGTACAAGGCATTGATGCCCAAGTACCCCAATGGCATGGCCGAATTGTCGCTTTTGCCTCTTGCCATGCGCATGGGTGGCCCCCGCGAGGCTGTCTGGCACGCATTGATCCGCAAGAACCACGGTGTGACCCACTTTATTGTCGGCCGTGACCACGCCGGCCCTGGCAAGAACTCGCAGGGTGTGGACTTTTATGGCCCCTACGACGCGCAGGCGCTCGTGGAAAAGTACAAGGACGAAATTGGCATTGAAATCGTTCCTTTCCAAATGGTGACCTACTGCCCGGATTCCGACGAATACATGCCTGCTGACGAAGTCCCCGAGGGCATCAAAACGCTCAACATCAGCGGCACCGAGTTGCGCCGCCGCCTCAAGACCGGCTTGCCCATCCCCGAATGGTTCTCTTACCCCGAAGTCGTCAAGGTCTTGCGCCAATCCCACCCTCCTCGCTCCCAGCAAGGCTTCACCATCTTCTTCACCGGCTTGCACGCCTCGGGCAAGGATGCCATTGCGCGCGCCCTCCAGGTCTCGCTCAATCAGGAATCTACACGCTCCGTCTCGCTTCTCACCGGCGGAAAGGTCCGTGATGAGCTGTCGTCGGAATTGGGCTTCTCCAAGCGCGATCGCGACATCAACATCTCGCGCCAGGCATTTGTTGCCGGCGAATTGACCCGTGCTGGCGCCGCCGCCATCCTCGCGCCCATTGCTCCCTATGATTCCGCGCGCAAGCAGGCCCGCAAGACCATTGAAAAGTATGGTGGCTTCTACCTCGTCCACGTCAACACCCCTCTTGAGGAATGCGTGCGCCGCGACCGCGACGGTGTGTACGAAAAGGCCAAGAAGGGCGAAATCAAGGATTTCACCGGTGTCGACGATCCCTATGAGACCCCTGACGACGCCGACCTCACCGTCGACCTCTCCCAGCAATCCGTGTCGCAAGCCGTCCACGAAATCGTCTTGCTCTTGGAAAAGGATGGCTTTGTTGGCTCGGCCTAGATTTCTTTTTTTTGTCATTTTTCATGATTTCCCCCTCTTCCTCCCTCTCCCTCTCCCATCATCCTAGACCTGTAAATTCGATTCCTTTTTTCCCTTTTGCTGCATGTACTTTTTAAAAGATTAAACTATTTTACCCTACAATTTTGCTTGAAAACGAGAAAATCACGATATGCTGCCCGAATTCCCGTGCAAGTAGTTCAGGAACTTGAAAAAAAAAATGAGCAAGCACAACGGGACACCCAATTGCATGCTGATAAACTTGCTAGTCAATCTCGCTCTGGCCCGGTGCGCCAAATTAATAAACTTTCTTTTTTTTTTTATTTTTACTTGGATATAATACAAGACGCATAGAAGAAGAAAAAAAGATGATGTGGCTAGTGATTTCCAGAGAAGAGGGAATTGACGAGCTTGGTAAGAGCCTTTAATGGTGTCCTTGGTGCGGGGTCAACTTTGGCAAGCACCTCTTCAATGTGTGCCTCATACCAAGCCTGCTCGGACACGGCCATTGTCCATTGACTTTTGATGCCACGCGTGCCAAACTTTTGGCGGTCGTACACGATGAAAGGCCAGATCAAGCAGTACAGGCAGCTGATGACCAAAAAAAAGTGCACAAACTTGTTGTCGATCGCCTTGGAAAAGGTCGCATCAGGCTTGACGGTGATGCTATAATTCTCCATCTCAAATGAGATGCGCAGGCTGTGCTGATAACCTCGCTGTCGAATGGCGGCTGTCAAAGCTGGGTAGTAAAAAAGAAAAAAGAAAAAAAGGTTCAAACACCGTTCTTTTTTTTCCACTTTGTGCAACGTACCTCGAGTCAGCTCGGCGTAATTCCACTCGATTTGTTTCGAGAGCCGCAGCTCCTTGAGCATGCTATCTGCGCGGGCATAATCCTCGCAGAGTTCATGCAAGCTTTGGCGAATGTTGGATTTTGGGTCATTGGAAATATAGATTCCCTGGCATGATGGCGCGACACCATCGCTGGCGTCAATTGTAAAATCAAAGTCGACAATGTGATCGGTGCCCCACTTTGTTTTCTGGCGCTTATGGTTCTCATAGTATTTGTGTTCTTCGTGGTAACCTTGAAAAATACGAGGAAATTGAGCGATTTTGTTGGTAAATTCGAGCCTAATGTCTTACCATAGAATTTGACTTGCAATCGAGGCTGGGTATTGTGCTGTTGGAAGAATTGGACGAGGGCCTCAGGATCCGTGTTGAGATGGGTGTCGCGCGAATGGACGCCTTCGCGCTTGACCTCATAGCTTGCGCTGTAAATGCAGTACGATGGCGGAAAAGGTCGGCCGTGGAATGGATCTGCCGGCTGTGGCTCGGTAAGCAGAGGCGCCTGGTCGTTTTGATCGTCGTCATTGGCCAAATACTCGTCGTTGGCTGTCATTGGAAGTGCAATGGCGCCGTGCAGCTCATTGTCATAAGAGGATGATTGTTCTCGCTGCTGCTGCTGTTGCTGGGCGCGTGTGCGCGACGCCATGAACGGATGTTGCGAGGGATTGGGCAGCGGCAACGATTCGTCGCGAACAAAGCCATCGAGCGCGGCTGACGGAAGCGCAACGTCGGGGGCCAATGCGCATGGCTCGGCAATCGCGTCCTCGTAAGAAGGAAGTAGCATAAGATCAGGGGTATTGTCCATAGAATTGTCCAGAGCAGGCGCTGTCGGCTGCAGTGCCAGGTGAGTGGACGGGCCGCTAGGCGACGTAAAATTGGGACTGATATATGAATACACGTCGTCGCTGCGGTCGTCCTGCTTTTTGTTCTTGGACATAGTGGCCGAAACGATAAAAAAGGGGGGTTAAGGAACAAAAAAAAAAAAAAGAGAAAGAAATAAAGAGGCGGCGAAAACCCAGTTTTTGCCTTTTTCAAGGCAAGGGCTTGGCCCTTTTCAAATGCCAAGACCGCTGAGCGCCCAGCTTCCGACAAAAGCGCGTGCTTGCATTTTTAGGGGGGTGGAACGAGTGAATTTTTTTAATACTGTAAAAAGGTACATGCCATTGAAAGGGGTGCATCGCAAAGCTAAAAAGACAAAAGACAAAAAAAAGACGGACGCAATTGATTGGGAAAAGGGAGAAAAAGAACAGAGAGGGTATGGGACCAGGTGATGAAGGAAGAAGGACGGGATCACAACAGGAACGGGGCATTGCCAAAACGCGCTGTCGGGTTGATTTGGGCCAAGACCTCGCGCAGATGACGTTCAAACCATTGCTGCTCGGTCACAGTCATCTTCCATTCGCTCTTGAGAGTGCGATGGCCGAATTGCTGTCGGAAAATCACCAGGAGCGGCCATGCAAGCACCCACAGGCACGTAATAAAAAAGAGGAATCGGATCGCCTTATGATCGGCAAGGCGCGACATGGTCGAGTTGGATTTCACGTACACGCGGTAATTCTCCATCTCAAACGAGATGGACACGCTGTGGTGGTACCCGTGCTGCCGAATGGCCGTCGTGAAGGAGAGAGGGTAGTAAGAAAAAAAAAAAAAAAAAAAAAAAAAAAAAAAAAAAAAAAAAAAAAAAAAAAAAAAAAAAAAGAAAGAAAGAAAGAAAGAAAGAAAGAAAGAAAGAAAGAAAAAAACGCGCGTAAATCGCAAGATCGCGTCGTTTTGATCCCATATTTCGTTTCTTTTTTTTCCTTTTTCCTTTTTTACCTCTTGTCAATTGGGTATAATCCCATTCAATGACTTTGTTAAGGCGCAATTCCTTGAGCTGGCTTGGCGAGCGCACATACTCGTCGCAAAGATCGCGGACGGCTTTGATCTCGCCCGTCTTGGGATCGGGCATGACGTAGATGCCGCGGCACTCGGGCGAAATGTCGTTGGAGCAGTCTGTGTAAAACACAAAGTCATCGATTGTCTTTGTGACGGGCTCGCGCTCCTCGCGCCAATTGCCGTCCTCGTCACGCACGTTTCGTGATCGATAGTACGTTTCCTCGTGGTAGCCGTGGAATTTGATCTTCATGCGCGGCGGCGTGTTGTGTTGCTGCAAGAATTGGGCGAGCGCCTCGCCATCCTGATTGAGATGCACGTCGCGCGACAAGATCCCCTTTTTCTTCGTCTCATATTTAGCCGTGTAAATGCTGTACCCTGGTGGGGGTGGCCGCCCAAAGAAGCGATCGCCCGCCTGTGCCTGGACGGCGCCGCCACCCAGCAATGGCTGTTCTTGATCGCAATGGTGCTGCTGGCCATCATAATCGCCTGTATTGTAGATGGCGCCCTCTGGCAGCGACGCCTGCACTGACGGGGGACTGTGGTATGGATTGAATGGCGGAATGGACGTGTCACGGACAAATCCATCCAGCTCAGACACGTGGATCGGCATTGGCGGCGACGACGGGTCGCTTACAATAGCGTCCTGATAGCTTGGCAGCGCAGACGACGACGACGGACCGCCCACTTGCTCAATCGACGGGGCAGATGGCGTCGTCGACCCTTCCTGAGACGAGGACGTAGGAGGGCTGGTGTATGAGTAATAATAGTCGTGCTGCTTCTTGGACATAAAGGTGGACGTGAAGAAAAAAAAAAAAAGAAAAAAAAAAAGCAAAAAAAGAAAAAGGAGGCGGGTCTTGGCTTTTTTTGATTTCTCCACGTTGCATCAGCTCAGGCCCAGCCTATGGGTATCTCACAATTGAAACGCCGGTTGCATATGAGCAAGTTTTGTGACCTTGTAAAAAGTGAGAACAGAGGAAAATCAAAGAATGCCATGGCTAATTCTTTCTCAATGATCTGTGGACTGCCTTCAAAATTGACAGGATGGTCTCGACAATGTCCTATGCCATCCACTGCTTCTTCTTTCTATTGACTGCACGGTCTTGGTTCGTGCTCAATGGATTGACGGGTGAATTGCACGTGTCATTCTTGTACCTGCCTTGCTATGACCAATATGGTCATTGAGCCGAAGCCGTCGCTCCATCAACTATCTGTGCGTCGCCTGATCCAAGTTAGCACGACTCCTGCAGCCCCTCCCCTTCCACGTAAAAAAGAAAATTGAAAGAAAAAAAAGAAAGCGCGAAAGTGGCGGGCACCACTGATTTTTGCTGAATGTTCCTCGCTTTTCTATCTGCCCACCATGCGTGTCAATGCGTCGCTTGTGCCTAGTAATACATTGCTCGCGAGCTGGCGTGTGCAGCCACTTTATGAATGTAGCACAATGCAATCTCGAAGCCACTTCAGCCTTTTACTTTGAGGTTTGAGCCAAAGTGGTGCGTGCCCTGGAATAGACAGCTGTTCGTAAAATAAAAAAAAAAAAAAAAGAAAAGAAAAGAAAAGAAATAAAAGTTCAGGGATATGTATCCATCGTGCTCAAAAAGAAGCTGTGGCAGCCTCCTTCCTAGCCAGGGGGGAATTGCATTGTTTTGGGTGGCTACGGCTGGCGAGATCAGCCAAATTTTTGGCTGCGCTTTATCAATGTGCATGTGCCTTGACCTGTCTCAAAAAGACAACTGTGGAAGCTGCGGCAAAACCCCGCAGATCGCTTTTCTTTCTCTTTCCCCGCTTTTTTTTTTTCTTGCAAGGCACACTCTCATGACCGACTTGCGCATCACGCTTATCCGTCACGGCAACACAGACGCCAACAATAAGCGTATCTTGCAGGGGCATATGGGTAGGTGTTACTTTTTGGCCAAAACATGCCCTTGACTCACGTTTGCCCACTTTAAAGACTCGCACTTGACCGCGCTTGGTGTCGAACAGGCGCGCCTTGCTGGAGAGCGCTTGGCCAGTGAGACGTTTGATCGCATTTATTCCAGCGACCTCACACGATGTAAACAGGTACGCAACAAAAATGACAAAAATTATGATGATATTACGGAGAGAGCTTATCGATCATGTTTTGCGACCAGACGTCGCGCGCCATCTCTGCGCATCACCCGTCTGTGCCTGTGGAATGGATGTACGAGCTGCGCGAGTGCACATTTGGTGATCTTGATGGCAAATCGATTTCAACCGTGTTTTCTGGCGGCCGATGCGACGACAATTTTATCATGGAGCACGGCGGCGAGTCGCTCGAGCAATTTGCGTCGCGCGTGCGCCTCGCGTTTGACAAATTGGTCGCGTCGTCGGTGGCCAAGCAGGACAAACACGTGCTGGTCGTGACGCACGGCGGTGTCTTGCAGAACCTCGGCTGGTATTGGCAAGAAATCCTCCACTACAAGTGTGTCCGTGGCAATGGACTGAAATCCCATGGAAATACAGCCATTACCCAGGTCGTGCTCTCGCAAGGAGACATCACCAGTGGCAAAATCGAGTTTGCAAACTGCAACACGCATCTCATTGCCCTCCCCGATGATGTACGCCATCTCATGGCCGAGACGCCTCCTCCCAATGTTTAGTGTGATCAAGAAATATTCAGATGGTCATACGCAGAGGGCAGAAGAGCAAATGCTGCCCCTTACCCTTTTTTTATTTGCCATCTACGGTACAGCAGTAAATTGAAAGGTTCGATACGGTATATTAAAAATGGGTCGTGTTGTGAATCGTTGTGCGTGGTGTCTGGTGTGGAAAAAGGCAGCAGAGAGCGGCTGCGCAAAATCGTCATTGACGCCCGCCAGGATGATGATGATGAAAAAGAGGGCAGTCGGGCAGACCACCAAGCTTTTCGAGAAGGAGTCGAGCTCGTGCGTGCTGCTGGATGCTGGCTGGCCATCATGGCGTCGCTGCTGGGCTCATTATTCTCGCTCGATGGTAAAGGTGGTCAGTCATCATGCATCCTCCTACTGTATGTATCCTCTCACGTGGAGGTATAACAGTATGATGAACATACTGTAAGTGGTGTATGAACACGTGGTGTGATGAGTGGCGCCTGGCGCGGCGATGATGATCCAGCCAAGCAAGAAAAAACCAAAATTCACTACTGTAGTACTACCGGTATCATAACTACTGGAGTTCTTCTGTACTGGTCCGAAAAATGGTCGACTGACGACCCCCCTTGGAAAAACCGTGAAAATCGCGATTTTGAAAATCATCATCATGGCGCGCTATCCAGTATCCAGTGCCCGCCGCTCCATGAAACTTAATGTCATTTGTGCATTTTTGTTCCTTGCTTCTCGAAAACAACGTAAAAACGGGAGCTTGATGATCCGACCGTTGACGAGAAAATCAATATTTCTCCAGACATTCACAATTTCGTTCATATCGCGCTAAATTGTCATTCGATCATCATCATGCTGAAAATTTGCAAGTGTAAAGTGACGCGCGCAAGGGTCACTATATCATCTTACTGTAACCCCGCAAAAAAGCCGATGCGCAAACTTTGTACACTTACGGTACTGTACTTGCGGCGACAGATTTAATATGATATTTCAATCCCAAGCAAATTTCTCGGCAACAATCAAGGCAACCCACAGCACGCTTGCAGTGACAAAAGATGTAAATTTTGATTCTTTCAAATGGGACCAGTTTCATTGGCGTGTGACCAAAACTGGTCGAGAAATTCAAACTTCTAAAATTTAACATTAATCGCATCATTTTCCTCGCGATCCATCAAGTCGACCTCCGGTTTTTATTACAGATTTGCTCAGAAAGAGGAGGCCAAAGTATCTAATGACACGACTCCAAGCGCTGGTGTGTAGGTTGCCAAACAACGGATTTGGATTTTTTGTCTGGACTTGAATCTCTAAAAGCGAGGGACCCTCCAGATGCATTTTGACCTGACCAACTTTTTTTTCCAGAATTCGAAAAAAAACATTTCACCACCAAAGACTCGTCGCCGCAGCGCCACGAAACTTCCCCATCTGTAGGATTTGGTCCCTCTCTTTTCATAAAAATTGAAACCCGAGGTCAAACAGTTGGTTCCGCGAGCAACTTGACATTGCTGAAAATTTGGCTGTATGATACGTAGCGCATTTTTCAAAAATCATTTCGCGGTAAAATCGTGCTTCAATCACCAGCAAACTTGACATCATGCATTTTTTAACGCCCCTCTTTTCAGAAAAAAATAAAAACCAAAGGTCATTGTCGCCGTTGTTGAGATAGGCACTGATTTCACGAATTTCCACAAAAACAATGCTGACCGCCACAAACCACCGTAATCGGATTGATGCCAAAATTAGCCATTAGGTAATTTTGACACGTCAATTTGTAAAGAAACGTTAAAAACCGATGGATGATTAGGTCGATATACAGTAGATAGTCGACAATTTTATGATTTTCACAAATTATTTCGTCTCAAAGACTACAAGCCATGGCTGGATCGCTACTCCAAACTACTGTAATGTGTTACTGTATTACAGTATGTTACGTATTTCGTGGCGTTCATTTCCTACAGCTCTTAAAACCCAGAGGCTGACTTGGTCGTCATTGCGCAGATGAATCCAAAATGCCGTTATTTTCTTCACAATTTATTAGCACAGTTTGTCGAAATATTTTGCGGATCGCGGTGAAAAGAGCATCAATCGAAAGGGTCACACTTGAATGTCATTTTTGGATTGTTTATTCGCGCGATGAACGAACGTTGCATGCTTGCAAAAGACAAAATAAAAGTCGATGATGATCAAGAAGCATTGGATTATTTTTCAAACACACTTTTCACATCAACTGGAAGGACAAGCAACCATCGGTGCTTTTAACAACGTGTCGTAAGCAGCTGTTGAATCTCTATCGAATGAGACCAGTTTCATCGTTGGAAGGCTAAAACTCGCAGAGAAAATCCACTTTTCCATCGAAATACTGTATATAATACAGTACAAGCCCGGCAAGCCGGTCTTGAAAGAGCGGTGAGCATATCGTGGGAGCCGGCGCCGCCCCCGCGCCGCACCCACCCACGGCGCAAGATCCGTACCTCATGTTCTGTCAAAATCGATCTGGATGATGCGCAGCAGATCAGACCTGCATTTAAGCTCAGCTGAACATACGCTCTGACGTGTGATGCCTGACATCTAATTTGCCTCATAGCCTATTTCCATAGCCTATCTCGTCTCTTTCCCCTCTATTTTCCCTTTCTTTTCTCTCTCTCTTTCACTTCGGATATAAAAGCCTAGGTACCTTTAGTCCTATCATTTGTCCTTTTCATTCACATGTTCTCGCGGTTGCTTGCCGGCGCCGGCGCGCCGCAATGGGCGAGCTTTTGAGCTCTGGCTACCTTTGCGGCCAACACAATGCAACTTTTGCCCTGCGTGACGTTACCAATCTCCAGCCATGCATCCGAACTGGACGGTCAATCATCAGATGCTTCAACTCAATAAAAATGACACTCGCTTTTATTCACATCCGAGAGCAACGCTTTTGCACATCACCTTACCCACTGCCAAGAAACCTGCAAAAAAAAGCGGAAGAGTTGAATTTGACCATTTGGGCGGCGAGCTGTGCACAGCTGATGGCCTTACCTGCAGTACGCGGCAGTAAACACGCCACGCCATGCAAAGGAACAACGCTGCTTACAAAAAAAAGAACGATAAATGCCACGTTTTCGCTGTTGCAGCGTTGCATCCGTCGTACTTGAGCCTAAAAGTGGCTGCATGCAAGCAACGGTGCACACCACGCGACGCCAGAGTATTTTACGCCATGCAAAGAAACGCTGCTTACAAAAAAAAACGATAAATGCCACGTTTTTCGCTGTTGCAGCGTTGCATCCGTCATACTTGAGCATAAAAGTGGCTGCATGCAAGCAATGGCGCACAACACCACGCGACGCCAGAGTACAGTATTTCACGCCATGCAAAGGAACGCTGCTTACAAAAAAAAAAGAGTACGCAGTGTGAAAGAAGTAGAAGAAAGAGAATGGAAACGCCTCAGCGCACGCTGGGGTATAAAAAAAAACCGCCAAGCGCAGGTATGCATGTGCAGGCTTTAACTTTGAATTCGCAAATTTCATCACTCCAAAAGGAAATCCTTGCCCTGGTCATTTTTCACAAATGGTCGAATGCTCTTAATCTAGGTGGGCTAGCAACGTCAGATTTTGACACGATATGTAAAACAGGTCTTTGCATTATATATCTGATTTGTGAATGAATTGCTTCAATATTGGACCCTCAGATGCGAAAATTCAATTTGGAAGTTTGGCCATTATACGGAGCGATTTTTTAATAAAATTGAGCACCCTTTAAAGGCAATGGCCAATCAGATGGCGGGCAATTCCCCTCTTTTTCTTCTTCCTTTCGTTCGATTTTAACATGAACTCTTTTCCTAATTTCTCGGCATTGCGTAATCCAATCACTTTCAAATTTTAATACGTAATACCTCAGATATACCTCCATGCTTCATGGTATTTTCAAAAAGATTGGATAAAATGCAAGCATGTTGCCAACTTCATCTTTTGATTGCATCATGATGCGAGTCACTTTTACCTGTTACCTCGGGTATTCCTCCATGCTTCATGGCATTTTCAAAAAGATTGGATAAAATGCAAAAGCACAGCGCGTCAAAATGTAAATCACAGCCAAATTTTCACAGCCAAATATCCATTTTTCGCGACAACCTTCACCTTTTCTCGCGATCTACACATGCCATTGGTGCCAAAATTTCAGAGGACATGTCAAATGCATTTATACATCATCCCTCTAAATTTGAAAGCATTTCCTTAAAAATTCCGCTCTGTAGACGTAAAAGTTCAATTTGGAAGTTTGGCCATTATAAGAGAACCGATTTGATCGCTATTTGATCGACAACGCACGGTCTAATCGACCCTCGATTTTTATTCCAGTTTTAATAACAAATAGGGAGGCAAAGCATCTAATGGGATGACTTGCAGCGTGCTAGCTTGGGTTTTAACTTTTTGCATCGGTCATTTCACCAGCCTGCACCACCACCACTCAGCGCATAAAAAGTTGCAAAATAAAAAATAAAAAATACAGTACGTAAAAAAAACTTTTCGATGCAATTTACGCACCAATTTGGAAGTGTCAAACCTTAAATTTTTGCAAAACAATCTTGCCCAAAGTAGGCACTTTTTCTCAGTCGATCGCCGTTCATGCGTCACTACTCTTTGGGCTTTTTCTTAAGTTGGGCCAATTTGCCATGTTGTCAGCCAATAGCAAATTGTCGGAGTTACCTGTTTGGGATGCATTGATCACTCGGAGTTCGAATTCCCCAAATTTGACATTTTCTGAGATTGAAATGTGTGACCCCCTGAGTGACTCCTGAATTTCTCAAAAGTGGCCGTAGCGCTTTGGGGGTTTAAGCTTTTTTGTTGCAAATTTTGCGCCGACTTCGATACGGCTATTTTTGAGTGGGGTTAACCATGCAGATGACGAGGTGAATGCATCAATGCAAAATAGTACAAATACAGTACGAGGGTTTTGGCATTTTCGAGTTCAAAAAAATCGGGTGGGTTCGCCTCAAGCACTGGGCCGTAGTTTGCGTGGTAGCGCGTCTTTCATTGGCGGGCAAGTACAGTAGGCTGTAAAAAAATTTCTGGAGGCACAGCAGGCAGCCAAAGCCTGAAAAGCACGCTTTTTACAGTACTGTACTACTGTATTACTGTATGTACAGTACAGTATTTGTGTTTTAAAAGGTGAATGTGTTGTGGCTTGTGAGTTTTTGTACAGCAGTGTAGTACGTACCTACAGTACTGTACCTACTGTACTGTATCATCATCGATACAGTACGACATAGCACGCATCAGTTTCTGATTTCTGTCTACTGATGAGATGAATCCTTGAAATGTGAACAGACCAAACGCTTTATTACACTGACGGACAAAATTGTATCATATCGATCTTTGTCTTTTTTTTTACAAATGGAATCGCCTGCCTCGATTGAAAAAAAGAAAAAAATGATCAGACTTTGATAGAGAATTCGTGTGCAAAAATCGAAAACGGATGAAAGTCGTGCTTTTTGTGCACTTCTCGAACACTTGCTGAGATGTTGACTGGTTTTTTTTCATTTGTGAATGGATTTATGGACAGGCAGGTAGATCGTAGATGAAAAGATGAACGCATACTGTAAACTAAAGCAGATGTGGCATCGATCTTTTTTGTCTTGCTGCGCCCTCATGTACCGTATGATACTGTAATTCGGTGTCATATCATACTGTACCTTGGCCCGAGCGCCCGACTTACCTGCCCTCCCAAGGCGCGCTGACAGTTCCCGCTAGGACTCATCTGCATTGCGCAACGCATCAATTTTTTTTGAAGAATTATCCAAAAATAAAAGATGCACTACTGTCAAAAGAGGAGCCAAGGTTGGCCAATGGGCACACTGATCATTTGTTCCAATGGATCATTGTTTACTGAGCGACTAGTTTGCGGAAACCTTTGTGCAAAGAGCATTGGCTGGCGCCTGGCGGGGCCTGTCGTGCCTAAAAATAGCAATGTAATTGCCGTGGCACAAAATGTTGATCCCCTATTTTTTCTCTCTCGTTTTTTTCTTTCTTGTTTTTTTGACGACTTTATTTCTTTTCGCGCTCTCATCATGGCCTCGGCTGATATCATTCAAGTCTCCAACGTGTCTGCGACGCAAAATGACGCGACGACGCTAGCCTCGGACGACAAGGCGCCATCATCACACAGCAGCCCCGTGCAGCCCGCCAAAGGGGGTCGTCGTCGACGAGGCACCGTGACAGCGGCCGATGCCTCGCCCACACCTGTCAAGCTGGGCATGTCTTTGAACGCGCCAAAAGAAATGGTAGCCGAGCAAGACGAGGAAGACGACAATATTGGTGACAATGGACAACAACAGCAGCAGCAGCCTCAACAAGAGCCGCCGACACCCCAGCCAAATCAGGCGGGGGATCTTGAAAATGACACCGTGTCGCAAAATGGCCACGACGCAGCGCACGCGCCATCAACAGACGAGCAGCATCAGGAGCAAGTTGTGCCAGAAGCGGATGATATTGATTGGGGTAAGAAAGGGGGAAAAGGAAGCAATCTATGCGAGCCTTGCAGTAAAAACACCCAAAAAAAAAAAAAAAGAGAAAAAAGATTTTAAAAGGGGGGACTTTTTTTTTTTTTTTTTTTTTTTTTTTTTGGTGTTGACTTTCTTTTTTCCTACAGATTTCTGGTCGCAAGTGATCTCGAATTATGACAAGATTGCGAAATCAGAGCCGCAGGTGCTGCTTGTGCACGTGCAACGCGGCGTGCCCCAGGGGCTGCGCGGCATGGTGTGGCAGTTGTTTGCCAGGGCAAAGGACGTCAAGCTGGAGCAGCGGTACATGCAGCTGCTGAGCGAGACATCTGTCTACGAAAAGGCCATTCTGCGTGATTTGGAGCGCACGTTTCCTCATCACGAGTACTTTCAGAGCAAAGATGGCCAAGACGCCCTGTTCAACGTCGTCAAAGCCTACAGTCTCTTTGATCCAGAAACAGGGTATTGCCAGGGCCTCCAATTCGTTGTTGGGCCCCTTTTAATGAACGTAAAGTGCAAATGCAGCGAAAAACAACCAATTTTGGCTCAACCAATTTTGGCTGATTTTTTTATGTTTTTTTTTTGCGCCTTTTTTTCGCTTTCTAGATGCCCGAGGAAGAGGCATTTAGCGTGCTAGTCAAGTTGATGGACAAGTACCAGCTCAAGGGCCACTTCACGCCGCAACTGACGTTGCTGCACCAGCGCATGTACCAGCTGGATGGCCTGATCTTTGACCAATTGCCGCATTTGCACCGCCACTTTGAGAACCAAGGCATCCGCTCAGACATGTTTGCATCGCAGTGGATCATGACACTTTTTGCATACAAATTCTCCTTTGACTTTGTGTTCCGCGTCTATGATTTGATCTTGTCGCAGGGTGTTGAGGCATTGCTCCGCCTTTCTCTCGCCCTGCTACAAAAGAACCAAGCATCGCTGCTCAGCATGGACTTTGATGCCCTGCTGCAGTTCCTCAAGAATGACGTGCTCGAGGCTTACAAGGTAAAAGCATAAAAAAAAAGCTTGATAATGTTGGCATACTCACGTCTTTCTTTTTTTTTTTGCCGCCCTTCAGGGAGACTTTAGTGCGCTGTTGACCGACGCCTATACCATCAACATTATTCCCAAACGACTGGATCGTCTTGCCAAGGACTATCAGGCGGAGAGCGCCAAGGCGAACTCCGAGGCCGAGGCAATTGACACATTGCGGCGCCAAAACAAGCTGTTGACAGACACGGTGAAGCAGCTAGAGACCAACATCACGGATCTGGATAAGGAGCATTCCCAGGTGACGACGCAGCTGATTGAGACCAAGATGGACATTGCGCGCATCAATGATGAGAATGACGCGCTCAGGCAGCAGTCGAACGATCTCAAAAAGGCGCTGGACACGCTGCCTGAGGACATTGAGCTGCGCGTCAAGGACGAGCTCGAGGTTCTGGGAGCCAAAAACGCAGCATTGATCCAACGCAATACAGCATTGGAGGAACAGCTCGCTTACATGGAGAAAATGGTCGTTGACATCAAGGTCTTGTATGCCAACAGTGAAAATGAGCGTGAAAGCTTGCGCCAGCGTGTCGACGACCTAAAGCGACTGATGGGCCAGGATTAGCGCGTGTGTCTTTTTTTTTTCTCTCTGTCTCTGTCTCTCTTTCTCCATCATTCATGCAAATTAAAAGAAAAAGAATTTTTTTACACACCAATTCCAAAAGGGAAGACCAATTTAGGGTTACACAAAATCCGCCCCGGCGGGCATCAACTCGCAAAATGTATTTTTTTTTCACCAGCTGGGCACGATATCTTTTTTTTTTTTTTTTTCCCTTTTTCTTTTCTCTTTGTCTCTTTTGCAACATCTTTTTGTTATTTATGGCAGCTCGTCCACCCTACAAGTCCCTCCAATTGACTCTTGACAGCACTGCCGGCTTCTCTCCTACTGTCAACACCCTCATTTTGCTTATCGACTAGACACGACACTCATCACGTAACTTGCAACAGCCTTTTTCTTGTCGAAAGCACGCTTTCTCACTCACACCCCCGCTCGCTCCACGCCTTTTTTCTTCCACTTGCACAGCTAGAACCACACTCACCAACAGACACACCCACCGTCTCGTCTTTTCTTTCTTTCTTTTTTTTTTTATTACTATATCTGCATATTTTTCTCTCCATCTCCCTGTAGTCTGTCTCTCCCACTCTTTTTTTCTTTTCTTTTTTATCCGCTTCGTTGCCCATCTTAACAACGTTGTCACCCTGTACGCTTGTAGCTCCTCTCTTGCCTTGATTTACCCATCTGTCACCTTTTTCAGCGCTAGCCTTGGTGTCATCTCATTGTTTTTTGTCCCTTTTTGATTGCATTCCCTTTTTTTCTTGCTCTCTGTTGATCCAAATCCTCTTTTTTGCATTGATTCCGCCATGGTGCACGTGAACGAAAAGCAGCAGCAGCAACAACAACAGGCGCAGCCCCAGGCTCAACACCAGCAGCATTTGACGGCGGCGGCACAAGTGCCGACGGCAACACGCACCGAGTCGCCGTTGGGCCGGATGCTGACGGTGATCGAGTGCCCCAATACCCAATTGCAATATCTGATCTTGGATTGTCCCACGGAAAGTACCCTCGGATTTTATTTGCACGAGTTTCTGCAAATGTCGGTGTACGCGGTGGTGCGATGCTGCCAGCCGACGTACCAGGCGCAACGACTTGCCGAGCACAATATCCAGGTTGTCGACTTGCCCTTCAAGGATGGCGGCATCCCGCCACTCAATATCATCCGCGATTGGTTGCAGCTCGTCGAAAAAGTCAAGAATTTGCCGCTTGATGAGAAGAGCAACAAAAAGCCCATGATCGCCGTCCACTGCGTCGCTGGCCTCGGTCGTGCCCCCGTCCTCGTGGCCATTGCTCTTATTGAAATGGGCATGAAGCCCCTTGACGCCATCGAATTCATCCGCTCAAAGCGCCGCGGCGCCTTTAACAAGCCCCAAATCATGTTCTTGGTAATGCAATAAGAAAAAAAAAAAAAAAAAAAAAAAAAAAAAACCTCCGCGCCCATAACCGGCCATTTGCTCATCCTCTTCCTCTCCCCCCTTGCTTTAGGATTCCTACAAGCGCTTGCTCAAGCCCAAATCCTCCACGAGCAATTATTCCCTTTCGTCCCTAGGCCGCATGTTCAAGTTCTCAAGCAACCACAGCAGCAGCAAGACCGACCAATAGTAGATAAAAAAAAAAAAAAAAAAAAAAAAAAAGACCCGCGCCCATAACCGGCCATTTGCTCATCCTCTTCCTCTCCCCCCTTGCTTTAGGATTCCTACAAGCGCTTGCTCAAGCCCAAATCCTCCACGAGCAATTATTCCCTTTCGTCCCTAGGCCGCATGTTCAAGTTCTCAAGCAACCACAGCAGCAGCAAGACCGACCAATAGTAGATCCTCTTGTACATCTTTTTCTTTACGTACCCGCCACCCCCGCCTAATTTTGTTGTCTTTTGTCCCTCAACGCTCCTTTTTCTTTCATATCCTCCCACCATCACTTCCCCTTCCATCTGCTTTTTATTATTTTTTCTTTTTTTTTTTTTTGTGTGTGTGTGTGTGCATGTTCACAGTCTTCATTGCTGACACTTGCCAAAATAAAAAGCTCGCTATTTATTTGCAATCGATTATTCAACGCGCGTTTTTTTTTTCTAACGCATCTGCAATCACATGCTTTTTGTTTTGCTTGATCATCGTCCATGGGAAAAAAAAAAGTCTATTCCATGGTGATCTCGTGTTCCTGGATGCTTTCAATTGGGCTGCGGCAGAGGGGACTAGAAAAAAAAAAAAAAAAAAAAAAAAAAAAAAGGAGAACAGGCAAGAAATTGGAGGTGAATCAAAAAGTCTCGTGCACGAATCGGTCTTTTTGGGAGGCTAAAACAGCGCTTTTACCATGAGTCAAGTAGCTTAGCACACGCCGCACCCCAGCCGCCGTGACCACAGGGTATGAGGGACGCCATTTTGGGCTCTGTAAAGCACATTGTGCACAGAGGGCCGTCCCAATCCAGATCTTGAGCATTGTACGCCTTGATGGACGACGTCCGCGACGCGTCAGGCAACGCGCCGTGTACGTGGACACGTGTCAGGCCAGCCAAGGCCTGGTTGTCCTCGTCCACGTCCATGTCCACGTCCATGTCCGTCGTTTCAATGGCCGCGCCAGGCTCGTACACGTCGCGGTATGGACGCTGCGCGCTCCAGGTCACGATGCGCGCCAGCAAGTCGCCCGACAGCTGATTGGCCGCGTCATGGATGCCATGCCACTGCTCGTTTGCAGGCAATTGCGGCGGGTGCCACCATGGGTCGCGACCAAAGTTGATTTTGATGTGTTGGTGCGTCGTCAGACTAAACGCAGGATACAGACCCTCCATTTGTCCCCCATGCACCGACGACGCGTGCTCAAAAGCAACTGTCATCCCCACGTCGCGTCCATTCACGAAAAAAGAGCAAATCCCTTGCTCCAGGTCTAAATAGCTACCAAGCACGTCGCCGGCGCGGCATCGGAACAATGGCTGATGTTGCTGTGCTTGTGGGTACACAGCCGTACCATTGGCCTATTTTTAATAAAGGAGGCAAAAGGTTAAAAATCGCGAAAAAACGTGCTATCGTAATCGTGAAAAAGCGGTCATTAGCAAAGCGAGCCTTACCCACACTGCCGAGCGATACGTGTCAAAAGCAAAGCCATGCTATAAGAGAAACGTTCCCATATTAGAAATGAGCCCATCACTTTTGATTTTTTGTTTCTTTTCAACGCGTTACCTGGTCATCGCCGACGCCATAGCCCTCTTCGGGCACAAATCGGCATCGACTGGTGCACCAGCCAATCTGCATGATGCCATCCGACACGAGTAATACCTCATAGTACCATTTGCCCTGCTTGACACACGTTGTAGCTCGAATTGATTCAAAATGAGGCCGATCATTGCGTATCTATGCAGAATCGTCCGTGAGTAGGCATCCACTCCCTCCTTTTCCCTTTGTGCCCCTTACCTCCAGCCCATTGCCGCCCAATTTCCAATGAGGCGTCGCATCAAACGGATTGACGATAACATGATGACCCTCTAAATCCCACGACGCGTGTTGCTGTTTGGGAAAAAAAAGGAATTAAAATATAATTCAACATTTTGCTACTGGCTTTGCATGTGCCTACCTTGTCGTCGTTGGTGCCTATATCGCCACATTGTCCAAAATAAAAAAAAATGAGATGAATGAATAAATTTTACTCTTTTTTCTCTGATTTTTTTTTTTTTTTTTACCAAACACGTTGTGCAATGACCATTGAGCAGCATGAGCAAGTTCCATGCGATGCAGATCGGCCACGCGCGGGGCTGTGTCGCGTGCGCGGGCGTGTAGCACTGCAGAGGCCACATTGGCATCGACGTTTTGGTGTTTTTGCTGGGTTTGAGGTGTTGTGGGCGTTGGCGCCATGAGCATGGCATCTTGGGATGCTTCATAATCACTGAGGTTGAGCGACGAGATGGCATCATCCATCAATAGATTTGGAGACCGTGGAAAACTGGCCATGGAACGCCGATGCGTCGATATTGGACGCAGATCCGACATATGCGCCAGGGATAGGCGGCTGGGGGGCGGCGTGTTGTCAGGCAGGAACGACGGCAATTGGTCCGTGGAAGAGGTCGATACCGACGCGTTTCGCACGTGGTCGCGACGCGTGCACGGCCAGCGCGGCGATTTCTTCTTGTGAATCGACAATTTGCCCATCTGCAGTGACAACCTGTCCCTCTGTGTACTAAAGTAGCGCAAGACCGTGGACACGTGGCTCAATGGCGGTGCGAGTGCGTCGTCATCGTCTTCATCCAAGCCATGACCTTCGTCGTCTGCGTCAAACGCGGTTTCGTCGTCCATGACCACATCCATTCCGTCGTCGGCGGAAACACAATCGTCCATTGCCTTTTTCAGCGCGTCTTGGATGTTTTCGGGATGCTGGAGGATCTTGGATTTAATGTCGCCTGCAAAAGAACAGCCAAAAATTGCGATCAAAACGATGTTTTTTTTTCTTCCTCGCATTAAAGATTTACCTGTCAATGCAAAGTTTTCAATGGCCAGCAGAGCATAGAGACGAATGTGCGACGCGTCACGGTCTCTGGCCACGAGATGGATGAGAAACGAGGCAACCTCATCAGACCAAAGCGTGTAAACCATGTCGCCCGCGAATTTCTCGGCAAGAATAGCCCAAATGATCACGGCATTGCGCTTCAAATGGCCTTGCTCCAATTGCTCCAATTCGTTTTGCGTGTCATGGCGCGTCGAATGGCTTTTCTTGGTGTTCCAGGATGACCATCGGTGCCACGTCCGCATTTGCTTCAGTTCACGGATGGGGGACGACGACGACGACGGCGAACATGCCGATGTGGACGTGTGTGGCAACGTGACCTTGGCCAGGATGGCAGGTGACACGCGGCGCAGCGTGTCCTTGGAGGGCAGCGTAGCGCGGTCGATCACGTGCGACAAAAAGGCCATGGACACGGGACACTCGGGGTCTAAAATGCTCACCATGGTGACCAAAAAAGTCACATAGCCATGGCCTAGAATAATAAAAAAAGAAAGGGGGGTGGGCAAGTCAGTTGTGTGTGCATAAGATTTCCTCTTTGGTTGCGGCCCCAATGACGTCATTCTCGCTTTTGCCTTGGATTCTTTTTCTTTTTCGCTCTCATTTTCTTTCTCTCTTTTGCAAAAAAAAAAGTACCTTCGCACGCCAATGTAAACAACGTGTCCAATGCTTGGACCATCAGTCTTTCACGATCATAATGATCATTATGGTGTTGCTGGACCAAAATTCGATGCTGCGGTGATGGGTTGTCTGCGCCTCCTTGTGCTGCTGCCGTCTGGCGCGGGCGCGGTAGTGGCGGAGGCGATGGTGACGGCAGCGCGTCAGAGTCGCGCGCATTTTCGGCAAAAGGCGGACTAGTCGCTGTTGTGAGACGCAATGGGATTTGGTCCATGTCATTGCGTGCAATGGCAAGCACATGCTTCCACGATTGCTCGATTAGCATGGTTGTCTTTTTCTCGTGATGGCCGGGCCATTGGTCGCGCTTTGCAAAGGCCTGCATGATGCATGGAGCTAGTTAAAAAAAAATGAAAACAGAAAAAAAATTGTCAAAAAATGAGCCATTGCACGCGTTGATGCACGTAGACACGCATGAAAACACGTTTATGCACACGCCAGGATGCTATTTTTGTCGCTTTGCCATGGACTTACACAAAGTGAAGGGGCGACTGGATCAAGACAAGAACAAAGCAAAAGCAAAAACAAAAAAAAACAAAAAATGGAAACGAATCCGGGCACGTGGATTATGAATGAACAAGTTGAAACGATCGCGTCGTTGAAACTCGGATACAACAATGGACGCGGCCATTTCCCCCACCACGACCTCCTCCTCCTTCGTGGCCCTGCTAAAAAGCCATGTTTGTATCATCACGGTCGGTGCGACACGGATGAAAAAAGTCCATTGCAAGGCGACGCGCACGCAAAGTTGCCAAATCAGGCAACCAATTCAACTCCGCGTAGAGTCTGTTGCGTTCATGATTGGTCATCGGTCAGCGTGCCCTTTTAGCCAACTTATTTTTTTCTTTCGTTTTCTTTCAATTCACTGCGCCTTGTCTATTTCCTTGTCTTTTTTTTCCAACCCTTTTTTTTTTTTTTTTTTACTCTCTCTTGCATACCGCGTTTTGCCCCCTTTTTCGTTTTCTTTCACATGGAAATTGAACGTTTGGACTCTTCACATTTTAACCAGGTAAGCAGCGCGTTTTTGCTAAGCACCGACACGCGTGCGCGGCCGTTGGGGGGGGGAGGCACCGTGTTTTTTTTTTTTTGTCTTTTTTTTATTTTTCCCTTGGCCATGGACAAGGGAGCGACACACACACCATACTATGAGAAACACGGGTTGTTTTTTGACTTTTTGACTCACCATCCTTTGTTTTTCGTTCTTTTCGTTTCTTTTCGTTCTTTTTTTTTTCTTTTTTTGCAGATTGCACAGCGCCTACGCGTCCGGCTCGACTTGGCAAATTTCAAGTGCAAGTATGGGTATCAGAACATGGACTTGCGGTCGTTAGAAACGCTTGTGACGCAGCCAAGGACGAAAAACAAAGCACGCGGCATCAACAGCGGCCGGGGTGCGGTGGAAGATCCTGCGGCGGTGCTCCGTCGTATTATTAATACCACTGGCGGCGCGCCTCACAAGCACCGCTACTATCCGGTTGCAAAATCATCGCGTCCCATTTCCAAGCGAGCTTCTTCGCCACATGCACACAGCCCCAAACACGTCGCGTCGCCTACCGTCACGTCGCCCTCGCTTCTTATGCAATCCTCACCCCCCATGTCCGCAAAACGAAGCACCTATTCGTCGCGCACCGACGAATTGACCGCACAATTGCTCCTATGGATGTGTCGACAAAAGTGGACCGACGGCGCATAATCACGGCTTTTGTTCCCCCCCCCAAAAAAAAAATCCAATCAAGACGCGCTCTTGTTCACCATCGCAACTCCTTGCCCCTTATTCCCCTCTCCCCCCCTCTCCCCCCTTTTTTTTCTTTTGCAAGACATCCGCCATCAAGCCTGCAATTCTCTATTTTATTTTACTTTATTTTCGCGATTGTCTTGCCCATCCCATCATCATCATGTTACAGCAATGGCGCTCCGTCCCTCCCCTGTTACTCCCAATTCCACCCCTCTTCTCCTCATGGTTGGATCTTGATCCCAATGCATCGCTCGCTTTCTCCCCCCCTCTCTGTTGCCGGTGTTTAGCCTCCTTTTTTTCTTTTTCTTTCTTCTTTTCCAAACCGTGTCATCAGTTTCCCCCCTTGCATACAATTCCCTTTTCTCCTCGCTTCAATTCACTTGTTCAAGTCATGCTGCCACTGCTTTATCGTTTTAGAACTTTTTTTCGGCTTTTTTTATTTTATTCATCATAGCCACAACACACACACATATTGTCTAGATGCATCTCTTCCCCACCCTTTATTTTTTTGCAGTCCACGCCGTGCTCATTTTTTTCTTTTATCTTTTGATAACCCTTTTTTTTTTTTCCATCATGTACATTGTTTCCCCTCTCTTTGTTCCTCCCTCGTGACCGCGTCTCTCACGCGTTTCTTCCCCTCTCGTATTTTTCCCCATTGGGGTATACCTCATAAACAAAAAATAAAAACAGATGATAATGCCTTTTTTTTTTTATTTTGTCTACATTTTGAAATCCAAAATGGATTTTCGTCTATGGTTTGATGACAACCCAGTTGTGCACGAGGAAGCCTTGGATCTTGACGCCCATCCAGGACGACGGATCGTGGAGCAGCTGCGGGCGCGGCTTTTGCATCACATGGACGGCCACTTGATCATTCAGGCTCAAAAAATCCAAAAGCAGCAGGCCATTTTCTCTGGTCAGCGTCGCACTCGGCAGCAACGCGCGCCCCGCCGCGTTATGCTGCTCGTGACGCGCTGGATGCAGGTGCTTTTGTTGCTTTTGTTGCTGTGGCTGCTGCTGATGCTGCTCAGGTAGTGCATGCGCGTCGTCATTCATGTCATTTGTCGTGGTTCTCGGCTCGTATGCGTGTTCGTGGTACTCTTGCTGGTGCTGGTGCTGTTGGTGCTGGCCCAATGCTTGGAAGGGCCCGGCCTGCGGGACATTGTTGATGAACAGCACCGCTTTGGCGCCCGCCGACTGGGCATGACGCACTTTTTGCTCAAAGTCGCACAAACCGCGGCTCACAACGAGGATGTTGCCCTGGATGAGCGATTTTTCCGTGCCCGAGTACGCGTCGCAGCCAAAGAAGCGTGGGTCCTTGTGTGTCTCCAAGAAATATACCATTTTCGATCCATTGGACGTGGTGTTGCCCCCGAAACCATCGTCATCGTCATCCGTCGCCGTGGGAAACTTGCCGCCAAAGAGCGACCGCGTCGCCGGCATGGATCTCGAATGGTCGCGGCCCTGGAGCCGTACCACGACGTCATTGGGCCACCCGTCGCTGCCCACCACCCAATCGGCAGCGGCATATGTCCGATCCGTGTCCCTCGTCGCCTTTTGCTGCTCCATCAACGCCGTCCACCGCGCAGGCACACGCGTCTTGTCCTTGAGCGTCAACAATTCAATGTGGCCCTCGCGTACAAACGGCTCCAGTGCCTCCGCCGTAGAAATAAACATTTCAAAAAAAAAAAAAAAAAACGAGAAAAAAAAATCAGCTTGTTGCAATCCCTCAGGCGCGTGTGCACGCGTATGAGCATAAGATGAGTCAGGAAAAAAGGGGGGAGCAAGGATGACGAGGGGGCTGAGCACATGCTTTGCATCACCATGTGATCCATCTCCTTTTTTTACAATTGGTGCCCTTTTTTCTTTTTTTTTTTCTATTTTTTTATCTTTGTTACCTTTGATCCAAGCCAACTGATGAATAAAAGAAAAAAAATACAAGATTAGCAAGACGCGTTTAATCACAGAGAATGAAAAAATTCAAAGAGGTGGGGAAAGAACAATCTATGCATGGAAAAAAAGGAATTGGGAGAAATGGAGGCCCCAGACGCGACGCGTCGCAAGGCGCTCCCCCCATAAAAATACATTGGGGCGCGGAATATGAGCGGGAAATTGGGGAATCAAGGGCAAAACTAACCTCCAGTGACCAAGAACCCACCATTCTGGGATTTTGGCAGCTTTTGCAATTCGAGGCGCAGACCCGACAATGAGCGCGACAGGATGCCGCCGACCACCTGGACAAACTTGGGCGTCAGCTGCGCGTACAGCTGCCGATAGTCGATGCCAAACGTGAGTTCAAAGCGGCGAGGATGTTGTGATGGGGACGCACATTGGCCATGTCTGCTCAAATAAGCAGGCGACTGCGTCGCCGACTTGTACACCGCCAGGTCGCCGCTCGTGGCAAGCGCGTCCGATGCATTGACACGGAAATGCACAAGATCCGCCGCGCAATCGGCGATTGGCAAGTATGGCACTGACGTGAGATCAAATGCGCGTGGCCGTGCCACTTTTCCGCCCGTTTGCCTTTTCTGCGCAGCCTTCCATCGACGCGACGCGCCTTGCTTCTTGCCAGCGGCCAGTCGTAGTGGAGAATAGCGAGGACATTGACGATTCCGTGATTTTCCCTTGAATTCCTTGGATGCCGCCATATCCGTCGCTTGCTCTTTGCCCGCCCGGCCGCCTGCCGCAGTCGCGTTCACCGACGCTAGATATCGTGGTGCAAGCGTCAAAAAGTGGCCCTCTGTTGACCAAAAACCAATAAAAAAAGGATCAGCGTGTCTTTTTTTTCCCTGGTTTCTATCTCGTTGCTTACCTGTAGAAAACACAAAGTTACTGTCCAGCGAATTGACGGGGTGCTCTGTTTAAAAGAGAAAAAAAAGGGTCAATATGTTGTCTAATGCCCATTTTTTCTCTGTTTATACCATCGTCAAAGAGCAAATAGAGATACTTGAGAGTCTCTGACAACATGAAACTCTCCATGCGGTCCTCCATGCGGCCGGTCTGGACGTCGGCAAGGCTGGCAAAGCCGCAAGGGATGCGCGTGCGATTGTTGAGATCACGCAACACCATGGCGCCCACATGCAAATAAAAGGGATCGTGCGTCGCGCGGTACAAATAATAGTTGGACTCGATGAATTCCGGTCGCAATGGGTAATTGGCAATGTCGACGTTTTGCTGGAAAAAATCAAAACGCTCGGGAAGCGCGTGGTATCGTCGCCACACGTTGTAAAACACTAGATGACCCTTGACCGCCGCATCGACATCGCCATACAGCACTTGTAAGCCGGGCATGAACGCGCTCAGACTGTCAATCCACGTGGCCATCAGCGCACCCGTGTCCATGTGCACGTTGCGGTACAAATACCCAGATGGATCAACAATGTGCTGCCGGATCGCCTCATGCGCCTTGTCAAACAAAGCAAGGTACTCTTCTTCGCCAAAAAGTACATACGCCTTGAGAAGATACTCGAAAAACGAATCAATGCCTGCACCCGTCGACGATGTTGGGTGGATCCACTCCAGCGTCTGAATGTTCAACACGTTGCCCATCAAATCCAAGTCTGACCGCTCGTCCCAGAGCGCAAGAAGCGCCTTTTTTGCAACGCGCTATAAAACAAGGCATCGAATGAGCGACTGCTGGTGTCCAGTTCCTTTTTTTTTTTTTAATTACCTCGTATTCAGGATTGCCTGTGAGACGGCTGAGCACGCCAAATTCGAGAATGAGGCTACCTGCTCCGGCCGTACACGTCTCCTCCGTCTCCGTGCGCGGCACGCCATGGCGGAGATTCACCTACAAGATCCAATGAATAAAAAAAAAAAAAAAGCCGCAGGCGCATCAAGTCCTTACTCTTGGGTATGGAATGCCGGATTTTGACTGGTAAAAGGCGGGCAAAAATCGGTCTGCGAGATCAACGGCCAGGCGAAGGAGTCCGCCGTCGTAGGCAGGTATGCTGCGGTCATAGGCGGGGTCTGAGGCAAGAATGTGCGCCGAGAGCTACGCGTAAAAAAAAAAAACAAAAGGGGGTCAAATGGTCCATTTGTCATTTAAAAAGTGCTTACCAATCCACCAAGCGCGCGAATGTTCACCTCAAACACCTGCACCTTGTTGTTCTTATCAAAGGACACGTTGTGCAGCACCCGCTGCACCGCGTCATGAAATTGCTCACGCGTGCCAATCATCTGCGACGTAAAGAAAAGGGAACAACGCGTCAGTCTTCTTCCACAGTGTGCTTTCTTTTTCTTGTCAGGCACTCACGGCAAGCGTGTCCAGTGTGTCCACCAATGTCAGCGAGTAATCGCCAAGCACATCGTTGGAATTGTCGTATCTAGCAGCAAAAAACGCGTCAATTTCGCACGAAAATGCGCCAATTGAGCGCGCAACCCAGCCCCCACCCTTGACTTACGCGTATTTGCTGCTTCCCAGCCCTCGACAAGTCAATGGTCGTAGCTATGAAAAATGGCATTGTGAGCCTTCTCGGTCGTTTCAGCGCGTGCAATGGCTCTTTGACCCTGTTGCGCACCTCGTCCTCGGGGTATGCGTGCTCCAGGTAGTTATTCCAGCCATGAAAAAACATTTCCTATACAAAAAGAATACGTAAGATGCCCTGTTCGAGTGGATCGACAATGGCATCAAGCATCTCTACCTTGGCTTGATCTCTACAATACACAAAAAACGAGAGAAAAGCGAAAGATTTGTCAGAACCATGGCCTTTTCATCTTGGAGTCTCTTAGCATACCTAAGCGCTAGCCTCTCAGCAGTGCTCATATACGCCGAGACTGCTTGTAGCTGTATTAAAAATGGTATTAAAACAAGGCATATGGAATACATGAGGCAAAAGAAAGAGAAACAAAGTGGTCTGACAAGAAAAAGTACGCCCTTGATTCTTTTTATTTCCAGCCAATCGCGAGACGTAACGCATAAACTGTCCAGAAAAGGAGGGCACCGCGACACCGACAAAAAAAAAAAAATGCAATGGATCAAAATGCCAGAATACGCAAATTTGAAATTGTTGACAATGTACTTTGTGATTTGATTTATATAACACTTCGGACCAGTGTCGGTTCATGGACATTTACAGCACTAGCCACAGATTGAGCACTTGGAAATGCGCCCTGAATAAATTGTGATTGAAAATCCGACATTCTGGAGATCAATTGCCCGCAAACACGCGTCTACACGTCCCAGAGTCGCGTCTAAATGTGAAATGGGCATACGTTTTGCAGTCGCAAGAACTTCACATGCAAATCTAAAGTAGGACGCAGCAATCTTGCAAAGCAAAATCAAAAATACGAATTTTCAGAGTCATTGCACAACTAAATCACCGAGATCTCAACGCAATCTCGCCAAAACACAAGCGCTTTTACTGCCTTTGATCACAGATTCCTTTGAGGTGACTCGCGCGTCGATCGTTGGGCCGTTGTCGCGTGAGATACAAAAATGGACAAATCTTTATCCCCTTTTGCTATGCACGCTCTCCAGATCTTGTTCATCGGATCCTATATTTGAGCTACAGAATGTTGAACGCAAAACAGGAACATTATGTCAACTTTTTTCAGCGTTCGGATCATTCAGTTCTGAGAAAATGTATTTTGTATGAATCAGGGCCAAATCAACTCCGTGAAGGCTAACTCGCCGAGAGTGTGACGCGATGTCCCCAAACCACAAGCGCTTTTACCGCGGTTGCCGGCTGATTCATTTGATGTGTCTCACGCGTCGGAGCGCTCAGCCGTTGTTGCGGTACGGGACCAAATGGTGGTGAGTTTACCCTCTTCACGTCTATGAAACTGACGCTTCATCAGAAACTTGTTGATCTGGGCCCAAATTTGGACCAGTTGATGATAAACCCAAGTCTCCAACGGTGTTAATTTTTTACGCGAAACGGATCGCTCAGTGTCGAGAAATCTCAAAATTCGTGTTTACTAGTGAAAACCCAGAGCCAAAATAATATTTTACGCGTTTCTCCCAATGAGCCTGAACATGTGGCGCCAAATTTAGACCAGTGGATAATTGACTCAAGACTTCAATAATAAAAAACCAAATTTTTTTTTTTTTTTTTTTTTTTTTTTTTTTTTTTTTTTTTTTGCAAAACGGATCGCTCAGTCTTGAGAAATCTCGAGTTTGGCATTTGCTAGTGAAAATCAAAGCTAAAATAATACTTTACGCGTATTTCGTTTTTCTCAACGAGTCATGCTTGGATCGCCGTCTAACGCCACCACGTTGATATTTTATGGCTTCTCTTTCATAAAAAAAAAATAAAAAAGCGTAAGGGCAATCAGCCTGTTATCGAAACGTGCGCCGTTTTCACGAATTTTCACAACTTTTATTACTGACCACCGCAAATAACGCGTAGTTTGCCTTCAAAGCTTTGCCACTAAACTATTTCGGCACGCCTTGTTTCAAAAAATCCTTGAAATCTAGAGATCAATCAGTCGGTTGTAGTGAAATCCAAAAAAAAAAAAGCAAATCAAATTTTAAACACTACAAATGCGTGGTTGGATCGGCTCGATAACCCTTTGCTATGGGCCATCACTGTATTTATCGCGTCTTTTTCAACGTGGCGTTGAAAACCAGAGGTCAATCACTGTGCAGATGAATAAAACATCATATTGAGTGAATTTTTGTCGTTGACCTAACCCCGATTGACAGGGAGATGCGCTACTTGCATAAATTGGCCAAGGCGCGGGCGTGTGAACCTGGCTGGCTATGCGGGATTGGCCCGCGGGATCAGAAAGTCCGCGTTTGGCAACAATGAATGGAGGCCTTTTTCTTGTCCGCCTCTTTGCTTTTTTTCCTTTTTCTTTTTGTCTTTCATCTTCTTTTTTTTTCTTTTATTCGCCCCCACCTCCTCTCTCGTTTCTGTCTCGCCATGGTCCAACAAAAAGCTGCTGTGAAGAATGTGCTCTCGGGTGACACTGTGATTTTGCGCGGCAAGCCGCGTCCCAACGGACCCCCTGCCGAGCGCCTGCTCGCCTTGTCCAATGTCCAGGCCCCGCGTCTCGGCAACGCCACGCGCGACGATGAGGTATAATTCATGCCCGGGCCCCCTGAGAACGAGCAAACACGCGTCTGTTTCTTTTATTTTGTGCTGACATGCTTCTTTTTTCTAGCCGTTTGCCTTTGGCGCGCGCGAGTACCTGCGCAAATTGCTTGTGGGCAAGGAGGTGACGTTTGTGCCCGAGTACACGGTGAGCACGGTGTCGCCGCCGCGCGAGTACGGGTCGCTGTTGCTGGCGAATGGCGACAATGTGGCTCATCTGGGTGTGCAACAAGGATGGCTCAAGGTGCGCGAGGGCAAATCGCGTGGCAACCAGGACGATGATGCCCAGGAACAGGAACTTGTTGGTCTGCGCGCCCTTGAACAAGAGGCACGCGATGCTGGCAGAGGCCAATGGGCCACCGACACCGACGTAAGGGTGGCAAAAGAACAGTTACGTCGTGCGCATGATAATCTCATTTTTTTTGTTGTTTTTTGTCAATTTTCATACAGGGCAAGCGCCAAGTGTCGTATACCATGGACCAGGATGCGCGCTCGTTTTTGAATGCGTACAAGGGCAAGCCATTGGAAGGTAAGGGTCACGCTAAAAAAGCAAAAAAGCAAAAAAAGGAGGGGAAATTCACTTTTTTTTTTTTGTAGCGATCATTGAGCAGATCCGCGACGCGTCGACGTTCCGCGTGTTGCTTGTTTTGCCGGACAAGCGGCAGCAGATGGTGACGCTGTTCCTTTCGGGGATCAAGGCGCCGTCGTGCAAGCGTGACAATGCGCCTGCGGACCAGCCAGACACGAGCGAGCCGTTTGGTGAAGAGGCCAAGGCGTTTGTCGAAGCGCGTCTGCTGCAGCGCGGTGTCAAGGTCGTGCTTGAGGGTCTCAGCCAGGGCAATGCGCCCAACTTTGTCGGCTCTGTCCAGCATCCTGCAGGCTCCATTGCCGAGCTCCTACTTAGCAATGGCTTTGCAAAGTGCCAGGATTGGAGCATCACCCTTGTCACCGGCGGCCCCGTCGCCCTTCGCCAGGCCGAAAGGTAAAAAGCAATGTTGCAATGCCGTCATTTGCTCAATTTGCTTAAATTTGCTTAATTTGCTCATTTTCTTGTCATAGTGCGGCCAAGGCCAAGAAATTGCGTGTCTGGAAGGACCACATTGCCAAGGCCAAGGCGGATGACTCTGAATTTGACGCGACCGTTGTGCGCATTGTCACGGGTGACACTGTCATTGTCAAATCCGCCAATGGCGAGCGCAAGTTGCAGCTGGCTAGCGTCAAGCAGGCCCCTCGCCAATCTGGCAGCGTCAACCCCAATGCTAAATCTCGCGATCTCAAGGAGGTCGGCTATCAATTCGAGGCCCGCGAGTTCTTGCGCAAGAAATTGATCGGCAAACAGGTAAAAATGAAGAGCGTGAACGTTCACAGATCAATTATCGACTCACGCTTTCTTCCTCTTCCCTACTAGGTCCACGTCTCCATCGACTACCGCAAACCTGCCCAGGACGGCTTTGAGGCCAAGGACTGCGCCACCATCAAGGTCGGCAATGCAAACATCGCCCAGCAGCTCGTCGAAAAGGGTCTTGCCACGGTCATCCGCCACCGCAAGGATGACGACAACCGCTCTCATAGCTATGACCAATTGCTCCTTGCCGAATCCAAGTAGGCGCATACACAGAAAGAAAAAAAAAGACAAAAGAAAACTCACACGTGTTTATTTTTTTGCATTGTACTAGGGCGCAAGAGCAGCAAAAGGGTGTGCATAGCCAAAAGGAGCAGCCCATTGTTCGCATTGTGGATGCCAGCGAGGTAGATATCTTGACAGCGACGTGGTTAAAAAAAAAAAAAGGCAGGTCTGATTGATCATTGTTTCTTTTTTTTTTAAAATGCAATTAGAACCAAACCAAGGCACGCCAATTCTTGTCGTCGCTCAAGCGCAGCCCGCGCCAATCGGCCATTGTGGAGCACGTTGCCAATGGCTCGCGCATGTTCCTCTGGGTGCCCAAGGAGAATTGCCGCCTGGCATTTGTGCTTGCCGGCGTGCGTGCGCCTCGTGTTGGCCGCAATGCCAATGAAAAGTCCGAGCCCTTTGGCGCCGAGGCCCTCGCCTACGTGTCTGAGCAGTGCTTGCAACACGATGTAAGCAACAGTGAGAGGGGCAGGGAAGCAAAAAAAACAAAAAAAAATAGGTTATTTACTTTTTTTATTTTTTGTTTAAAAAACAAATAGGTTGAAATCGAGATCGACAATGTGGACAAGACGGGCGCGTTCATTGGCAATTTGTTTGTGAATGGACAGAACATTGCAGTTGACCTGCTTAGCAAAGGCATGGTGTTTGTGCACGAATATTCGGCCAACGAGTCGCGTTATGCGAACCAATTCTTCACTGCCGAGCGCAATGCGCAGAGCAGCCGCCTTGGCTTGTGGAAGGAGTACGATCCTGCGCAGCAACAGGTCGAAGCAGCGCCCGTCGTGGACCAGGTGCAGCCACGCCATGAATACATTGACATTGTTGTGTCCGACATGATCAATGGCTCGCGATTCTATGTCCAGGTGATCAATCCCACCGAAATCAAGCAGCTCGAGACCCTCATGAAGGATTTGTCCCTCCACTACGCCAGCCGCCCCGCCGCAGGCGCCGATCAGCCCAAACCCCGTGTCGGCGACATTGTCAGCGCCAAATTCACAGAGGACGACTGCTGGTACCGTGCAAAGATCCGCCGCGTCTCGTCCGAGGGCTTTGAGGTCCTCTATATCGACTATGGCAACGTAAGAATCACACTCATCACACTCAAAAAAACGGAAAAATCAAAAAACGGAAAAATCAAAAAAAAAATGAAAAAAGCAAGTGTTCTGACCAGGTTTTTTTTCTTTTCCTCCATCAATTAGAGCGAGGTCTTGCCCCGATCACGCATCCAGGCCCTTGCGCCGCAATTCAAGACGCTCAAGCCCCAGGCGCAAGAAGCAATGCTGTCGTTTGTGCGATGCCCGAGCAAGGAGGCCGAATATGGCGTCGAATGCATGGAGCGCTTCCACGAATTGACGGGTGGCAAGCAGCTCGTGGCCAATGTGGACGCCAAGGAGAATGGCGTGCTGTGCCTGACCCTCTATGACCCTAAAATGTCCACCAATGCCGAGGCCAGCCTCAATCTCGACATGGTCCGTGACGGCTGTGGCATCGTCAATGCCAAGGTCCCCTACGCCAAGGCATACCCCGAGATCCTCCAATCCCTCCAGGAAGCCCAGCGCTCCGCCCAGCGCAACCGCTATGGCATGTTCGTCTATGGCGACATTGATGAGGACGCGCTTGCCTAAGCAAAAAAGAAAAAGAAAAAGGAAGATATACCTCCCCCAAAATTGATGTAGGATAGCTGGCTGCTCGTGTGTCTATGTGTGATTTCCCCCTAAAAAAAAAAAGCATCATCTTATTCGCAGATCAATAAAGCAAAAAGATTGTAAATGTAATCGAAAACAAAGGCGCGACCCGTCGTTTATTGTGCGAGATCGATCCATTGACAGGTTCTACGTGCCGTCTTTGGCCTTCAATTCGTTCACTTGTTTGCAAATGCCGTCGTGTTGCTCTACACGGGTGTCGAAGAAAACAAATAAGCCATTGTAACTTTTTTTTCTTTTTTTTTTTTTTTTTTGCTGCGTGCCTTGGGTATCCTTTTTAAGCTGATCGCGGTCTTTTTCCAAAAAGAAAATGTTGGAAGAGCCGACACGCCGGCTATACAATTTCTACGCAAAGACTGGGTGAGCAATGGGCCATCAATGGCTTTGAATTTACTCGTTTGGCAAACTTACAGCGTCCGGTCGCGCGGTATTCAACTCAGCTTGAAGCACTTTGAGTTCCTGTACCTGTAAAATATACAAGCTAATATGAGTGGCAAGATCACACCTGGGGCTTGACGCGCACCCTTTGTTCCAACGCTTCGAGGCTCGCCATGGCAACGAAAATGTGGAGGAAGAAGGGGCAAGAAAGCGAGAAATTTCCAACAAAAAGCCGACACAGCCTAATTTGGGGTTCCCAAATTCACCAAAAAGACCCCCACCGGGCAAATTATAGCTCCGGCGGGACGTCGGCTCAAACGTGTCGCACGCATTGAGCGCCATGCCACACAAGTCCATTGCAGCCTGGGACTTGTAAATTGTTGCTTTTTCTCATTTGGCAGCGCGTTTTTTTTTTTTTTTTTTTTTTTTTGTTTTAATCTCGGGCCGTCTGTGATCAGCGTCACAAAAAGATGAGCAAGCAGTGCCTCATTCGCTCATTTCCTCTGGAGAATCCGATTGTCTGAATCCGCCGACCGTTGGCGCATCTGGAACAAAACGGGTCCCACCCTGCGCAGACTCGTGACGAGTCGAATAAAAGAGGCCAATTGGGGATGCCTGGCTCATCCACGCGCGCTACTCGCATGTTCTTTTTACTCTTTTTTTTTTATTTTGACTCGGCGCGTCGTGTTTTTTTTTTTTTTTGACTGGCTTGACTTTTTGTCCTATTGGCCCCCCTTTGCCGCCAACACTGACTTGTTTTTCCTATGCGCAAGCGGAGAGAAAGAGCACCATTGATGATGTAATCTGAACTGAACCCCGTGTTTTTTTCCTGGCGGGCCCCATTCATCGAAAAATGGAAAACAACAAGGGACACAGCTAGGTGGAGTCTGAAATTAGCGGCTTACCTAAGGCAACGGACCAATGGGCATGCCTCCTGAGGTGGACCCTGGGCTTATATAAGCGACTTGCTTTTTTTTATGGAAGGGGCCTATAAATCCTGTGATTAGAGTGTTTTTTTTTTTCTTCTTTTTTCTTTTTTTTCCTCCTCTCTTACATACCACCCACACCATGTCTGAAAAGATTTACAAGATCATCAATGCTCGGCTATTGATCGACCACAAGATCATCGAGAATGAATATCTCTGGTTCCAGCACGGCAAGATCATCCACCCGCAAAACCTGTTTTTCGATGCACACCGCGATGCCGACGAAATCATCGATGCCAAGGGCATGATTGTTGCCCCAGGCTTCATTGATACCCAAATCAACGGCGGCTATGGCATTGATTTTGCCGACCACGATGGTTCCAACGAGAAAATCCAACAAGACATTGACACCGTTGCACAGGGATTGTTACAATATGGCTGCACAGCCTTTTGCCCCACTGTCGTCAGCTCCGATCCCAAAGTCTACGAAAAGGTACCCCCCCAAAAAAAAAATTACAAAAGAGAAAACAGGAAAAGCTGCGGTTTTGGCCTTTTTTTTTTGTTTTGTTTTGTTGCTCACTCTCATTTGCCTCGCTCTAGGTTCTGCCCCTTTTGAACCAGCGCAAGGGCTCTGCTACAGGCGGCGCCGAGATCCTTGGTGCTCACATTGAGGGTCCATTCATTTCTGTGGAGAAAAAGGGCGCCCACGACGAAAATGTGTTCCGCACGGCAAAGAATGGCATTGCCGACTTTGATGCCGCGTACGGCTCCGAGCTAAAGAAGGGCAGCAAGGCCGTCAGCATCATGACCGTCGCACCCGAGATTGAGGGCGTCACGCAGGCGATCCCCGACCTCGTCAAGCGCGGCATCACTGTCGCCATGGGCCACACGGCCTGTCGCATTGCCGAGGCTGAAGAGGCCGTCAAACAAGGCGCCACCAGCATCACTCACTTGTTCAATGCCATGCAAGCTGTAAGTCCAATCAAGCTGTAAGTCCAATGGACCAAAGAAAGTCCAATGGACCAAAGAAAAAAAAAAGGACGTGCATGGACTCAATTCCTCTTTTTCTTTTTTTTTCTTTTTTTTTTTTCGAAAAAAAGTTCCACCATCGTGATCCTGGGTTGGTCGGTGTGCTTGGTGCGGCTGATTTGCCCGTGCCCACCCAGAAATCCGGTCACCCTGCTGCATCGTCGACATCGCCCTCCCGCAACAAGCCCGACCCCCGCCCTTTTTACGGCATCATCTGCGATGGCGTCCACGTGCACCCCAATTCCGTCCGCATTGCCTATTATTCCCACCCCAGCGGCGTCGTCCTCGTCACCGTAAGCTCAGACAAAAAAAGAAAAAATGTTTATGCTAATCTCCCCCTTTTTTTTTGAAATGTAGGATGCCCTTTCTGCCATGGGTTTGCCCAAGGGCACTTATACTCTGGGCGGCCGTGAGGTCGAGGTTGATGAGTCTGGTGCTTGCTACATCAAGGGCACGGACACGCTGGCTGGATGGTAAGTGTCGAGAGAATTGAAGCAAAAAAAAACAAAAAACAAAAAAAAAAAGAGAGAAAGGGAGACAAATGACGCGTCCACGTGTCGCATTTTGCCCGCACGTGGTGCTTGAATCGCCTCTTTCCCCGCGCGCGCCACAACTCATTGCCCCCCTGAACCCAACCTCACCACCTTTTTGTTTTTTATCAAATAGCACCGTGACCATTGACGAGTGTGTGCGCAATTTCCAACGTTTCACCAATTGCTCCGTTGTCGATGCCATTGAGGCCGCAACGCTTCACCCCGCGCAATTGCTGGGCATTGAAGACCGCAAGGGCACCCTGAATGTCAATGCGGACGCCGATCTGGTCTTTTTGGACGACTCCACCGGCGAAATCCGTGTCAAGCGTGTCTTTGTTGCTGGTGACGAGGTCGTTTTGAAAAATTAAGACCTAGATCCATTCTTTTTTTCATGAAATTCGCATCATACACCCCCATCCTTCTGCTCTTACCTATCTTTTTATTTACGCGTCCCTCTCACCTCTTTTTGCCGTGTACTTCTATGTAATTTATATCCACCTCATTAAAAAAGCCCCTCTGTGTCATTTTTGACGTGTCCTTTTCATTTATTTCATCACTATTGTCATCACTGGTTGCCATTGGCGCTTGCAACGACCGTAAAACGGCTTGGCTGGCTAACAAAGCAACGAAAAGGGCGTGTTGCGCAGCGCATCATGCCGTTGCACGGGCTGATCGAGTGACGTCGTCGTCATGGGCGTTCCCCGCACGGGTTTTCCGTTCTCATCGTTCCCATCATGGGTGGCGTTGACCGCGCGCGTGCAGAAACCAGGTTTTTGGGCGCTTTTCATTTTAATAATAATGGCAACAAGCGGGCGATCTAAAAATGATCACTTGAAACCGTTTCACAGAGCGACGGCCAACTAGGTTGTCGTGTAACCATGCAGGTGCTCACCTGCTCGCACAAAAGTGTCATAGGTTTTTTTTTGTTCAAACGGCTCCACACGCACAAGAAAAAAAAAAAAGTGGCACGACCTGACAGAATAGCATCTGCTAGAAACTTTAAAGAATGGATGACGGATTCTTCGGATCCTGCAGCTTTCAATTCGTCGTTCTGTGGCATCGCTTTGTGATTTCTTGCTTTTTTTTTTCGAAAAAAAGGATGGCAATTGGGCGTCGACTGACAACAATGACAGGCAACAATCAGTGCATCACAAAAATAGGCCACGCCGTGCATTTTCTCCCACACTGGGTGTGTGCGCGCCGCCCATGCATCTGGCCGCGGACAAAGGAGATGCATTTTCCATTGTCGTCCAAGGGCTAGATCAAATGACACCTATTTTGGTCATGGATCGTGCATGTGCGCGCGTGTGCGTGTGTGTGTACAAGCGCCTGCGCCCATTGGCACGGCGTGCGCATCCAATGGCGCGCGAGATCAAAAACAAAAAAGAAAAAAAAGAGGCAAAATATTTATTTGCGCAATAAACATACAGAGAGAAAAAAAAGGGGGGGGACTAGAAAAGTACTTGACATAAAGGTATAGTTCGTACATGAGACAAGAAGAAAGAAAATAAAGGGGAAGGGGGGATTATGAACAGATCACGAAAATAAAACGTGGAATAAAGAAAAAATAAAAAGGGGCGAGGCAAAAGAAACATTAAGCCTTGTTGAGAGCGCGGACGCGGCCCGAGCCAAAGAAGCAGCTGATGCAATACCAGATGGACGAGAAAAAGAGGCCGACCATGGCGCCAAGGGACATCCACACGGAGGGACCCAGGTAGCCGGTGGCGTCGCCACTTGCGCTCTTGGCGGCATTGACGCCCTTGATGGACACCACAAGGATGATGATGAACACGACAAGCATCACAATGAATGCGAGGAAGCACATGAGTGACGCGCACACGTCGCTGCTGCGCTTAAAGTGCGACATGAGCGTCACAACGAGCGCCAACAGCGTCAAACCAAACGCGATCCAATACAAGATGAAATTCGCAAGGAACAGATTGTGCGTGCCATGGAACGTCTCTGCAAACGAGTCCACAGCAGGCGCCGTCGTCCAGTCAAACGCGGCCATTGGCGTCGAGCAGGATGACACCGTCGAACCCGAGCCCGTGCAATAATTCCATAGACCAAAGTCCACAAAGCTGCTCCCACTATACAATCGCGCAAAGAACAAATCACGCAGGAACGGCTTGTTGTACGTGTTGCCAATCAACGTGAAAATCTGCAGAACCAACGCGGCAAACGTCGTAAACGTCGCAAGTGAAGCAAAAAAGGCCATGGCTTGGATTTAAAATAAAAAGTGGAGAGAGAAAAAGGGAGGAAAAGATGACGCAGAAGAAGAAAGAAAAAAAAAGAAAAAAAAGGGAGGGAGGGATGGCCAAAAAACAATTCCTTTTTATGCATGATCAAAAGAGTCAGTCGGCCCATTTGAAAAACAAGCATCAACCCATCACAATCTAAGCCAAAAATAGAAAGCCAAGGATGCGCTGGTCCCCCTCTCTGTCTGAAATAAGAATCCTCTCCCCCTCCGCTCCCCGTCCATTGATGTCATCGAAAGCCGCCTTGATTTCATCTCCCATTCTAAAATGAATTTAGGGTCAAATCCGTCGAAAAAAAAGAGATTGCCAAGATCCACGGCGGCAAAAACGCGCACTGCACGCGCCCTTGAATCGACACCAATGGTTCCCCATCGCCGATGGGAATTGGGAAAAAAAAGAACACACCAATTGGCCAATTGTCGGCGGGCTTGACACGATTGCCAAGGCGGGCAATTCGTTTTAAAACAGGGGCCAGTCAAAAGGGTGAGGAAACAAGAGCAAAGGCAAGAGTGGGGGGCCATTGTTGTTTTTCCATGGCGGGCATGTGGACAGTGGCCCGCCCACGTTTCTTAAAATAGCATGGCGGGGCCAAACAAACCTTGGCAAATCGTGCAACCCACCCATGGTTGCACGCCCAGCATCACCGCGATCTTTTTTTAATACTGTAGAAATGACGTCCATGGCCGGACTATAATTTTTTTTTCTTTTTGCCTTTGCGTTGGCATAGAGACGCGTCGTGTCGCCTGCCTTTGCCCCCCTTTTCCACTGATAGTGGCACAAAATCGGCACCTTCTCCCTGATGCGTGTACCTGCACACATGATATCGTCACCAATTGGGTCCATGGCCCTGTTTGCCACAGTGATTCTCGCGAAATCAGCTTTTTTTTGCGCGCCTAATGCCCGACAACACTCATCAATTGTAGCATTTTAGCTGCAATGCAAAGTAAACTTTGTTTCCCGGCTCACGCAGCGTGCGACAGAGCGTCTCTACTACAGTAGCGTGCTCGGCCCAATTGAACTTGTGGAGCCAAAAAAAAAAATCATAAAAACAGGACGCGCATCACATCATTGGCGGCCAAAAAACAAGAAAATGTGACAGGTGCAAGGCGGGCGCCTCCGATTGGCGCCTCTGATCGGCGGGTGCATGGACGCCTCATCCCATGATCCTCGGGACCGGTCAGCCACACGTCTTGGCATCGCGTTGCTGAGCAGTGGCGGCAGAAAAAAAAAAAGGAAGGAAAGCGAAAATCAAGACGCTCAGCGATGGATCATCTAATCCAGTGGCCCAGGCTGCCCCATCTCAAGGCGCAAAAGCAAGGACCATGCAAAAGCAACATTATGCGACCAGAATTCGTCGCGCCAGGCCATTTTTTGATCAGAAGCGCGTCGTTTGGATCTTGTCGGTACTCTTTTTTCGATTTGAATATTTCAAATTTCGTACAGTGCAAGTGGCTGTTAAAAGAGGGAAAATGAGATGATTTTCATGAGGGAATGCGACGCTAGGAACGCCATCAAAGCGTGAATTTGTGCTTTTCGGTCTTTTTCATGCATTGACAGCGTACTTGGTTTTCCCCTCCCACCCTTGTTCTCGTTTTCTTTTTCTTTTTTTGGCTTGACACACGCACCGCACCTCGCCCGCTCACCTCTTCTTGAGTGCGCTCGTTTTAGTCTCCAAGCTATAAACTTGCATTTTTAATCCTTCATGCACTATGCAAAAGACGAGGAAAAGGAAATCATCATCGCAACCATCCTCTTCCTCTACGCGCGCCTCCCAGGAAAAAATCGCTTTTACCTCGCTTCAGTTGTTTGTCGACAAGGAAGAATCGACTTTTTTTTCGAGGTAGAATATTGACAATGAAGAATATGCGGTGCCGCGTCAGGCGTACGAGGGGATTGGGCCGCGCAAATCGAGCGCGTCGCCCGTCATGCCGTCAAATGCGCGTAAAAAACAACGAAAATGTCTTGACGGCCAACTATTTCCGCGGCATGATCCTGCCTCAGCGCCATGGCAGCCACTCTAGCCCTGTTGGGCGCTTCAAAGTGTTCCAAGTTGGCGACGTAAGCAGCAAACACGCAACACATCGCAAAAATAAGAATAATAAAACGCGTCTTGACCCACTCCATGTCACTTTTTTTTTTTTGGCGAGCTACAGCTTATCCAATGCAGATCATTGGCCACAAGCGCGGCACGATGCAAAACTGACTTTTATTTATGTGAAAAAAGGGCGAGTTACCCGATCGCCAAGAAACAAGACGCGCTTGACGGCTGCAAAATAATGGCGAGTCATGCTGCATATGATCAAATAATATTTTTTTATTTTGCGCTGGCAAATATGCATAAAATTGATTAGATGTTTTTCTAGTTTGTGCCAATTGCGCTCGTGGTAGGCCGTTGAGGGACTTGGGGAAAGCTGTCAAAGGTGGCTTGCAGCCATGCTTGCGAATTCTCAGGCTGCATGGCTGTGATGTTCGTGATCAACTTGGCGCCGGCAGCCACGCATCGTTTCGGCATGCCTACCATGGACGCTGGCAGGTTCAGGATGAAATTTTGGCATATGAGGACGCTGTTGGGCAAATTTGACAGGATGGTGTCAAAGATCATCAATGCTTCATCCGGAGCCACCGAAGCACAATCAAGGCTGTAATTTACAATGGACAGAAGGTCGTTTTTCGAGACATTGTGGTGGCAGATGAACTCTGCAGCAAGCAGAAGGTAGTCCTCGATGGCTGTCAAAATACAAAAAAAAAAAAAGGCAAAATCGTGAGCAAGGCGCGTTTTTCCTTTTTTTTTTTTTTTTTTACCTATGTGGACGTCGAGGACCGGGCCAATCTTGACCATGCCGCGTCGCAGCATGGGCGGCACAGGATTCACTCTTGGGCGAGAATCCTCCTAGTGCAAAGCTGAGAGGGCGGTCACCCTCATCGGCTTGGCCATCACCATCGATGCCCGGGGGTGACGACCAAGCCGTCGAGCGACAAGGCGCTCTGCTCAGCACCCGGCCCAGGCGCGGTAAGGGATTGCCGAGAAGGCGAGAATCATCATAGGGCAATGTTGGAAGGGCCATCGCGATCGACGCTTGGGGATGACAACCAAGCCACCGGGCGCTATCAACACCTTCACGGTCTTTGCTCCAGGCTGCTTGACGCACTGAAGAATGGAACAAGCGCGCATCTTGGACCCGCAAAAACACCTGAATCAATTGTTGAGCAGCCAGAAAGGATTTGATCGATTGGCACCAAGTGTTCTAATACACAAAAATGCCAAACATGAGCGTCTAGTCCTCTTTTTTTGTGGCATCGCCATGGACTTACGATCGTTTGTAGACATTTTAGGCAGAAAAAGCGCAAAAGACAAGAAAAAGTGGGAGAAAAAAGGCGAAGAGAGAGAGGGATGATGACCTCGCCCCTCCCACTTTTTAAGAACATGCAAAAAGCCGCCAAAACAAACCCATGGGAACCCGTCGTCACCATCCGTCCGACACATGATTCAAGAAAACATGAACGAGAGCTGACAACAATCAGGCTTCATTTTTCCAAAGAAGGGGAAGGCTTCAACAAAGCGCGCAGAACTTGACTCATGCTGGCGGTGGTGGTGATGATGTCATTGAGAATTGCGCCACCAATTCATGCATGCATGACGGTGACACAAAAGTCTGTCAAAAACTCAAAAATCTGCGCAATGCGCACGCGACACGCGACATTGCGCCCTGATTTTGCTCACCCTCGCTCTTGGATTTTTTTTATCATATCATATATACAGTAAATTGATACAGTACGTAGTACATACTTTTTTTTTTGCAAAAAAAAAAGCGGCATATTGGGATTTTGAGATTTTCCTGGCATGTGCCGCTAGCTGCTCACTTTGCAAAATTTGCTCTGGCAACCACTGCTGTTGATCCCAAGCTGCTTATAATAGCAACAACAGCAGGGCAACTCTTTTTATTATCATATCATACTGAATCATGAATACATAATGAAAAATTGGAATTGAACAAAAAGAGCAAAACGGGGAGGAACGTGGGGCAAAGGGGGGGTGCATAAACGGTGGTCAAAGGGGACCATGATCAACATGGACGGCATGAAAAACGCGTGAAACAATCAAAAACCATAGGCTCGTCAGCCAACCTGCTGTCGATTGGTCTTGGATTTCGGCTTTTCATAAATGTGGCACTAAAAAAAAAAGACACGTCAATGAGGGCATGTGGAAGCGTATTTTCATAGGCTACCTTGTGAGCGTGTCTGTACCAAAGGACGTTGTTTCGCCTTTTCGTGTTGCAGATCGGGACAAATTGGCAACATTGATGGCATAGGCCTTCCATCAGCTCGCTTTCCTTGTTGATGCGTTTTTCGAGGGGCGGGGCAAAGGGTTGACCAGAGACGGACGAGATCCCATGGAAGAATTGCATGTGATACCAATACGCGCTGTTCTTTAGCTGCAACCATTTGCCAACGGGCTGGCAGCTCTGGCAATAGCCTTGTTTCAATTGCCCTGTGTATCGCACCCACCGAGGCGTGTACATGTCCTTGTCGTGTCGCGGCTTTTGGCGTCGTGGTGCCATTGCTTCCGCCATCTCTTGCGACGTGCCATTGTCCGTGCTGTACACAAAAGCGGATACATTTGACGACGGCGGCGGTGGAGGCGACGACGGAGGCAAGACGGCCGCAGACGTTGTGTACGACGTGTTCATGAACGTCATGTGCATGGCATTGCCATTGGCGTCGTGTGTGTGCAAATTGGGCGCGTCATCCTCGCCAATTGATGTGGAATAGTCAATGGCTGCAAGCGTGGACGTGGACGAGTGCGCATTGGTGGCGCTGGACACGGAGCTGGACGCGGACATGGTGGCAATGGTGGTTGTCGGCGAGCCATTGTCGTTGGCATCTGCATCCGCACGGCTTTTTTCCTTGTCAGACGTGTTTCCACCATCTGTCGCCGCCATTGTCGCGTGCGACTCGGGCAAAAGCGTGTCAAATGTGTCGTAGTACGCTGTGGACGGCGGTGACGCGTCGTACAGACCGCGTCCATAGTGACCTGTCCCGCAATACGAGTATCGCGTCGATGATACCGACGATGTGCTTGCGGGTCGTTGATATGGGTGGCTGGACATCAAGTACTTGATGCACCGCGATGAAATCGACGGTGTGTCTATAAAAAAAAGCAAAAAAAAGCAAAAAAAAGCAGCGGGAGACAAAGGTTTGCCTTGATGTGTCAAATGCCCCCCTTTCCCTTGTCCTCTCCCAAATGTTCCCAAAGGCACCCAATTCCTTTTTTTTTTTGGCAACATTATCATACCTGATTTTGTGTGCGCATGTCGTGAATGATGAGGCGCGTACGTGCCCATGTTGAGATCCAGGAGTGCGGCCGCTTGTGCCGACGACGATGATAGGGCTCCATCGTCCGTCTGCGAGTGCATGGATGGCGAGTACGTGGCGTACGACGTTGTGTACGTCGCATTGGCTGCGCTGGGCAACATCCACGTCGCTGGTGGTGAATTCATATCATGCGATTGCGGCGATGTCGTCGCGGTGGTGCCGTCGTCATGGCCCGGCTGCACCGGCACCGTGGGCGTCTGCTGTTGCTGCTGCTGCTGCATGGAATAGAGCGAGTACGGGTAATCCATCGAGTGCATGGCGCTCAAATCGCGTGAAGACGTGTCGTCCGTGCCATTGGCACTCAGTGGCATCATGGGCATTGGTGTGCCCACTGGATAGCTTAAGATGGCCAGCATCTGGCGTTCGTGGCTGCTGTTATACATGATGGAGGTGGGATAAAAAAGATAAAAGACAATAAGAAAAAGAATAAAAGAAAAGAAAAAAAAGAAACAATGGGCCCTTAATGCTCGCTTTTCCTAGTCTGTCGCCCGTTCCATCATACCGTGGCGAATTGAACCGGCGTGTCAACATACCAACTGACGGGTCAGAGCGCGGGGAAAACGATCTTTTACCGCACAGGGGGGGGGCAAGCGATGGAAAAAAAAATAGGAGTCGGCTCTTTTTCCAGGGATCCCTCCTCATGGATCACTGATTCATGCAAAAAAAAAATCGTGGAAAGGAACCGAGAAAAATTGCGCAAGGGAGGAAGGTCCTATTACGGCAAGGAGGCGGCGGCCGGAGGCGTAAAAAAATAAAGCAGCCCTCAAAAAGATCTTCATCCGAGCACCTGGTTGAATTGAACACACAGACACTCACGCCCCCAACCCCCGCCCGCCCGCGCGCAAAGATCGACATGCCCCTCGGCCATTCAAGACTTCAAAGGTAAGGATTGGCCGCGTGGCAAAAAAAAATAAGACACACATTGACAAGCAATCATCTTTTTGCAAAAAAAAAAGGGGGGATCAAAGTTCATGTGCTCAGTCAAAACAATGCACCAAAAATAGAAATCACACGAATTCACAGCAAGCCGTCGGTTCAGGAACCGGTGACACACACTTCAAGGCCAATTGGGGTGATGAAGTAAGAGGAAGATGAAATGCAAATCGATTTTTCTTTTATTTCACAAAAATCGGGTATCTAGGCCATGGGAGAAATCCATGACCAATGCGGTGTGATCCTGGCTGGCACTAAGGAGAGCACAAAAAAAAAAATTGAGTCCTTGTGTTGCATGAAACACGAGGAAAAAAAAAAAAAAAGGGTCTCTTACCTAATGATTCGTTTCTTGTCAAAATGAACGTCAAAGACCCAGCTTGAGTGGCCACTTTGGAAGTTGAGCAAGCACGTGCCCGACCTATAGGTAGACAAATAGATTAGTGAGTCATCCGTAAAAAAAGAAAAGAAAAAAACGCAAAAAAGAAAAAAAGGTGGACTTACTTGATGTCCCAAACACGCACACTTTGATCGTAGCTGGCACTGACAATGCGGTCCTCATGGAAATGTAGGGTGCGCACGAGATCCGTGTGGCCCTCACACACCATCATGCAGGCACCGGTCTAATTGGCAAGAAATGGAAAGCACATGACGCGTCAGACACGCGTTTTTTTTTTTGTTTTTCGTTTTTCGAATTTACCTCTGGATTCCACACGCGGATGGTCTTGTCGTTTGAGCCACTGACGATATACTTGCCATTGTACTGGACGCATGCGAGCCCGGTGGTGTGGCCGGCAAATTGACGAATGCACGCGCCAGTGTGGACATCCCACATCTTGACGAGCGCGTCACTGGCCGCCGACACGATGCGGTCGCCATGGAGCTGCACACCGTTCACAGGTCCGCTATGGGCCGCAATAACACGCAGCAATTTGCCCGTCGAAATGTCCCAAACCATAAGGCGCGCATCTTTGGAACAGCTGACGATAAACTTGTCATCAAACGAACAGTCCAGCACACCACCCGTGTGGCCCTAGTCGATAAAAAAAATAAATAAAAAATAAAAACCGGTTAGATTTGTTTGTCATGCCGCTTTTTAAACGCGTTTCACAATTTTTTTTTTTTTTTTGGTTGGACGTGTGTGGTTTACCTTGAGATGGAACTTTTGCTCGAGAGTAGCCATGTCCCAGACAATGAGCGTATTATCGGATGAGCCGGAAACCATGATTTTGTCGTTGAATTGAAGGCAGAGGACGCTTTTTTTATGGCCGTGGAGGGTGCGGATGCACTGGTATGTTTGCGTGTCCCAGATCTTGATGGTGCGATCACGAGAGCCGGTGATAATCTTGTGGTCGTCGAATTGCAGGCAATAGACCGAATCAGTGTGGCCGATCAGATAATGGGTGGCGACGCGACCCTGCGCCCACCGCGCATCTAATTGGTATCGTTGTTGGTAAACGTGCGACAGACGCGCACCCCACAGCTCGCGCTTGCCCGGGACGGCCGGCCAGCCAGCATTGTGTGACGCCATCACCAGTTTTGGCCGCCAAACATCATCACGACCGTGCATCTCGTGCCAATGCTGCGACACAAGCGACACTTGCGCAAGCGACCCAATGTCTAGCATGGAAAGAATCTTGGTCGCCAATTCATAGGGTAACAAAGAGATAAAGTCTGGCAAAAAAATTAATGAGAGATCAGCGATTCACCCATTTTTCGCCTATTTCGCATTTTTTTGAAAACGCCCCTCCTTTTTCTTTTTTTTTTTTTTTTTTTTTTTTTTTTTGCCTCCTTTTTGCTCTCTGCCCACCTCCCTTTTTTTCTTTTTTTTTTTTCTCTTTTTACCTAATTTCTTGACCGTAAAAGTGGACGAGGAGGAGGGTATCAAGGTATCAACAGCATGGATGGTTTTCTTTCTCTTGCGCATTGGCTTTTGGCCGTGAATGGGTGGACTGACAAAAAAGGCCATCTTTGACAATTGAAGGGCTGGTTGAGCACGGCCGAGCGATTGTGCCCTGGCCACTTGGCTGGGTCGTTTGAGCGACGAGCGAGCCGATGACATGTTGGGCGGTGGTGAGGAAACACGGAAACCCATGGAATGGCTGCCGGACGCGCCGCCATGACCCAGCATGAATCGATGTGGCTGGTGCGCAGCCATCATAGCAGCGACATGTTGGCGATTGCCCATCGGAGGCGAGACCATCAAGTATGCCTGCTGATGTTGCTGCTGTTGCTGCTGCTGCGCGTCGCCAAACACGGCCGTCGCCGGCGACAACGGCTTGACAACGGGCAGCAACGACCCCGACGTGTCCATGACGCTGTCCATAGTTATTGATAATTAAGAGGGAGGGCGTAAGAGAGAAAAAGAGAGAAAAGGGGCAAGGAAGACGGGCAAAGAAGTAGGGGAAAGAGAATAAAAAGAAAGAAAGCGAAAGAAAAGGTGCAAAAAAAAAAAAAAAGAGGGGCAATGCCAGAAAAAAAAAAGTTGCAGGCTGCCAGGGCAATTGCTTGCCTGGCATCGGTTCCCTTTTATAGTAAATCACAACATTGAGAAGAAAAACACTTTTCCACAAACAGAAGGTTGCAATGATGTGCAATTAAAGTTCGTGCGCGCAGAGAGAGAGCGAGATTCTGGGACTGGGGAAACAAAGAGATATCACTTTAACACAAATTCATGCTTTTCATGACAATAGAATGGGATGAAATGATGGCAAAAAGCGCGTCTTGTTTTTTTTTCTTCTTGAAGCACAAGCGCGCATCTGCGCCTTTTTTTTTTTTTGGCATGCATCTCACAGAAGCACATGGCGTGGGTTAGAAAAAAAAAAGGTCTTTCTGTCGCACCTGGAACAGTTGCTTTTGAAAGATCATGGGGGAGACATGCATGGTCTCGTTACTTTTTGCCTTCTCCTTGCATCAGCGGGCAACGAGCGCATCCAATGGCCAGTGAAATGGGTGCTTCTCCGCCCAATGTTAACGGCGGGGGTATTTTGAGCGGAGTGCCATCGGCGACGCAAGAAACGATGCGCGTCCCAACGTCAAGTTCACGTCAACTTTTGCCAAAACGCGTGTCGTTTGCCGATTTTTATTTCGCAATGAACAAAGAGAATCTTACAGTGTGAATGGGAGCGAAGGGGCAAAGACAGGGAGGCAACGAGGGTGCACAAGGACAAGGAGTGTGCAAGGAGAAGCTATGTACAATGTGAAAAAAAGTGGATTGGATGCAGAAACATGTGGATCAGTTTGCCTAGGCCTTGAGACGTCGGGCATGGTGGAATTGGCCATCCATTGATTCATTGGTCCTCATGCTTCCGAAAGTCGCGTTGACAAAGTGGACCTGCCGCAAAACGCGTGAGCCATTGCCCCATTTTCTCGTTTTTTATTCTTTTTCTTTTCTTTTTTTAATTGCTTACATTTGTAATTGAGGCCTAGCCATTCGCGCACACAATCACGATGGAAATGGTGATCACATCTAAAAATAAAAAAAAAAATTAAAAAAAAAGTGGAGGGATAAAAGGGAGGTGAGGGATGTTGTCATTTCATTGTTTCGGAGACCACCGTCAAAAAAAAAAAAAAGGCCCAGTCCTTACCTGAGCTTGCAGATGAGGTCATTGGTTTCATAGTCGCTGAGACAGATGGTGCACATGGCGTCGGCCGGGCTGTATGAGATGGAGCCCAAATGGCTATTGTCATCTTCCATGTCCGTCTCTGGTGTCTTTTTCTGTTTGCTTCTGCCCAATGTCCATTTGAAAGCGTACCGAGAGAGCCAGTCGCGCCGCGCAGGCGATGTCGCGTGCTTGAAGCTGGCATTGTCATTCGTCGGCAAGCCAGAGCCTGTGGAAGCCGTGGCACCACCTGCCATTGTCGCCGACGACGCGTCTTGCGCACCTTCGCTTCGTTCCGCGACGTCCAATGGCACAAAACGAAACACGGGGACCTGGTTGATGTCATTTTGTGTCGCTCCCACCATTCCCGTCGAACAATCCACATTGACAACGCGCAAAAACACTGAAAAAAAAAATTAGGCATGTTTTCTTTTTCTTTTTCTTCTTTTTTCTTTTTCTTTTTTCTTTTTGTTACCGAGCAAACATGGCAAGCAAAAGATGACGGCGGTGCACAGCAAAAGAGGGATCAAGACGAGGAAATAGCCAAGAAGGATCCATGTCATTGTGGTGTAAAACAAGTGACTTGCATTCGCGTGGCATTGATCCGAGGCCGTGAACAAAAAGTAGTTGCCCACAACAAACCAGAGGATCGCAATGAGATCCAGCAATGATTTCACCCTTTTGGACGATTGCATTTAGCACGGGAAACAAGCAAAGTGTCAGTCGCAACGGGGTCCAACTTTCTTTTTGCTTTCTTTTTCTCGCGTTTCATTACGTGTACCTGTCGATCCAGTGGTTCAAAGTTTCTGACAATTGGGATGGCGACGTGGATGATCCCATTGCGGAGGGTGTGGGGGCGTCGATGGGCGGTGTTTCACTGTGCGTAGAGCTATTTGGTGCAGCATGATCGCTTGTGTTGCCATTGGCCTCCTCCTGTTGTTGCTGTCGATACATTTGATGCGCGCGGCGGCGGTGTGCACCATTGCCACCGGGGCGCAGGTGCTGGTATACCATGATCGGCAGCGACAGACCAAGACGCGCGACAAAAACCATCAAATACACGTCCAATGGCTTGTCGCATACTTCGTACCGGCCAATGATCAGGATGGCCACGGTCACAATGATCTAAAAGAACGTGAGTTGCCCTCAAAATGAGCCATCTTTTCCCCTGCCGTCCCCCCCCTTTTTTTTCAATGCCGCAATTTCGTCAAAAGAAGTGATTTTCGCACCTTTTTTTTTTTTTTTACCTGCAGCAATCCGATGATGAACGCCGAGCTGATTTTTTTTCAATGCCCCAATTTCGTCAAAAAAAGTGTTTTTCCCCCCTTTTTTTTTTTTTTTTTACCTGCAGCAATCCGATGATGAACGCCGAGCTGATGACGACGCGGCTTGTTCGTGAGATGCGTCGCCACGCTTGGCGAAGATAGTGCAGCCAATTGGAGCGCACGGTGTGAGAAGGTGAAGGAAAACCGGGCGATACCGCCGCTGCCGGCGTTTCAGGCACGTCGACGGCCGTTGCCGGGGGCGGGGTGTCGCTGACTGGTATTTGTTGAACGTCCATAATTTGTCCTCAATACAAAAACGGACCCGCAAGATAAGAAAAAGAAAGAAAAAAAAGCAAAAAGAGAAAGGAAAAAAAAAGAAGAAAACATGTCTTTTGCTCTAAACAAATGTATCAGTTGACACTGGAGGCGTCGGAAACTCACACACCGCCATAGAAACCAAAAAAAAAGGGCTGCATAAAAAAAACTTAGCGGTGCACCACGGCCTGGTATTCAACCATGCGGGCCAATCATGTCTTTTCCTGCTGCCAACCCGCGTCTTTTTTGACTCCTTGCATTTTTGCATGGAGATCGGGATGCCGAAACGTCATCCGAGACAAAAGAAAATAGCCCAGACTAGCATCGAAACGTCCCTTTTTCAATCTTAGTGTGATGCCGCTCAGTGCATTGCGTCCGAAATGTCCCTTGGAGCCACGTTGCGCCCACTGACTCATTGTTTGCCGTGGAACGGGGCGGTGCTTGAATCCCATTCCTTACGTAACCTAGATGTGGGGGGGTGAGGGAAGTGGACGGACAAAAGGGAGCTGCCGGGGGGATGAAGCGAGGCGCGGCAATCCGTGACACATTGTGCTTTTTTCATTTTTCAATTGCATGGAACAAGGCATTGGGAGGCGACTACGGCGAAAAAAAAGAAGCAGAATGCCCGCGATAGGCTTTTTAGCCCAAAATATGATTTCACGGCTTTGCCTTTTTGGCATGGATGCGCCTGCGGCGATGATTGGTGCTCCGAGCGAGCCCTTTCAAGGGAGGGGAGGGTTTTAAGGCCCTTTTTCCTTTTCTTGGTCTCTCTTTTTTTATTTTTCTCTTTCTCTCTCTCTCTTTTTATTTTTATTTTTTACTTGTCACCACGTTTCCACCTAGTTCTCCATATACACACGTCGACAAGCCTATTGTTATCTTATGGTAAAGCCAAAAAAATTTCAAATTACAAATTGCGCGTAAATTTGTGCTTGCTCCTGACACGTTTCCGACTTTTTTTTTTTGTCTCTGCCCTGCGCGATCAGAGCACTGAGAGTAACAAAACGAACCTTGGACACCGGCGACAGGCGTCTGTTGGCCTTGGGATTATTACCAACAACCTAGACGAGGCCTCGACAAAGACGACCAAGAATGCGCTCTTTTTTGATAGCGGTGATGTGGCGACACCTTCCCCGCCGCCTTTGCTTCTTCCGTTAAAGGCGCAGCTTCAGCCCAAAGACGAATCAAAAATGCAACACCCTCGCATTGCGGCGGCTTTGCTACGTCGCGCTCGGTCGTATCGCACGCCAGCTTCGAGTGACGATGATGATGACGATCAAATCAGCGCATTGCCCAGCCCATTGCCTCCCCACGACTCCACAACCAGCATTTCCACGTCGCAATTGAGGCCGTCACCCCTTATCCGGCACGAATTGATGCCTTCTGTCCATCCATCTGCCACATCTGCCGCTCCAATCGAGACACCAGAACCAGTGACCCCACCAGCGATGGTTTCCTCATCTACAAGCATCCCCATCATTGCCATTTCACCCTCAATGGCCCATCACTCCAACGTTATACCTCAATTGGCTGACCATCCCATGCTCGGCGACATGGATGATCCGTTCCACCACCATCCAACACCACCATCGTCTACACGCCAATTAAATCATCAGCCATCGCCCATTTCTGCCTCATCCTCCTCTTCTTCCTTGCATTTCGACGCGTCACATCACTCCCCAGCCCATGCCGTCGATCCCGAGCCATACAAGGCCGCCGCCGGCATGGTGCGTGAACCATCACGCCCAGGCACAATTCAGCCTCTGCACGGCCATCACGACGAGGACCTCATTGGCAAGCAATTGGGCGATTTCCACGTCAAACGCCTCCTTGGCGTCGGCGCTTTTTCTAGAGTCTTTTTGGCTGAGCGACACAGCAACGACAACACAGACAGGCCACACCTCTTTGCTATCAAGACCATCAACAAGAACGGCATACTCAAGGATCCACGCATCGTCTCCTCCATTGAACGCGAGGTCGGCGTCTTAAAGGTAAAAAAAGGAAGAAAAAAAAAAAAAAAGAAGAGAAAAAGCTAGAAAAAGCGAGAAAAAAAAAAGCGAGCCAGACGCACCATTGATGCTCATCCTCTTTATGACTAGTTCATCGATCATCCCAACATCATTCACATCGAGGCCACCATGGAGACCGAGCACAGCCTGTGCATTATCTTAGAGTATGCGCGTGGTATCGAATTGTTCGACTTTGTGCAACAAATCCATGCATCCGCTGAGCCCGTCAATGAGCAATTGATCAGATCCATCTTCTGCCAGCTGATCCATGTTGTCCAATGGCTGCACCAACACAACATTGTGCACCGTGATATCAAGTTAGAAAGTAAGGAGCCTTTTCCAGGGGAAAATGGAGATTGGGACTGGCCCGGGGGCGGCCCAAGGCGATCCGAGAGGGGAGGGGCAGGCCAGATCAACAACAAAAAAAGGAAAAAAGAGAAAAGAAAAAAAGGGGTAAAGGGAAGGCGCCAATTCACGAAAAAAAAAATGCCGACTCATTTTTTTTTTAGACATTTTGATCGATTTTGATGCCCAGGGCGCGCCGCAGCTCAAGTTGACGGATTTTGGGCTTGCACGCGTGATTGACCCTGCATCGCCACTTTTACAGACGCGATGCGGCAGCGAGGAATACGCGGCGCCGGAAATTGTGCAAAGCAAAGGGTACGACGGTCGCCTGACCGACACATGGGCCCTTGGCATCGTCTTGTACGCCATGCTCGTGGGCCATTTGCCCTTTAGCTTTGACGCGTCGCGCGGCGAGCGTGTCACACAGCTCTTTTATCGCATCGTCCGTGCTCAGGTCAAGTGGCCAAAGCAATGGGACCCCACTCATCTCGCCAGCGCTCGCCTCGTTGTCGAGAAAATTCTCGTCAGACAGCCAGAACTAAGGATACGTCTTGACCAAATTGAACAGCTTGACTGGTTCCAATGATTCCCCCTTCCCTTCCTCCAATTTTTTATTTTTATTTTTGTTTTTTTTTTTATTTTTTTTTTATTTTTTGCTTGAACCCTTTTGTTGGCTGCGTTCATTTACCCCTTCAAGCAATAAATCTGCATCTTGGCTCCTCCACGTATCATGCGCAAATGTAGAACGAGCGAAAAGAAAAAAAGATCGGCGCGTCATGCGCGTCCCGTCCACTTTGACGCATTCATCCACAACTCGGGTCTACCTAATCCCCTTTTTTGCATCATTTCTCAACAATGCACATAAAAAAAAACGGCAATCCATTTATTGTTTAGCGCCTTCCCATCCAAAGACTGATATCTTGGCAAACACATGCGATTATTTATAGATGGCGTTGAGAACAGAGCATGTGGTGGAAGGGGATGGGAGATTGGGCGATATTGCTTGTTTGAAAGGGACAAAAACGAGAAGCAGTGGAAGGATATCAAAGTGTGACGGTCGTCATCACAAATCCGACGTGCGCGGACATCGCAAAACACGCCAGACGGTCGCAAAAGTGCAGTATGGCACTGAGTGCTGCCGAGTTATGCATGCTGAGACCAGCAATGCAAACTTGGAGCATTGTCGGCAGGAGCCCATTCTCGATTATTGCTGACGGCGCAACAGTAAAAAAAAAAATAAGGTACAAAAAAAAAAATACAAGTAAAAAAAAGTACAGGGCCCGCCGTTTTTTTTTTAATAGATGTCCTTACAATTACGCGGTGTTTGGGATGGCCGTGAGCTCCCGGCGGTAGCCCAAGGCCTCCATCAGGGCTTGGATGCTGGAAGAGGACGTACTCCGGCCTGTTTTTTTTTTTTTTAAAAAAATAAAAAATAAATTGAGCATCATCCGTGGCGTGGAGAGAATGGAGACTTACGCACTCTGCGGGGAGGCCATCATGCCTCGGACCGCGCGCGCCGCTTGTCACTGAGGTGGAGGTGTGGATGGCAACGGATTGCGGAACACCTCAAATGCGCCAGGATCGTTAGACGTGGACCTGGTCGATGGCATGCACCATTGCCGTTGCTGTTCTTGGGGCGCTTCGGCCACAGCTGACGATCGTCATTATCCTCCTCATCGACATTTCCCTCGTAGTGGTCGTCCTCATCATCATCATCGTGGTTGCGCCCACGATTTTTTTGGCCGTCGTTGTGGCCGTCGTCGTCCTTGGCCACCCGCTTGGCCGCGGATTCGCTGACCTTCTCGGCGCCACGTTTGCTGGGCACAAGCGAGTCTAACAGACCAAAGTGCCAAACAAGAGCGTCCATTTTTCCCGTCTGTATATCCACGAACTTTACAGCGGAAGAAAACATAAGGATCGAGTGAGAGGGATAAAAAAAAAAAGCACGGAGGTGTGTGTAAGAGAGAGAGAGAGAGAGAGAAAAGGGCGAGGATGAAAAAAAGAAACACGGAAAAGAAATAAAAAAAGGATGATGCCGACCTCGCCGCCCTTTTTTTTTTTTCATCACTTGCAAAAAGTCACACACAGACACACACACTGAAGCAGCCGACCGTGAGAGCCACCGCCATCCCGAACGCATTTTTTAAAAAAAAAAAACACACACACATCGACAACAATCAGCATTCACATTTCCCGAGGAAGGCGGCCTATTTTTAAAACGCGTCGGACTTGCCTCACGCTGCCGACGACGGCATTAAAGCATTGCGCCACCCAAATCATGCATGATAGTGACACAAAACCAATTTTACCATAGGCAGCGCACTGGGGCTCCCATCCTCGTCCTCGCTCGCGTCATCAACATCATCGCAACTATCCTCTTCCTCCATGAACCCCTCGCGGAAACAAACCACTTTTACCTCGTTTCAGGTGTTTGTCGGCAAGGAGAATCGACTTTTTTCGAGGTGGAACGTTGACAATGAAGAATATGCGGTGCCGCGCCAGGCGTACGAGGGGATTAAGCCGCGCAAATCGAGCGTGCGCGTCATGCCGTCAAAAGCGCGTGAAAAACAACGAAAATATCTTGTCGGCCAGCGATTTCCGAAGCATGACCATGCGGCAGCGCCATAGCAGCCACCCTGTCCCTGTCGCAAGCTTCAAATTGTTCCAAAATGGCGATGTAAGCAGCAAACACGCAATGCATCGCAAAAAAAAAAAAAAAAATAAAATAAAAACGCGTCTTGACCCATTCCATGTTCCTTTTTTTTTTTGGCGAGCTACAGCTATCCGCAGCACGTCATTGACCACACACCACAAGCGCAGCACGGCTAACACGAGTTCTTTTTCTTCATTTTCTTAGCCATTATACTTTGATTCTTGACACCACAATGAATATCATAAAAAGAAGGCGAGGGCCAAAAATGATTTTTATTTGTGTGAAAAAAGGGCGTCTTGCACGATCTCTAAGAAACAAGACGCACTTGACGGCTGGAAAATAATGGAGAGTCATGTTGCACGGGAAAATGATCAAAGAACTTTTTTATTTTTATTTTTATTTTTGCGAGCACTAAATTCTACAAAATTAACAAGATAATTGCAGGCTTTTTCAAAGTTCCCCGCACGTGCTGCCTTTGTAAATTCCGGGAAGACAAGGGCGAGCCCGCAAATTGGTTCAAGGACACCACATCCATGCTAAAAAGAAAAAAAAATGTAAAATTAGCTCAGGGCTGGATGATTTGATGGACGACCTACAAGAACGTGGTGCCCGAGACCAAGTCACACCGCGGCAATTCCTTGGCTGGCGAGCGTTTCAGCGAGGCGATGGCACAAGCAGAGTTGTCAAGCGACACCGCGTATGGGCTAAAAAAGAAAAAGAAAAAGAAAAGGTAAAGTCAGCAAAAGAGCCAGATGAAATTGATGGATGACCTACAAGTACGCGGTGTCTGGGTTAATGGTCAGGGGCTGGCGGTAGCCCAAGTCGACCAGCGTGGCACGCATGTCGTCCGGAGACGTCGGCACCTCCATTGGGTGAAGGTGCACGAGGTACTCCGGCCTGTTTTTCAAAAAAAAAATGAACAACATGAGCATCATCCGTGGTGTGGAAGGAATGGAGACTTACGCGCCATCGCCCTGCGATGCCAGCATGCCTCGGGCTGCGCGCGCCCCTGTTTGACGTGGGGGGGGGGCGTGAGGGGTCGCCGAAGACTTGGAACCCCCCCGGGTCACGGAACACCGGGAAGACGCTTTGTCGTGGCTGCTGTGGACCTTGTAGCTGTCGCTGTTGATGGGGTTTCCCTTCTTCGCATTTGGCCGCCACAATGGCACTAGCTTGACGTCGCGTAGACCCGCTGCTCTTCCTGAGCAGCTTCACCAGCACAACCATAGTCTTGGAGTGACCACAAGCGCCCGGGCTGCTTGGCGCGCCCAAGAATGGAACAAAGACGCATCTTGGGCTACAAAAACACCTTAATCTCTTGTTGAGCGACCAGCAAGGGCTTGACCGATTGATACCAAGCGTTCTAAAAGACAAAAATGCCAAACATGAGCGTCTAGTCTTCTTCTTTTTTTTTTTTGTTGCATCGCCATGGACTTACAATCGTTTGTAGACATTTTAGGCAGAAAAAGTGTAAAAGACAACAAAAAACGCGAAAAAGTGGGAGAAAAAAGGCGACGAAAAAGAGAATGGCCCCGGTCCCTCTCCCACTTTTTAACCATTTCAAAAAGTTGCTAAAACGGACTCGTGGGAACCCGACGTCACCACCCCACACATGATTTGATTGATTATTAAGAAAACATGGACGAAAGAGCTGACAACAATCAGCCGTCATCCCAAGGGAGGGGGAGGCTTGAACAAAGCGCGTCGGATTTGGTTCATGCTGAACAATGACAGCATTGCGCCCCATTCATGCATGATGGTGACACAAAATCTGTTCAAAGTCCGCACCCACAAACGCGACAAGCCGAACGCGCCCTGACTCTGCTCCCCTCAAGTGCCAAGTTCAACCCCATGGTTGCTTGGACAGGATATTTACCCCTCGAGCGTTGCCAATCTTTCTCACATGTCGCGCTTAATTCATGCAAACAAAGGAAAGCCTATTTTATTTGAGATATCAGGGGGTGCAAAGTGGAGGAAAATGAGCCTTCCTATCGGATCAGAGTCTGTAGATCCACATGGCGGTACGCCGAGCGATCCAAATACACGTCAACAGCCTTTTTGATCAGTGTAAGCGATGCCTGGTGCTTGTTGATGAACGAGGTTTGATGAACGAGGTGATTTGGACTAGCGAAAAAAAAAGGTGAGATTCAAGCAAAATGCCAATTTCGTCACTAGGAGCTCTTACCGCTGTGGGGAGTCTGGTTGTATTTCTTCTTGACCAAGTCGGTATCAAAGGCGTGAGCATAGTACATGAGCTGTGTGTACAATTCCTTGTCCGTGTACTGGTAAAAAAAAATGGCGGGGGAAAAAATGATCAGCTAGGCGCTCTTCTTGCCTAATTTTTTTCTTTTTTTTCTTTTACCTCGCGGGTCATTGTGCCATGGCAGTCCTTGTTCAAGCATCTCCTGCCAAAGACTGACATCATGCGTGTGCGATTGGCGCAGGTGTCGTCGTCGCAGACGAGCCAGCCCTGGTAGTATCTTTGGATGGCTGCGCGGATGGCAAGTACGACTTGAGCGCGAACGCTGATGGCGGGAATGATTTGCTGGCATTGTTTGCATTGGAGACCATAATCCATCTGCTCATTGGCATTGAGTCTGCCAATGCCATCGTACTCGTTCAAAGCCTGGCAGCGGCGACAGCGCAAATGAAGGCGATCGCAATGCTTGAATCGCTCGGCATCGCTGATTTGTGAGTCGAGTGTGGCGTATCCGTCGTCGGCAGTGGCATTGCTGCGGCCGTGGCTGAAGCGGCTTCCGTCCAAACCGAGGCATTCGGCAATGTACGCCGGACTTGTGCCTTCAATGGGCGAAATCAGACGTGAAATGGGCGGATGCACTTGTTGGTACAGATACCACTCAATGTCCAGCTGCTGTTGGCCCGTCTTGACATCCGACGGATCTCGTGCACGCTCCGCAAAGCCCTTGGAAGCACCCGCAGCTGCACCGTCTGCCAAACAAATCACGTAAGGGATCGTGTCGCCCGCATTCACAGGTTGCCCATTCTCGCGCATCCGCAATGCAACTTGCACGTGCGGCTGGCTCTTGGCATCGGCATACTCTTTCCGGTTTGCGCGTCAATTGCTACGCGAAAAAAAAACGCGTGTCAATGGCAAATGACGCGTGATTTTGCCTTATTCTATTTTGATTACCTTGTTAATGACAAACTTGCTCAATGGCATCTCGCCATTGCGGATCTGGACCTGGACGTCGCGCAAGTACTGGTGGATGTGCTCAATGACGTCGTCGCGCTCCATGTTGGACAGGATGTACGAGAGCACCTGCGTAGAAATGTCGTGCGACAAGTCGCACCAATCGCGGCGGACAAGATCGAGGCCCTTTGTCTCCACGGTCTCAACGAGCTCGCCACTGGGCTTTTCCTCGACGAGAAGCGCCGCGTACTTTTTCTTTTTCAACAGAAGCATGTGCTTGAAAAATCCATCAATGTCGATTTCCAGCAGCTTGTAGTGTTCATTGACCCGTTTCTTCAGCAGATTGCCCATTTCCTTGACCTTGGCCATGTCCAGCTCGTTGGTGTACACCATGATCGAGTCCGTGTCGCCATAAATCACGTTCAAATCCAGGCTGCCTGCCAAATCCACCGTGTTTTGCAAAATCTCACGACCCTTGTGCGTGATCAGCATTGCCAGCGGCTTGGCATAGAATCGGGAATGCGAGAAACCAAGACAGCCATACATCGAATTGGCCGTCAGCTTCAGACCCTTTTGTCGAATGTCCAACTAAAAAAAAAAAAAAGTGAGTTCCCCATTGTTTGTTCCTTTTTTAGTTTATTGCTCTTTTTTTTTTTTTTTTTTTTTTTTTTACCTGCATCATCTCGGCCTGGCTGAGTTTGGGATCCTTCATGATGTTTTTGACTTGACGACGGCGCTCAACAAGCGTTTTGAGCAAACGTGGCAGCACACCGGGCGCAGAGGTATCGTCGGGAATGTCGGGTACCTGCTCCTCTTGGTCGGGTGCCTGAAAAGAATCAATGGCATCAGCGATCTACTTTTTTCCATTGTCCGCCATTGTCCCTCATTGTCCGCCATTTTGTCCGCCCTGTACACCATTGTACCCCATTGTCCCCCTCCTTTTTTTTTCCCCCATCTTACGGGCTGATCGGCAGGTGGACGATGGACAGTGGTGAAGCAGATGTTGTACTCTTGGATGATGGATGGGTACAAGCTGTTGAAATCGAGCAACAGGACGTATTTGTCGTAAAAGCCCTTTTTGGGCTCGAGCACGAGACCGCCGCTGTACGCGGGCTTGCGGCGACCTTTGTTCTTGGCCGGCTTGTCCATGTCGTCCTCGCCATCAATTTCCACGGCTTCCACGGCGGCGCGCGACTTGAAATTGAACGATTTGTCGGGGCAAATGTATTTTTCGCGGTGGAATTCGTGCAGCAAGAGGAATTCGTTGCGTTCTGCACGTGCGCCGGTCATTGTACGCGACCACAGATTGCCGGCTAGGTTGGTCAATTGCTTGGTGAGCGGCAGGATCTGCAGCTTGAACATGAGGGCTGACGACAAAAAGGTATCAAAGGAGCAATGGCGGACCATGTGCATGAGACTCTCGGTGTCGTTGTAATACTGGGCCATCTTGTCAAACTCAATGTCCTCGCGGTCAATCTTTAGCTGCAGGCGTGCCAGATCCGTCAATCGATACGATTTGCTGCGGATCAGGTCCTTGGCCGCAAGGTACGTGTCGCAAATCAGGCGGCCGCTCATGATCATGCGTTCTTGGTATGTCGACTCGCGCGCACCACCCGCACCGGCTTGCAGCTTGGGCCACCTACGACGAAAAAAAGAAAAAAAGGATACGTCAATCGCACATGTCGCCTTTTTTCTCGTTTTTACTCAAATTTTCTTACATTCTGCGCTTGAGTCGGCCGAGTCTGTGCCAATTCTGTGTATTGAGAGCTTTCATGCGATGGAGGAGCACGTCGAGATCAAAGCCGTTGAAATTGTGGCCGACAATGACGTCGGGGTCGGCGCTTTGAATACGAGCAAGTAGATAATTGAGCATGGACGCCTCGGTGCGCTCGAGTTGAATGGCACCGTGCGACTTTGCACGTTCCTTCGCGACCGCGTTTTGGAACCCTGGTGGGAAAGGCACACCTGACAGTTGCCGCAATGCCGTGAAGCGCACCTTGGTCTGGCTCTCAATGGGCGTCGGCTCGTCGATTTTCACTAAAAAAAAAAAAGGAAGTTGAGAATTAAATGAAGCGCGTCGCGTCACGTCCGTGCGGAGAGATTTTGTTTTACCATTTTTGCAGACCATGGCACTGACGGCGATGATCTCATTTGCGTTTTTCTGCTTGTTGAGGATGGTGCGGAGACTGATGGACATGATTTCGAGTGGTGGGACGTCTTGACGCTCGTTGCCGCGAGCGTCGCGCAGCGGACTGCATTGCTTGGGGTCGGTGACCGTAAATTCCGTCTTGCACCACGATTCCTTGTTGCTGTTCACCTTGCCATTTTTGATTTGCAGCCAACAGGGACCCATGATGTCTCGCTTGATCAAAAAGTGCTCCAGAGGGCCCGTTTGCGTGCCAAACACACGGCTGAACGTGCGACCACTCAAAGTCTCGGAAAGCGCGGGCTCTAAAGAAAAAAATAGGCATGAGTGACCCATTAACTTTTCCTTTTCTCTTCTTTTCTCTCCTTTCCCCTTAGTTATTACCATTGTAGCCATAGACGACCTTCATGTATTCAGCCTCGGGGGGCACGCCAGCGAGTTCAAACGCGTATTTGCGCGTGGTAGGCTTGGATGCCCACTTTTTGATCTTGTTTTTGGTGCAAATCGCGTCCAATTCCTCGTACACGTCGCCTATCTCCACCTCCTCGGTCGTCTCATTGCCGTCGGCGTCCAGTACACGCGTGCGTGGCAGCACAAACACATTGCGCTGGATATTTTGCACAATCACGCAACAGCTGACATATTGGTTCGTCGCCTTGTTGCACACCTGTTTTAAAAAAAGCGTGTGAGACGCGTCGTAAATTGTGTATATTTTTTTCTCATTTTTCCCGTTTTTACCTTGCCAAAGAGGTAAACGGCACCCTTGTCGCGATGTTCGTAGGCATCATACCACCAAAAGTGGAGGTCGCCATTGGCCTCGACAATGTTCTTGTCGGCGGGCGGTGCTTGGGCTTCTTCCTTGACGGCGGATTCGTCGATCGTGCTGCCCATCATCTGCGCCTCAGATTCCTCCCAAAGTTGCAGGCTCGGATCACGCGGCTCTTCCTTGATTTTCACAACGGCCGCGGGCTTGTCGTTGACGTCGGCTTTGGCAGACATGGGCGCGACATCGTCCATGTCCATGTCGTCCATGTCAAAGCCCGTGTCTTCAAATTGATCCAATTCGTCCAAAACAGGCGCGGTCGCCGTGCTCATGCTCGTGCTCGTGCTCGTGCTGGGTCTGGCATTGGAATTGGTGGCCACGGGCGCCGGCGCGGCCAAGGGCTCGTCGTCCAGATCGTCCAATTCAAATTTGACGCGCTTGCTGCGGGCGACGGGCGGCGCAACACGGCGTGTCGGGACTGGAACAGCCGCTG
>KV441894.1:218819-236419 GCA_001650995.1 Gongronella sp. w5 | reverse complement strand
CCTGCTCCAGATGCCTTACCCGCCATTGTCGATGGCAAAGTCGACAGCAGGTCCTTCATAAAATCGTCATCTTCCACCGCAGGCTACAAAAAAAAAAAAAAAAAAAAAAAAAAAAAAACAAATAAAAATGAGACAAATGGGCCCCCTTTTTTTTTTTGTCCATTTTTCGAAATTTCTCCTCGTACCTTGGCAGGTGCAGATGGCTTTTTTTGGATTTGTTCTGCTGTTGCTGTGTTTGACTTTTGGAAAAAGGTGCTGAGAAGCTGCTTGTGACTGACAGCAGGCGCCTCAGGCTTCTTGACCTGCTTGCCCTGCTTATCCTTGCCATTTTTGCGCTTGCGCTTGCCTATATATCAATTGGTCACCTCCATTTTGCGCTCCAAAAAAAAAAAAAAAAAAGCGAGTTCTTACCGGCAGCCTGTTGGTCGTCGCTTTGCCCCCAAAAAAAAAAAAAAAAAAGCGAGTTCTTACCGGCAGCCTGTTGGTCGTCGCTTTCATACTCGTCAGAATACACTTCTTGGGCCTGGCCACGGTCAATATAGCCGCCGTCATCGTCGTCCTCGACAAATCCGTCGTCATCGTGGTAGTCTTGGTAGTCGTCCTCATCAACCTCATCGTACAAGTCGTCGTCCACCTTGTTCTGCAAGAAATGAACAAGGGCGTCAGGGCCAAACGCGGTTTCTCGAGTTTTTCTCGGTTTTTTCGCTTTTACCTGGTACAGCTTGCCTCGAGATCGGTTGAGTCGTGCGTCGCGCAGCTCCGCAAGCTTGCTCTTGCGATCGTTCTTGGATATAGCCATGCCGCGGGGTGGAAACAAAGACAAAGAAAGAAAAAGTGGCAAAGAAACGGCAAGACGCGCTCCCTTTTTGATTTTTTTCCAGTCGCGCCCTGAAAAAGAAAGTCACGCCAGCGGCCAATCAAAACGTGGTTGCCATGGCGACCGCCGAAAAAAAAAAAAAAATTGCCTCTTTTTGCCCTTTTGTCCTTCTCCCTGGGCTATGTGCGGTATTCTCTTTCGTCTCCTGCGCTCAGACGCGCCCGAAGCACACGACGACTTATGGAACACCCTTAAACAACTCAATGCGAAGCGAGGTAGCGTCTCAAAGCGGCTTATTTTCTTGCCTCATGCATTTTTTTTGATAAAAAGGACCTGACGCGCAGTCGGAACGCGCGATCCAGGTAGACGACTGGTCCCTGGTGTTCTTCTCGTCGGTGTTGCACCTGCGCGGACCCACGACGGTGGCGCAGCCACTGCAAAACACGGTGACAGGCGACATTTTGTGCTGGAATGGCGAAGTGTTTGCAGGTCTTGACGTGCCAATGGGGCAAAATGACACGCAAGTGGTCATGCATGCCCTCGAAACCGCGTGCAGCGCGTCCAATGCACCCACAGCGCCGCTGCTGCGCACCATCGAACGCATCGAGGGCCCCTTTGCTTTTGTGTATTGGCATGTAAGAGCCATTTTTGCATAAAACGGCTCATTTTTTCGTCTCTTTTTTTTTACGCCCATTTTTTTTTTTTTACAGAAACGCAGCCGCACACTCTACTTTGCGCGCGATTGTCTCGGCCGGCGGTCACTATTGTGGCACCAGGATGCGGAAAACGACAAATTCATGCTTAGCTCTATCGGTACGCCTTCGTCATCGACCATTGAATGGGAAGAAGTGCCTGCCAAGGGCGTTTATGCACTGCACCTTGACCAGAATGCTACGTCGCCCGTCTTGTACCCATGGACCACCGATCCTGGTGCTAGTGAACTTGTAAACAGCAAAAAAATGACCATTTTGAGTCAATTGGAACACACGTTTGGACTTTGGAAGCTATCCTGGGAACTCACCTTCCTTTTTTTGTTAGATGCCACGTTTGCCATTTGGCCGCGTGAATGCGACGGTCCCTGGGAAGGAAACATTGCTTTCAATAGACGACGCGAACACAATGCCGATCATTTCGGACGTCATGGCCGCCGCCATCACGTCGACACGACAGCTGCTGAGCGAGTCGGTGCGACGACGCGTGGCAGACGTGCCGTATCTCACATCGCCACATCAGCCAGAACAAAAGCAACAACAGCCACGTGTCGCGATTTTGTTCTCTGGAGGCATCGATTGCACGGCTCTCGCAGCGCTCGCGCACGATCACCTGCCTGCCAACGAGCCCATTGACCTCCTCAATGTTGCATTCGAGAACCCACGCACTGAAAATGCAAGAAAACAGCAACAAAAACAGCAACAAAAGCATTCATCCTCCAATGAGCCCAAGCGCTCCCCTTACGATACCCCCGACAGGCTCACCGGCCGCGCAACCCTTCAAGAGCTAAGGTGAAAAAAAAATGGATGACATTGCGCAATGGACAAATTTGACTGACACGCCCTCTTTTTTTTTTTTGAAAAAGAGAGATGGCACCCGAGCGTCAATGGCATTTTATAGAGATTGATGTGCCGTACAAAGAGGCAATGGAGCACAAGCAAGGTATCATCGATCGGATGTACCCGCTGGACACCGTTATGGACTTGGTAAAATCGCAAAATGGACCTTTTTGGGGCAATTGAGACGCGTCTCACCCCTTTTTGTTCCTACAGAGCATTGCAATGGCGCTGTGGTTCGCGGCACGAGGCAAGGGCACGCTGGACGGTGTTGAATATACGAGTCACGCGCGTGTCTTGCTCTCTGGGCTTGGTGCGGATGAGCAATTGGGCGGCTATTCGCGCCATCGCGAGGCGTACAAGCGCGGCGGCTGGGCAGAGCTGATAAAAGAGGTGAGACCACTGTTAAAAAAAAGGAGGCTCAAGTGTTGACATCGTTCCATAGACACAATTGGACGTGGATCGCATTTGGACGCGTAATTTGGGCCGTGACGACCGGATCATCAGCGACCACGGCAAAGAGGCACGCTTCCCGTTCCTAGACACAGAATTGGTGCGACATTTATGCAGTCTGCCGATCGAGATCAAAGCAGACATGCGCTATGATCGTGGCATCGGCGAGAAACTGTTGCTCAGGTTTATTGTCGGCCACCTCGGCCTCCCACGCGCTAGCCGCAATTGGAAACGCGCCATCCAGTTCGGCGCAAAGACCGCCAAAATGACGGGCGACGACAGACAGCAAAAGGGACAGCATAAATTGGCTTAGAATTTTATTTTTTGTTTTTTGCAATGTATATGAATCAATGATTGACACAAAGCAACATTTCTATATGAATTCGGGGGGATCGGGTATGGATATGAAATAGGGAGCTACAGCTTGCCCGAGGACGCAAACAGAGGCTTGATCGCTTCCCAATAGTCTGGAGAAACATACCGCTCCAATTCTTTTTGGCACACCCACGCGAAATCGATGATTTCATGGCCATCTGGCTGGCATTGGCCCGCCACATAATCGGCTCGGATGAATTGCACCTGAAAAAAAGGACAAAAAAGTCAAAAAAGACAAAAATCGGTTCATCTGGCTCGCCCTCTCAATTTTTTTTCGTGTACCTCGGCGCCGATGTACTTGAAATTGCGTTTTGCGAGAAATTCTTTTGGAAAATCATACTTGTAGATGGCGGCGGGCACCTTGTCGATGGGATTGGCGCGCAAATCACTGCCACATTCTTCGCGCAGCTCACGCAGTGCCCCTTGCAGCACGGTCTCGCCCTTATCGACGCCGCCCTGGGCAAATTGCCATGCATGGTCGCGCCGCGGCTTCTTGACAAGCAGATAAAGCGCGTGTGCAGGCAGCCGCTGCAGTGAGTGTACGTCGTCTGCGCCAATGGCTGCAGCAACAGCGCCACGCGACGCAAGAGGCGCCCGGCGCACAACAATACTGGCCACAGACCGGTACATGACAAAAAGGCACGCGAAAAAAAAAAAGGAAAAAGACAGAAAAAGAAGAAAGTAAAAAGCGCCAATTCTTTTTTTTTTCTTTTCTTTTTTTCTCGCTTTTATGACGGCGACGGTGGATCCCAACGAACTCTTTTGTCAGTACGGTCCGACAACGTTCTACGATCAACCTCGCCTTGATTGCAGCAGTGGCTGGTACGTCCTTGCCGAGCAACACGTCCCCGCATCGCGCGACGCCTTTTGGCAGACGATCGTAATAGTGCCACCTCTTTGTGCCCATTTTGTCACCTCAATTTGTCCTCTTTTTTTGCCATTAGGATCGTTGGACCGAGGAGCCGCAGCTCGTGATCCCGCCCATTGATAAGGCAGAGATCATCGAGCGCATAAAAATGCACAATCACGATGACCAGGGCAGCCCCAATGCCCCGACCGACGAGATCACGCGTAAATTGATCCCCAAACGCAAGGCCAAGGACCCCGTCCTCAAAGAGACTGTCAAATATTATACCACATTTGCCGAGTCGACCGATGGCTCAGGTAAAAACACGGAAAAAAGAAAAAAGAAAAAAACTAATGTCAACCAATTCGTGGATAGTCATGGCTGAGTCGCGCGTCGAGTACTGGCCACACGTGTCCACACCGCAGCACAACACGTTGCCCTTTTATTACCCAAAGGCAAGGGCACGCGCTGCATCGAAAGAAAAAGCATCTCAATGTCAGTCTTTTTCTTTCATTGTCCACGTACAATAGGTCGGTGCATATGGGTTCTCGTACAGCAGCAAGTCCGAGAGCCGCAATGGCCCTGACGTCGATCCACTCTCGTAAAAGTAGATCATGGGGCGATTTTTTGGTTTTGATTTTGCTCATTTTCTTGGTTTTGTAGAGGCACACTGCGGCTTGTTGTGAGTCCGCTGGAGCCACAGGCTGGCGGTGAAAAAGTCCTGAGTGATCAGAAAATGGCAAGTCATATCGATTGATTGTTGTGTGTGTGCAATGACGACGAATTGGGGGGAGCAATTGGGTTACACGCCCAATGCAGCCGCCCGTCATGCCAAACAAGGCATGGTACGACCCTAACCTTCTTTTTTTTATTCTCCTTGTTGTAGCGCCAGGGTCTCGAGGCCATTTTCCATCGGCTGTTCCGGTGGTGCATCCAGGCAAGGCTCGGGTACAAGAAAAAGGCGCATCATGATACCCTGGTATCAAAGGACACCTATGACGCCACATACAAGCGGATCAAGGCCAAGTATGCCGACGACCTGGTCAGGTAACAAAAAAAAAAAGAAAAAAAAACATCGGCCAGGAGCGGCGCGCGCGCAGCACGCGCATGGCACTTTTGTGTCACCAGGGCCAATTTGCTTGGCAATCAAGTGTTGGGCTGAAACGTGGGTCCCCCCGCCTCACACTCACTCCAATTCCTTTTATTTACAAAAGAAATTGGCCAGAAAAGACAGATCCGAAGAAGTTTGTTTATGAAGATCTCGCGATTGCAAGCTATTTGATTTGTTTGTGGGAAGCGGAGGAACAAACGACAAAGAGGTAGGCACACAACAGGAACGCCCAACCACGCTTGTTTGACAAGGGCTCTTTTGCTTTTGCTAGGCGGCCCACGTTTGTGGACCTTGGGTGCGGCAATGGGTTGTTGACATGGCTGCTTTCGAGCGAGGGATATGCGGGCCATGGCGTGGACATTGCCGAGCGCAAGATTTGGGCACATTTGCGCGGCGAACGGCACGATATGCTAAAAGGTAAAAAAAGAAATAGAGGATAGGAGACGACAAAATAGGAGCGAGATGAGGGGAGGCCAAGCAATATTGACGCTTTTTTTTTTTTGTTCTTTTTCTTTCAGTCCAGGCACTCTACCCTGACAAAGTCACCTATAATGTCGATTGGATCATCGGCAATCATGCAGACGAATTGGTGCCTTGGTAAATAGGAAACAAACAAGCCGCTAATGCAAGGCAGATCCTCATTTTTTGCTCTTTTGGCTGCCAGGATCCCCATCATTGCATCGAAATCAGGGGCAAATTGCAAGTGAGTCCACTTTTTCTTGGGTTGGCTCCCTAACCATGGAGAGCAAGCCCTCCCTGCCTAAGCTCCCCCACACGCACCCAAAAAAAAAAAAAAAAAAACAGTGATGGCTGATGAAACCCCATCACTTTTGATAGATTCCTGGTGATCCCATGCTGTTTGTATGGTCTGGACGGCACTCGCACATTGGCACTCAAGGGCGACGACGGCAAGTATCGCGCGTACACCAATTACATCCGCGACATCATCGACCAATGCGGGTTTACGTGCGAGGAGGACTATCTGCGGATCCCAAGCACCAAGAACATCGCGCTCGTCGGCCGTTCACGCCACAGCACGCCCTCTCAAGAGGCCATCGACACGCTCGCCGCCGCAGGCACGCAATTCGCCCCGAGAAAGACAGACCGTGAAAAGGAACAATTACGTCAATTAGCAAAAGCAGACAAGAAACGACCAAAAACAGAATAGATCATGAACATAAAAAAACTTTTTTTTCCACATTGTCCGTTGAGATGGACCCATCAACCCAGAACCCACAGAACAAGCGAAAAAAAACAACAAAAAAAAAAGCAACGGCATGCTGGATTTTTACTGGATGAGCTATTTTTGACTGAAAGCTCCTCCTCCCCCCTCCCTCCTTGGAACGAGGGGGCCCTCTTTTTTTGACGGACGATCCCTTTTTCTGCTCATCATTCCATTTTTCCTTTTTTTTTTCCTTTTTTTTTTTTTTTTTGCCTTGCCCCCCTTTTCGTTCCCTTTTTTTTCTTGTTCTTTACCCTTTCCCTTTCCTTTTCTTTAATATCTTATTATGAAACCTCAGTTTTGGCTTCTCTTAGTATCGCTACTGGTATGCCAAGTGGCCATTGCATCGTCATCGCCGGACGTTGAGCGCCGCGACGTGCTTGGCGATTTATTTGGCAGCGGGTCGAGTGCTGGTGGTGGTAGCACAGGCGGCAGCGGCAATGGCAATGGCGGCAGCGCGACGGCCAATCCCACGACGCAGGCGCCCACGACCACGCCAGCACCAGCTTCCTCATCTGATGCGCCCGCCAGCTCGTCGCAAGCCCCATCGTCGTCGTCGCAGGCGCCCACGTCGTCTTCTCAGCAGCCATCGTCTACGTCGGCGCCATCCACGCCCTCGTCCTCGTCTCAGCAACCCTCCTCCACCTCCGAAAAGCCAACATCCTCGGCCTCAAACACACACTCATCCATCATGACGTCGTCCTCCTCGTCATCATCCGCTTCTTCGACCCCCACCCAACAAAGCCAAGGTAGCTCCAATGCTGGAACCATTGCGGGCGCCGTTGTCGGCGGTGTTGGTAAGAAAAATCGCCCAGTCTCCCCCCCCCCTTTTTTTTACAAATTCCGCCCATGATGATTGGTGAGGTTGCATACTCATCCCGGAAATAATCAAGTGTCCAAATTGGATCATGCCGGTCACCATGCGTTGTCAATAAAATAAGCTTTGACAGCGCGATTTTCCATCGATCCGAGGATCGCCTGCAAAATCGGCTGATGTCCATAATTGGTGCCTCCGAGACTTCAAGGGCGTGCCAGATGGATCGGGTGCGCGTGCGCAGGGTTGTTGCAAATGCTTCACTTGCACATTTCGTTGCTTTTCGGTTTTTTTTTTTTTTTTTTTTTTTTTGGGCAACACACAGTGGGTCTTGCTATTATTGGTGGTCTGATTGCGTGGTTGAACCGTCGTGGTGGATGCGCCAGCCGCCGCAAGAACCGCCAACCAGATATGGAAGACTTTGGCTTGGCCGAAAGCGATTTCCCGCACCACCGATCGCCTGGCATGGCCGCCGCCGCCGCCATGTCTGGCACCGCATCCGTCAGCAATGCCAGCCATCCGTCGCCCACCATGCCCCGCATGACCGAGATGAACAACGGCGCGGCCGGTGCCGTCGGAGCCGCGGGAGCCGCCGGTTACTATGCCATGCCCACCGATTACGACAGCGGCCGCCATTATGCGCCCTACGATGACTATTCGAACCAGGCGTATCACCAAAATTACTACTATCCCGAGCCAGCGCAGCAAGGCGCTTACGAGGAACGCTATTATTATGAAAATCAGCAGCAACAGCAACAACAGGCTCCCGTCTCGGCCGTCCTGCCACCCGCAGGCCACGCTACTTACGACCAGCAATATTCGCCCGTCGACCACCAAAAGCCCGACGAGCGCTATTAGATGGACGCCGTTTGTGTCGCTTTTGTTGTTGCCCCCTTCACACTCATTTCATAGATTTCTCTTTTTTTTTATTCGTGGGGGACCCGTTTGCCTCGCCCCCCCCCACCTCTCATCACCCACGCCTCATCTTGCTCTTTTTGTACATGCCCCCCTCTCCCTTTTGCCTCGCTTGCCCTCTCCTCGCTCGCACGGCACCTCTCTCCCTCTATTTTTCCCTCTCCCCTCAACTTCCTTTCTTTTTGTTCGTCCATGACACACGTGTAGGATTACAATTCTCTCAAAGTCTTGCTGGGATCTCATGCGAATAAAAACAGATTTGCGAAATTTGCAAAAAGCCGCGATCACGCAGCAAAAATGCCCTGATGTCGACGCTGACAGTAAAATTTGGAAACCAGGACGCCGCGCCGTGTTAGCCCAAGCCCGACCCATGCGCGTATGACTGCATTGCGTTGGCAGCACCCGGCTTGCATTGCACGTGGAAACACGCCCAATTTTGCATGGTTTAAAAAAAGCAGCATATTTTAACCTCTATTGCCTATCTTGGGCCGCAGCCTGACAGCCTTCTTTTGACTTTACCAGCCAGCTTTCGACGTACCGTGAAAAATAGCGAGCTTTTGCCTCAAATATCTTTCTGGTTCAATTTTGGGATTGAGCAGGTCGATATGTAAAAGCATCAGAGGTGACAAAAGAGTCATGGCCAGGACCAAAACTAATATGATATTGAAAAACAGCTTCCCGGAATTACGCCAAACTTGCACAGAATAACAGCGGCACGGCAAAAAAAAAAAAAAAAAAAAAAAAAACGTCAAAAGAGAGTGATATGCATCTGCTGGTTGACGAGCAATGCGCATTTTTATCTTTTTCTTTGCATGTGAATATGATATCGCAGTGAGAACGCGCAACAGCGCCACGCGATTGCATCCACGAAGTATGATAGTGAGGTGCGCCAGGTGCATGAATTTAATGCAAAAAATGAGCGGTTACCAGGACTATGAGGAGAACCATCGCCGATCCAAAATGACGGAAAAGAGACTCATTTTTGCTCCTCGCGTCTGCTCTGCCCGAATTCATGTATTTGCAATGATCACGAGAACCCATAGACACAGCCAAATGTGCTTTATTTGATGAGGCCTGTTTCAATGTGTTGTGGCCTGTTTTTGTTGAAATGCTGTACTGTACAGTATGTAGGTACTGTAGCCTTGCAATAATCAAATAAATGGGGGCGTCAAATTCCATGTATGATAAATTCATTTTTCGTCAAAAGCAGAGGATCGATCCCAGGTTTTTACGGCATTTCCGTCGTTAAACAGGGTGTGTTTATCTTCGGTTTGAGTTTTGTGGCAATTCAGCAATTCAAATTTTATCGCTTGAAAATTGTCGTCTGTAGCCCTTCGAAATTGGTGAAAAATCCCCATTTTTCCAAATCAGTATGGCACACTGCCAAACGACCGCAGCGCCTTGAAACTTTGACACTAGGCTTTTCGACCATTCTATTTCCAAAACAGACGTAAAATCTGGGGGTGAATCGTACCATTGACGAAATACTCGACTATTATTGTTAAATTCATGTTTTCGGCCGCAGCACGCTAAAATGTGTCTCGATCGGGCTCAAATTTGGACGAGTGACGATGCACGCGTTTGGCGTCATTTTGCCCCTACCGGCAGAAGTCGATGCACACATTTGCGCAGGTACAACGCGTGATCAAACATTTCAATGTCAATTTTCCCGGCTATGGTCCTAGAAAAACAAGGCGTGCTGCTGTAACGAAAATGTATCATTTGAATATCTATCGAATGAGACCAGTTTGACCGGCGTATGATCAAAACTGTTCGAGAAATGCAAATTTCTAAAATATACCTTCAATCGCCATTTCCTCGCTTTCCTTCAAGTCGACCCCCAATTTTTATTGCAGATTTGCTTAACAAGCGGGGGTCATTGCATCAAGTGACATGACTCTCATATCACCAGTGTGTAGGTTGCTAAACAGATTTGAGATTTCTCAGGGCTTCAGCCAATCAAAGCTATGGACCCTTCATGAGCATTTTGACCTGACCAATTTTTTTTCTGCAAAACTTGAAAAAAAAATTTCACCACCAAAGACTTATTGCAGCACCAATAAACTTTGCCACCCGGATGATGTGGCCCCTCTCTTTCCAGAAAAAAATAAAAAACAGAAATCGATCTGGTGGTTCGACGAGGAACTTGACATTGCTCTAATTTTGGCTGTAAGGACTAGGAGCCACTTTTTTCAAAAAATCATTACGCGGTAAAATCGTGCTTGGATCACCGCCAAATGCTACCACTTTGGTGTTTCAGCGTTTCTCTTTTCATAAAAAAATTAAAAACTAAAGGTCGATCAGCCCGTTGTCGAGACATGCTCCGTTTTCATGAGTATTCACAAACTATATAACTGGGCGCTGCAAATAATACACAGATCTCTTCCAAATCTTTGCCACTAGACTATTTCTGCACGGCTCGTTTCAATAAATTCTTCTAATCTGGAGGTCAACCAGACGGTTGTACTGTAGTGAAATCCCAAAAAATCCCCAAACATGCACATTTTCACAAAAAATAATGTCTAAAGCACTACAAATCATGGTTGGGTAGTCTCCAAACCCCTTTACTTTAGGCCATTTCGTCGAGTCTTTTTCAGCATGATGGTGTTGAAAATCAGAGGCTGGTTGAGCCGTTCGGCAGATGAATTTAAAATATCGACATTTTCACAACTACTATGGCACCGTCTTGTCAAATTATTCTTCGATCGCCATTGAACTTGCATTGTTCAAATCAAACGTGCTCGGACGTCATTTCCAGAAGAATGTTTGCTTGACCGATGCGTGACCTTTGTACGCTTGTGAAAGCTGTTCAAACATTTCAAAAATTTCAACCTCGAGATGTTCTCGGCAACGGATTAGACAACACACACGGTGTTTTTAACGTGTCGAAAGCATCTGTTGAATCTCTATCGAATGAAACCAGTTTCCCCAGCGGATGGCTAAAACTCGCAGAGAAAATCCATTTTTTCATTCAAATCTTTGATCGCGTTTTGCTCGACAACGGTCTAATAAACCTGTGATTTTTATTGCAGTCTTCTAACAAACAGGGGGCAAAACACCTAATGGGATGACTTGCGGCGCGCTAGCCTGGGTTTCAACTTTCTGGGAGGTCGTTCAACATTTATTAATCGCTTATCAATTTAATAAACGATTGTTGATCAATAAATGATCGAAAATCTTGTCGGATAGGGGTGGTTGAAAATGTGCGCTATGCAGAATCGGAACGACCTGGCTTTATTAGATGTTGTCGATTAATACGTCGTTTATTGATCTTTGAACATAAAGCCGACCTAAATTAATAGACAGTTATCGAAGGGAATGTCATGCAAGTGGAATTGAATGACCTCCTTTCTGCATCGGTCATTTCACCAGCCTGCAGCCCACTCAGCGCACAGAAATGTGCAAAATAAAAAATTAAAAAAATTAAAAAAATAGAAATTCCATGCAATCCACCACCTTAATTTGGAAGTGTCAACCTTAAATTTTTGCAAAAAAAAGCTTGCCCAAAGTAGTCAATTTTCTCAGTCGATCGCCGTTTATGCGTCACTCTTTGGACTTTTTTCTTACATTGGGGCGATCTGTCATTTTTTCTGCCAATAGCAAAAATTGTCGGAGTTACCTTTTGGGATGCATTGATCACTCGGAGTTCTAAAAATTCCAAATTTGGCATTTTCTGAGATTGAAATGTGTGACCCCTGAGTGACCCCTGAATTTTTCAAAAGTGGTCGTAGCGCTTTGGGGGTTTAAGCTTTTTTGTTGCAATTTTTGCGCTGAACTCGGTGCGGTTACAGTATTTTTGAACGGCATGCAGATGGACAGATGAATGCAAAATAGTACAAATAGGAGGGTTTTGATATTTTCGAGTCCAAAAAAATCGGGCGGGCTCGCTTTGTGCACTGGGGTGTACTTTACGGTAAGCCGTGGCGCATTTTTCATTAGCGGGCAGGCAGGCTGTAAAAAAATTTCTGGAGGCACAGCAGGTCGTCAAAGTCTGAAAAACACGCTCTTTGGTTTTTAAAAGATAAATGTGTCCGTTTTTTATGCAGTGTGGCGCGATGCTTCAGGCATTGAAATTATACAGTAGCATGCGTCTGGTTCAGTCCACTGAGATTGAAACTTAGAGGACAGGTGAAATGCATTACGTATTTGTTTGCAAAAAATTCGAATGCGGTACTGTATGCGGATGAAAATCGTGCATTTGTATCATATGTACTGTATATGTACCGTATGCTGTACGTATTATCGGAGATTCGTAGTCTCTCATGGAACGAACAAGCATTTATTCCAGCAATTTGCGCCCAGCAACCTTGACCGTTGACCCTTTGCCGAATGGCGTGCAATGACCTCAACATGAAGCTCGACGATCATCTGCACTTGCTGAATCAATTGTCAGTGCAGATGACAGAAAAGAGAAAAGTGTACGAATATCATATGATAAATACAATAGTGAATTTTATTACAGTACGTATTTTGAAGCATGTCCTGATGTCCATGCTTGCAAAGTTGCAATTCGTACAACATACGTTGTTTTTACCGTAAGCTCCATACAACAGCTCGCTGCCAACTAAAAAAAATTGCTTGGAACGTGCTATGATATTCTGAGACGCCTCGGATGAGCTTACAGTAAAAGCATGAATACTGTATGTATGATATTCGTTGATTTTTCATGAAAACGATATTGTTGCGGGCAATTGGGCAGCGGGTTTCTTGCTGCTTTTCTTGATTTTATCGTGTCCTTACAGTACCTCCCATTATGATACTGCAGTGTGCATGTGTTGCCAAGGCTTTAACATTTTTTGATCCATTTCGTGGCCTTGGTGGAGCCGTGGTTGTCGTGTAAATCGATTTTTTTTCTGCGCTAATAAATGCGTCTTGACAAATTGGCGCCGCCCCAACTTTTGGGCCAAGGTCCCACCGGCCCTGAAATGAGTTGCTCCCACATTTTCGCCCCTTCCCCCGACTCATTTTTTTTTTTTTTTTTGACAATGACTTCTTTACTGCAGCGCCCGCTTGATCTCGTATATTTTATCTATTTTGCGACGCACATCCCTGTGACGGTTCTCATCGACTTTCAGGTGTTTTATCCTGCACACTGGGTGCCGCAAGTGCTCAAGGATGCGCTGCTCATGTTCGCAAACGACTACAAAGACCCATTCATGGGCAGCAGTGAGCCTGTCTACTGGTATTTGTCCTTTATTTACGCGGAGGCCTTGTTCCAATTCGCGTTTTTCTTTGTCGCGTGCAAGGGATTGTGGCAAGGTAAGAAGAAAAGATAACAAATGCTCACCATGAGAAGCAAAATGCCTGGTAAACTCACGTGTTTTTTTAAAATTTTCTTGCCAGATTCGTCGTCGTGCCGCCTGAGTTTAGTGGTCTATGGCGCGCATGTTGCCACGACGGTGTGGCCCACACTGTTTGAAGTGCTGCTGAACCCGGTGCACGCGTTGACGCAGCAGGAACGGTTCACCCTCGTTGGATTCTACCTTCCTTACTTTATTTTGCCATTGATCATGCTTATCGACTCATACAGACGCGTGTCCAAGGCGCTCGCTGCAAAGCACAAAGAGGAATAAAGCAAATATCCCTTTGTGTGACGCACTCCATTCAATTGCTAAGAAAAAATGGTCCCCATTTGGATGATTTTGGCTGGCGACATGCTGATGCGACGCGTTCAATGGGCAGAAATCACGACGAACGCGTCACTTGCCTTTTTCAGTACTTGTGCATGAAACCAAATGTTTTTTATTTGATGGATTAGTAAAATAGGGACACAGGTTCGTTAGTCAGAGGCGACACGCAGGACGATTTTGCCCGTGGTGCGGTGGGACTCGATGCGCTTGTGGGCCTCGGCGACGTCCTTGAGATCCAGGACATTTTCATCGTCGACATGGCCCTTGATCTTTTGCGCAGGGAGCCATTTTTTGAGAGTTTCATCGAATTTGTCGTGGGGCAGGGTAAGAATCATGGAGTAGCGACCCTTGGCGCCGAACAATGAGCGGCGCGCGATGCCAGCGCCCATGGAGATGTAGTCAAAGATGCGCACGCGCTCGGAGCCCGAGTGCTCTTGGGGACCGACGGCGGTGACAAAGATGCCCTTCTTCTTGAGGACTGGCAGCAGCTGGTTATAATAATCGTCGCCGCCAACCAGATCAAAGATCACGTCGTACGAGTCCTTTTCCTCGGCGAGCGCCGCCAGCGCGCTCTTGTCCGTGTAGTCGACAATGCGGTCCGCGCCGAGCTCCGTGACAAGCGCCGCATTCTTGCCGCTGCAAACGGCAACCACGTGCGCACCAATCGCCTTGCCAATCTGAACGCCAAATGAGCCAACACCGCCCGAGGCGCCCAGGATAAGGACCTTGGGAGCTTCTTGGCCTTCCGCGACCTCTGTCGGCAGAGGATGCGCGTACACGATGCCTTGCAATGCCGTCAGATACGCAATACCAAACGACGCGGCTTCAATATAAGACAGCGTCGCCGGCTTGGCACTGATGGCGCCAGATTCATCAATCACCAAATACTCGGCGTACGAGCCCTGCGGGCCGCTCGGCAGGTTGAGCTTGCCCAGCACCGCGTCGCCAACCGCGAATTTGGACACCTTATCGCCAACAGCAACAATGTCGCCAGAGAAATCAGCGCCCAAAATCGCGTTTTTCTTGACCGCGAAATGGAAGAGATTGCCACTGCGCATCTTGGCTTCGACCGGATTGACACCAGCTGCCTACCATTCAAGAATTAAAAAAAAAAATCAGATATCCATCTCGATTACAAATCATACACTTTTTCATTTTTTTTTTTTTACCTTGACTTTGACCAGCACCTCGGTGGGCTTTTTAATTTTGGGCACAGGCACTTGCTTGTACTCCAACGCGTCAGGGGGGCCAAAAGTCTCGAGGACAACGGCATTCATAGTGGTAGGGATGGACATATTAAAAGTGTGTTGGAAAAAAAAAAGTAAAGAGAACAAAAAAAAAAGGTGTCAAATCACAAAATTCGCGCCGCTAAAATATGCAAAAAAGATCATTGTCCGACCTCGATCGAAAAAGGCAAGATTCGTGCAAGAAGATGGTTCTCGCATTCTGGCTTTTTTCTTGCACGTTTCACCGCTTTTTGTCTTTTTTTTCTTTGTCATGACGATGGAGGGCACGAGCTGGCTGGCATTCGTGCTGACCATCACGATGCTATTGGTGCTGGTATGCTTTTCGGTATCGCACTATGGCAATTTTCGAAAACAGCCTTGGTACGTGTCCGTCACTTGTATTCTCGGCTGGTTCTTTCCCTTTTGGATAGTCTTGCTCTTGCCAATGGACATGGCCTCGGTAAAAAAAAAAAAACACCTGTTTTCTTGTGGTGATGTCAAAAGACTCAATTGCTTTGTGTAGATGCTGTATGACAAGTGCGAAGGCGGCTGCCGAGAGCCTTTGACACACGTTTCGGCGACAACTTTGTATGTTGCTTGGCGCACCATCTATTGGACCTCGTTTTGTCTGACCTGGTATGAAAAAAAAAAAAAAATCCGCGCCCCGATCGCGTGTCACGCGACAAAATGACGTCGTTTTTCATTTTTTTTCACTTTTTTGATTCAGGTTCACGATTCCGATGATGCAGGCATACGTGAACACGGGCGAATTCAACGTTGTCAGCAAGCTGCGTACCGCGCTGCGCGTCAATCTCAAATTCTACTCGATTTACGTCGTCGTCGGGCTCATTGGGCTCGTTTATCTTGTTTTCAAGGGCGGCTACACCACATGGTATGGGGACCACCTCAAATTGCCCGGCCAAAATTGCTTATCTTTTTTCTTCTTCTTTTGCAGGGCCAAGCTGCAGAGCTTTGTCATGGCCATGGCGAACAGCTGGGGTCTTTTTTTGGTGATTATGTTCATGGGCTATGGCTGCGTCGCCGTCCCACGCGAGCTGTGGTTCAGTGGCATGCTCAAGCATCGCCTCGAAGAGCTGTGCAAAAAGGCTCCACGCGCAAAGGAGGAATGCATGGACAGCGAGCTCGAATACGATGAGTTGGCAAAGGTAAACGTCAAAAAATGGCTAATAAACGCAGTAATTCACGCGCGTCTCTCTCTCTCTCTTTTTTTTTTTTTTTTTTTTTTTTTTTTTTTTTTTTTTTTTTTTTTTGCGTGCTCCACCAGACCATCAACACGATTTCGCATCGCCCGCTGCGTCACGACCCACACTTGCACCGCCTCGTCGATCAAACGGTCGCGCGCTTTCCGTTTGCGCGCAATCCAACGTACGCTGACCCGGACCACACGTTGCCCGTCCCTAGCCAGATCACAGAGGAGTATCTCGTCGACGTCAATCGCCGAATGATCTGGGCAGAGCGAAACAAGGAGCGAAAATTAGCGTAAGAGCTAATTGCGGTGCAAATTGTGCAAAGAGACGCGACTGACACGCGTCCTTTTTTTAGACTGTGGAACAATCTGCTACACGAGGCGTTTTATTTGCAGGACATCGAGACCAATCGGTCCAATTCTGACAGGTATTGCATGTAAAAACGCATTGAAAGCTCTCTGACGCGTGTTTTTTTTTTCTCGTTTAGACGCTTCCGGTCGTCGCTGCGGCCATCCGTGGAGGGCACGTTCTGGTCAAACATGCTGCTGCGTGCGGAATGGTGGTGGGTGATTGTATTCCGATCACGTGTGTACCGCGCACTCGCGGTGTTTGCCGCCATTTTTAGTGTGTGCATGCTTTGGTCTGAGCTCACGTTCAACATCCAGTCGCCTCTTGTGTCCATTGTCGGCCTGACAGTCCGCGCCTACAGCCAAGAATACAATTATGCAGGCGTCGAGGTATGATTCCAAAGGGAAATTGCGCGATTTGGGCCAAATCTCATTCTTTTTTTTTCGTTTTTTTCTTTCTTTTTAGATTGTCTCTTTCTTCATTCTAGCATGGATGTGCATTAGCGTCTATACCTCGCTCTTCAAAGTACGCTTTTTCAACTTGTACCTGCTCATTCCGCATCACCACACCGACCCCAATAGTCTGCTCTGGTTCACCAGCTATATGTGCAAGATGATGTAAGCTCTTTTGCCCAATCCCCCATCTTCTAGCGACTTACGGGCCCTTTTTTTTTTATCGTGTGCAGGGCGCCATTGTGCTACAATTACATCAATCTTCTTGGTAGCGCCAATGGCGGCGAAGATGACACGGTGTTTAGCAAGGTATGTTCATTTTTTTCGGGAGTGGGAGAGGAGAAAAAAGGCATCAAAGCTGGAATTCACCTTCTTTCCCCTAAAAATAGTTCATGGGCAAGGCGAATCTTGTGCCGTTCCTGGGCAATGTGTTCATTGACTGGTTCCCCGTGGTGATTTTGATTCCTGCGCTTGCAGCGTTTTTCCAATCGCACTGGTTTGGCATGTCGAGCACGGATGGCGACGAGGAGCTCGGCGATCTGAATGTGGACGTCGCGGAAGGCTTGCAATTGATCGTCCAAGGTACAAAAAAACGCGACAAAAAAAAAAAAAAAAAAAAAAAAAAAAAAAAAAAC
>KV441894.1:208056-218743 GCA_001650995.1 Gongronella sp. w5 | reverse complement strand
GATCCCCCAAGGAAAAAAAAAACACCAAAAAAAAAAAAAAAAAAAAAAAAAAAAAGAGAATAACATCATCTCATGGCAGCTGTTTCTACTTTTAGAGCGCCAGCAAATCGAACGATCGATACTTCAGTACCACGAGCCGCCCTCAGGAATTCTTGGCCGTGTGCGCAGCGCGTTTGGCGTAAGTTTATCATAAAATGTTGACTTTTTTGGAATGGGATTACCATGGCTCACTTTTGCGCCCCCCCTCTTCTTTTTTTTTGCAGATTTACACCTCAAAGTACACGGTGGAGCCTGCGCGCGACACGCGGGGCAACGGACGCGGTGCTGCTGCTGGATTGGACGGTGCATTCCTTGGTGCGCGGTCGAGTCACTCACGGCAGGAGCGAGACCAGCGTCTTGATGCGATCTTACGTGGTCAGCAGGCTCCAACGACGCAGACACCTTCGCCAAACGAGCAAGTGCCGCTGAACAAGTTCAATTGGCAAGCCATTGGCACGTTAGGTGAGACGGCCAAGGGCCGCATTGAACAATTGTTCAGCAACAAGGACGACGATGCCTCAAGGACACCGCAATCGTCGAATCCGTCTTATGAGCCGCCACAACACACCGTTTTGCACCAGCCCACGCCGCAACACGCGTCATCGAGGTGGCCATTGTCGTCTCCACCGTCACCGCCGCCTTCTGTCGGCGGAACAACCGCCAACAGTGCCCCATTGTCACGCGCCACGTCGCCACCACCACAACCTGGCGCCCGACCAGGCTCAGGTCGCGTCTTGGGCCGAATTCCACCCAATGCGCCCACCAATGCTCCCGCCAATGCTCCCAATGGCACCAGCCGCGTTTCCCCCTTTGCGCGATTTGGCGATTCGTCGTCCTCCTAGGATTACCGCTTTGTACACACCTATGTTTTACCCCCCCCCCATTTCGTATTAATATTCCAAATTTACATTAAAATCATATCATACACACTCATTGTTTTTATTGTTCATTTTCGATGGTCGATTATCCTTATTCCTGCATGTCCTGTACATTTTCATTGTAATAAGTGTCGACGAGCTTGTTGGCAAAGTCGTACAGCTCAGGATCAGGCGCTGGATTGACGGCAGCTAGCGCGTCCATGACATTGGGCGTGTTGTCGATGATTTGCTTGCCATTGGTCACGTAATTCATCAAATTGTCAATGTAGCTCAAGCCAAGGCGAATCAAGTCCGCATCTTGCGAACGTAAAAAGTCGAGCATGGCTATGCAAAGTTGGTAAAGATTTTTGAATTATTTTTCTCCTCTTTCTTTTTTTTTTCTTTCTTACCCTTGAGGATGGTGCGGTGGTCGAGACTGTCGAGCGACTTTTTGTCATGATGCATGATGTTTAAAAGGCAAGTGGCGGCCTAGGCAACGAGATGGCGAGAAGCAAGGGTGCTGTTAGACACACAATGCTCGCTCGCGGCTGTCCTCCTTTCGTCTTTTTTGTTTTTTTTCGATGCTTTACCATCTGACGCATGTCGAAATGGCCGACTTGCACGAGCTTGGTCAGCGTCGCCGCCAATTGCGGCACATCCGTCTGTTCCACAATCACAGGCTTTTGGTTCGCCGTTATGTTGTTCAGCACCCACAGCGCTTCCTTTTTGACCATCCTGATCCAATCATTATAACAAAAAAAAATAATGAGAGGAATGGCCGTCAGTTGGCTGCAAAAATCGCGCCACTCGCTGTTATTTTTTTCATTTTTTTTTCTCGTTTTACCTCTGTTCGGATTCGATGAGGGTGAGTAGCAATGTGAGGAAGCCTGGCTGCTGCAGAAGCAGTTCAGTGTTGTTGTCGGAGGAATGGGCGAGGATGCCGAATGTTCGCAGGAATGGAAGTGCGAGCGAGTCTTCGTCTTTGAGGTCGTCGGCCAGCTTGACCATTAGCGGCAAGAACCCATTGTGAATCATCTTGGATTGGAACGCCTTGCTGCTGGTCACAAGGCATTGGATCACGCCAGCAATGTCCGTCACCGTGTCCGTCTGTCCAACAAAAAGAAACAAAAAACAAAGAAACATGACAATTTGGCCTCTTTTTTCATACCAATGTCTTGTTTTTCGCTTACGGTTTCGCGCGACAGATGGTGCATGAGACGCTTGTCCACGTCCGCATCCAGGAACACGCGCATCTCGGACTCCTTGCCTAGCGCGAGATTGGCAAGCGCAAAACACGCGGTTTGGATCGTTCTGGAGTCCTAGAAACGCAATTGTGCGTAAGCCTGCGCACCTTTTTTTTTCAAAATATTTCTCGTACATTCGAGTCGAGCATGCGCACGAGAGGCGGCACAGCGCCATTGTTGCGGATGCGCGAGCGGACCTCATCGACCTCGGTGGACATAGATCCGAGATCCTCGCACGCCATGTTGCCAATGGCATGAGCCGCTTGCTCCTGCAGCTTGGGATTGTCCGAATAAAGCAGGTTGATCATAAACGGCACCGAAACAATCGACTTGGCCCACAGGTCATAGGGTCCAGCAGCAATGTCTAAAAAAAAAAAAGGATAAACAGCGCGTCAAAGCGAGAAAAATAAATAAAACACCGCTGCAAACAACCCCCTCTCGCATCGCTTACTCGATATGGTTTGCACGACCTGCATTTGTTCCTCGGCATCGGTCCCAGTCATCAGGTTCTTTGGAAAAAAAAGCAAATTTAGTGGGATTTGCATCAAATCCACGCAAAACACGCCAATTGCACGCGATTAAACGAGCCAATGGGACAATAGGACAATGGGCCTTACCGTGAGCACCTCCATGCAGTCGCCTTGGGTGATGTACTCGATGAGTGCCTCAGCAGGCTCGACAACGAATTTACCGAGCGATTGAATCGCCTCCATGCGTGCAACCTTGTTTGTGCTTCGCAGATCGCGTGCCAATGCCGTCGTCTGCTCCGGCGTCAGCCTGTAGTACGGCTCAATGTCGACTGAAAAAGACGAAAAAAAAGAGAATTGAGCTCTTGCTCTCTCGTTTTTTTATCCTTTTTCAGCGACCCATGGCATTTTCATCGTACTGTCGTGTTCCACAGGCACCTCGATAGCATTGAGTTCCTCTTGCCTTGACAGGTAGCGGAACCTCTTGGCCGTGATCAGCTGCTCACGGTGCTTTTTGCGCAGCGTTTCATTGATAGCAATGCGTCTCTTCAACAATTCCTCGGGGGTCCCTGAGATACTCGTACGCTTGTACAAGTAGCGATGGTTGGGCTGGTTGGGCATATTAAAACAAAGAATGAAAAAAAAAGTCGTGGGGGAAAAAGAAAAAGAAAAAGAGCTGGTGGGAAAATACAAATCAGTGGGAACGTTTCACTTTTTTATTTTCATCTTTTCTGCATGAATCTTGACTCGCACTGGCGCGCACTTTGAATTGGGCCAAAAGGTCACGTTTTAGCGGGGGTAAAAGGCCATTTCAATGCAATGTTGGCGGGCAAATGTCGCGCAATAGCAGAATCATGGAATCGAGGCGTTCAATGGCAACGTCAATGCGTTCTTCCTTTGCATCGAGGGCGTCCAAATTTGCCTTGTCCTTGTCTTCGAGCAAATCTTGGTTTTCGCGGACGTCGTCGCGGTCTTGTTTCGCGAGAAGATTCGTGCACGTGTCGCGTTCATGCTGGCGGCGCATTTGCAGGCGCATAATTGTTGTATACACGTCCATCAGTAGTTGCGCGTATGCATGCTCGGTGTCCAGGTGCCACACGCGCTCGTCCGTGCTCAAATACACGGGCGCTCGGTCGTCGGGCCCGCCCAAAAGCTCCGTGTCGATATAGCCGGCTTTGGCAAGCTCCCAAAGCCGCGTCCGCGTCTCTGTCAGCGGCAAAAGCGCGATTCGGTGTAATTCCTTGTCCGGCAGCATGTCACGCGCAAGAAGAATCCGCAGCAGCCGCGCAGACCCAGCGCCAAATCGCCCCGAAACCGTCTCTTCCAACATCCGTTGCCGCATCCTATTGCGCACACGCAAAACATTCACCGCGTACGACTGCGCGCCAGCCGCGCGGTCCACCATCTTGACAATGCCCGCCGAACGCAACAAAACCAGATACCGGCGCAATGTCGCGTGCAATCCGCCCTTTTGTTCAAATCCAGACTCGGACGTCGCGCTTTCCAACACAAGATCACTGCGACGCGCAAGATCCTCGGGCACCAAGTCCGCCAGTTGCGCGAGGCTCGCGGGGACTAAAGAATTGCACGTCAAATTTCACCTTTTTTTTTTCACTTTTTTATCACTTTTTTCTTGGTGCTTTCTTGTTTACGCGTGTCGTTCTCGGTTGGGTCGGCCATATGCTTCTTGGCGTGCTCGAACAAAGCCGCGATGATGTCGCCACTCGAGCCATTCAGCTCATCTGTCACGAAATCCATCATCATCTATAGAAAAAAAAAACGTCGCGTCCGTCAGCCAAACGGTAAGCTCACATGCCTTTCTTTGCGGCTCAATGTACCTTGTTACGCAAGTGCAGATTGAATTTTTTGTAGTTGAGCGCGTACAGCATGACACTAGTCGCCAATTCTTTCGAAAACACGTCAGGGGGACGCTAGAAAAAAAAACACGGCAAAAGGTGTAAATGGACGCACTGCCTGCGACCGATTGGTAATGGATTGGAGAGAGTAGCGTACATTCGAGGCAGCCGCGTCGATTTGCTGCTCAGCAGCTGCAGTGGCAGTCGATGGCGTGCCAGGGACCACCATGGGCGTGATTTTGTACGTATCGTTTTTGCGCACGGACGCGTCCCCGACATTTTCCAGACCCCAACGGCTGTGGTCTGGCCATACACGCGCCAAAAAGCCTTCTTCTATCATGTTGAAGCAAGCTGCGCGATTAAAAAAAATGATAAAAAAAAAGAGAAATTGATCAGCTTGTGCCATTGTCGGCGTCCAATTGGCTTTCCAATACCAAGAATATCCAGTGATTGCTTGTGCATCTCGTCCACGGACAGGCAGCCAAACGTGTACACCGCCTGCGCAACCTTGCGACCCTAAGATTTTTCATTAAAATGATAGAAAACGTGAAAGAACATCCATTGTTTGCACCGTGTCACTTGACGAATTGATTCAAATTACCTCGTCACCAAAGCGTTCTTGAGCGACCTCCATGAATCTAGTCATGCGCAGGCGCAGCAGTACCCTGGTTTCGTCAATCAAATAATACGGCGGGTCGTCAGTCGCAAGATTCTGAACAGGCTCCGTGAACAAACACAACTGGTGCTGAATCAGGACCACCAGCGCCTTGCGCACCTGCTGCCGTGTCAGCAGGGTTACACGCTCAAGCTCATCCAAGGCCGAAAATCGCCTTTTCATCAATTGAAGCGCCACCATCTTGTAAAAAAAGGGGGTGAGCATGATATGAATCATGTTATCCGGTTCAGCAACACGTGCTCACCGACGTCAGATCGCCAAATTCCTCGCGGATGATCTCACGGCACACGATGGACGACGACAGCATGAGCGAAAAGGAGAAAATTTGAAAAAACACGAAAAAGATGAAAAAAGAAAGTAAAAAATGATGAAAGAGCAAGGCACAAAAAAAAAAAAAAAAGCGGAGGATGAAATGAGCTTTTATGACTTGTAGAATTTGCATGAATTTCTTTGTTTTGCCAAAAAAAAAAAAAGAACGACTATTTTTGATTAAAAATCACGAAGGATCATGATCATGGTATCCAGTCGGGTCTTGGATGTTTCAAGCCTCTCGATGAGCTTGTTCATGTGGTCGAGTTGCGCCTTGTCGTGATCACTGAGCAGATCAAAGTTTTTACGCACGTCCTCGCGGTCAAGTTTCTGCAACAGGGCGCTGCGTTGGTTGAGCTCGTGTTTTTTGCGCTGCTGGAGGTTGGCAATGGTGCGATAGACGTCGGTGAGCAGCTGCTCGTAGCATTTGTCGAGCGAGATGTACCACAGGTGGAACGAGCGGCCGGGTGTGCGATCCGCGCTTTTTGGCACTTCTTGGATATCCACAAAGCCCTGCAGCTGCAATTGCCCCAGCTTTTCTCGAGTGTCCTTGGGCGGCAACATCGCCAACTTTTGCACCTGGTTCTCATCCAATTTGCCCTTTTCCATCAGAATACGCGCAACGCGGCACGTCGCCACACCAAATCGCTCGCGCAGCAAAGACTCGAGAACACGCCGCTTCATCGTCGTGCGCAGCTTGGCTAAATTCACCGTGTACTGGTTCGCGCCCGCGCCATCCTTGATCTTGACAAACCCAGCCACATCCGCTTGCAAAAGTGAAATGTACGCACGCACAATGTCCTGGAGACCAGGCGTTTGTTTTTGATGCGCAGACATCGACTCGTGCTGAAGCACAATGTCGTTCCGCTGCGCAACATCCACTGGCAACAGGTTCGCAATGTGCAACAATGGCGTCGCAGGCGCTAAAAAATACTGGCAACAGGTTCGCAATGTGCAATGGCGTCGCAGGCGCTAAAAAATAAAAAAAAAATGGGGATCAGAGCGTAAATCTTGCACTTTTCCCCTCTTTTTTTCTTCTTTTTTTGGTCCCATACGCGTATCGTCTTCAGAAATCAGCTTCATCTGCTTCTTGCCATGGTCAAAGAAGGCCTGAATGATTTGGCCAGCCGTGCGATTGTGCTTCTCCGTGGCAAAATCGACAATCATCTCGTTGCGCAAAAGCATATTGTACTTGTCGTAATTGACCGTGAAAAACACCGACTCATCCACCTCATTCAGGTCGTCTTCCTCTTTTGCCTTGTCTGCCAATGGATCGAGGGCCAGGCGCTGAAAGAAAAAGTAGAAAAAAAGAGAAAATGGCGTCAGAAAAAGAGAAAATGGCGTCAGAAAATAGACAGAAAATAGAAAAAAAAAAGGAAAGAGCGAGATCAAAATCACCATTTCGTTCACTTACTTTGGTCTGCATCATCTCCAATGGGTCCGCGGCCTTGCGTTTCTGTAAATTTTAAAAGCAGATTGTCAGAGAGCGGCCCTCGTGTCGTGGCAATCATTTTGCAATTTTTTATCATTTATTTTTTTTACCATGCCCACGGTCTCGTCGACGTGCAATTCCGATTCCACGCTGGCGACGGCAGCAAGCTTGATGGCAAGCAAGTCTTTGGCCGTGGTGATCGTGTATTTCTCTGTTTCACGCTCCTCAGCCTCCAATAGTCGATCGACTGCCGACCGGCTGTGTTCAGGTAGCACGGGCATGAGGTAGCGCGCATTGGCCATGATCGTGAATGCCTTGACGTACGACGCCCACACTAAAACAAGCCATGAATCCCTCATTTTTTCTTTTTTAAAACGTTCCAATTGCACTCGTACCATCCTGTTCCACGCCAAGCATCTGATCGGCAAGCGCATCGAGCGACAGACGACCATTGACAAAGACAAGCTTGATGATTTCCAGGGCCTGACAATAAAAAAAGCGAATGAGCGGAAAAGGGCAAAACAAAAGCACAAAAGTCGCGTCCAAAAGCGCGTCATCCTACCTCTTTGCCAAACATGTCCTTTGTCATTTGCAGAATGGTGCCCATTCGGAGCCTGAGAAGGATCTTTTTTTCATCCATCACATAATACGTCGGATCGCGCGTCGTAATGGTCTGCACAGGCTCGGTGAAATAGCACACACCGTGCTGGATCAGCACCACAAGCGACTCGCGTATCTGCCGTGGCTTCAGCTTGGTGAACCGCACAAGGTCGCTCAAAGACATGCGCCCCTTGATCAGCAGCTGATATGTCACTTTCTGGAAAAACGAAAAAAAGGGAGAAAAAAAGAGCGAGATCAGCCCAAACGCGATCAATACCGTTGCTTAGCAACAAGCCCAGGGGGGGGGCCCAGACAAAAGCGTCCTTTTTTGCCTCTTTCACACCAAGACTTACCGAAGGGAACTCGCCAAACTCCTCTTCAATGATTTCTCGGCACAAACGAGCAGCCGTCGACATGGTAGCGTCAGGAACAAGAACAAGAAAAAGAGGGGATGCAAAAAGAGAGGGGATGCAAAAAGAAAAAAAAAAGAGACAAGAAAAAAAGCTGAAGAGCGGCAATTGTGCACTTTTGTGGCCAGAGCAACAGCCACCAGCGCCATTTCAAAGCCCGTTCACAATGGCCCCGCCGCCCTGTGGCCAATTGTAGACCCTTTTCGCCGCTACAATGCATGAACGGGTGTTTTGACTTGTGCGCATGAGCAAGGTGGCCAGTCGTCAGTGTGGATGTTGACAAGTTATCGTACAGGAAAATCGCACCGCATCTTTATTTTCTTGCTTTTTCGCCAAAATTGCTGCGGCAGGTCGATTGGCGACATGATGCACCATGACTCACCGCAACATATGTCTCCACGAGCCCATCAAGAACTCATCAGGCTTTTGTTTGAGCCAAAACAATCGTCTTCAGGTTGCATTGATGGCTAAAAAATCCGAAAATGCGAATTTAATCAATAAATCACAAGTCAGAGTTGCTGGATCGATCTGAAACTTGGACAAACGCAAGATCCCACGGTCTGAGTCAATTCTTATTATGGCGAGGCCGTGCATTGCCAAGCGTGCCTGCGCGTCAAAATTTCAAACCTGCAAAGCTCATGCTGCTGCGATCCGATCGTCGTCAAAGTTGAGTCTGTTATCCCTTTTGAACATTAAAAGCCGTGGACATTGGTTTATTTTCCTCGAGGAAGGCTTGTCATTGTGGAAGCACTCAATGTCTTTTTTTAAACGCGCAGTACAGCCTTCAATGCCTCAGAAATGAGTCATTGCGTTGATTTTACAAACACATCAGTTGATTTGTCATAAATTGGGCGAGGAAAGATCGATTTAACGTGTGAGATTCATGGAAACTAGCATTGTCCGATTCCACGCGCAAATCAAGAATTTGTCATGGGCGAGCTTCGACTCAAAAATTGAAAAATCAGGTCTCCCGATTCACGCCAAACTCACACGCAAGAAAGCTCACAACGAGAAACGGCCAAATATGCCAAAAAAGAGCGCGGTCCCTCTGCTCAGTGACGAGCAATGAGCCATTTTAGATAAATTTTCAATCGTGATTTGCACGGGAAGAATGTGTCCATAGTGTCGCGCCGACGCGTCCACCAGAAAGAGACACATTAGGTGCATGGATTTGACTAAGAACAGACGCGTGGAACGCGACTTTTGATGCGCTTTTTCACGCGTTGAAAATTACGTATACTTTTAAATCCGTGTCAAATATGCCAAAAACTAGTATTTCTCGTAGATCACCCATGTCTACGTACACAGCGAGCTATGATCTTTCTGATGGTGTTTGTTTCTCGGAGATACAGGCACTCTTCGTTAAGTTTGACTTGAGGTGGAATTTCCCAACTTTTCGCGCTTTACGCGAAACTGGACATTGGAGCCCCGTTTTCTATTGATGTTCATCGGTGAAATGGGTGCGTTCTACCATGTGAATGAGTGGTGCGGCAGTCTGAGGACCTAAATTTCATGATTTTTCGAGGATTGTCTGATACCTCTTGGAAAATTGGCGAATTTGAAACATCATGATTGTGCCGCATCCAGTGACCATAATGCTTTAAGGGTGGGATCATTTAGACGACAAGGTTCGGAACCGTCAATGCAAATAATCTTTTTCTCTATAAGTTGTAAATTCATCCGCAAACAACACGAAACAACGAAATTGCTTCGTTTCGACATGAAGGCCGATGTAACACCACAAACTCTGTCATATATGGGTCACAAAAGATTGCTCAGAGCCCAGCAAAGCATTATATTCCAACTAATAGGCAATCATAGCAAAAGTGGGCTGGCAACGGCAGGGATACAAACGAAAATATTGCGCTTTTATGAAATTTCTCGTCCCACGTCCAGCCAAGATGGTTCAAATCAAGGCATTTTGCCACACTCACGGTTTTATTTATCTCTGCTACAGGTATCATCAGCTGAAAGCCGCATAACACACAAAAAAGTTCATCAATGGATCATTTTCTGCGAATCCAAGCATCATTGGCACTCTCTAGGTGACAACCCCTGCGAGAGACAATGGGATGCATGCAGCTCATCCACTTTTTTTATTTTTCAATGCAGAGCACGAGGTGGGCGGGGCCAAGTTAGCAAAAGGGGCACAATTGCATGCAAAATTATCTCTGATCATTGCCACGAAGCAGCTTCAGAAGATTCTTGTCATTATTGAGGTCATTGCGCTTGTACACGTATATTTGTTCGCCAAGGTCCATGATGATCTCATCAAGACGCGAATTGGTCCTGTCACAGGGCAAAAATAGTCAGCATTTACGAAAAAAAATTATACAACTTACGTGAGGAATGCTTTGAGTTGCACGATATTGTCGAATTGGTCTGCAAGGTTGATGGCAACAAGACGGACTTTGCGACGTTCCTTGTTTAGTAATTTGACAAGATCTACGGAAATCAAACGTAAACCAAAAAAACGTCTTTTTTTTTTGAGCAGCGCGGAATGGATTTGTACCTCGGAGATTGCCGTCGATGCCCGGCACACCTGATGGGGAGAATGCAAAGACGCTGTGGCAAAGCAGCTTGTGGCGCAATCGGAACGCCATCAATTCCGTGACCTTTTTCTTGGCAGCGACGGAAAGCGAATTGGGCGCGTTTGGCGCCAAACCGACGGTGATGTGCGTGGCGGTCATGCTGCGGATTCTCTGTCGACACTTTTCCAGGCTTGGAGTCCATTTGAAATCTGATACGGGAGCTGTTAGTTGATCCGTGCCTTTTTTTTTTTTTTTTTTTTACCTCT
>KV441894.1:184886-208042 GCA_001650995.1 Gongronella sp. w5 | reverse complement strand
CCTTTTTTTTTTTTTTTTTTTTTACCTCTGTATTCTTGTTTGACGATATTGTAGTGGCGACCTGTCTGCTGGCGCGATTTTTTCGTTTTTCCCCACCTCTGGGAACGGCCCATCCACGAGCTCAAGAGGTGTTCCTTAAGCGCACCCGGCTTGAAGTAAGGAGTAAGGATGCGGTACACGGTGTTGCTCTCAATGAATCTATTGTGCGACACGCCTTTCACGTTCTCGGCAATGAAGACTTGTGCAACGACGTCGATGACAGGGGCTAGGGATGCGGCAAGCATCGGATCAGCGGCTGAAACAGTGTTGATTTCTCGGACATCATCATCATCAAAACCATCATCATAATCATAATCATCTTCATCATCATTATCACCATCAACATCAACATTCTCATCCGACGAGATGTCAATGGCTTGATCGTCTTGACGCGCGTCATGGTTCGCGCTTTGACTGATATTGGCATCACTTGCAAGGTCGCTTGCATGGTCGCTTGCACTGTTCAAGCTATTTAACGGCGCATCGCCATTCAAAGCCATAGAAGCAAGCCGCTTGTAACGCCACGGCTCCTTATCAATCGTCCCAGTGGCCAATGCAAACGGCTTGCGCGATTTCGCCCCCGCCTCCACAACGGGTTCGAGTCCAGCCGCATGTAATCGTTCCAGCGCGAGTCTCGCGTTTCTCTCGGTGAGTATCGTGTTGTAAATATAGCAAGCGGCTTCCTGTTGAGTGGGCTCGCGCATGACAAGGAAAAGTTAAAAAAAAAAAAAAAAAGGGAAAGGGAAGGCGGAAGTAAGAGATGAATTTTTTTTCTCACCTTTTGCCACAATTTCTCTTTTAAGGGCGGCGAGACACACGCAGTATTAAAACAAGCTGACAACAGCTGGCTGCCGCCTCGAAAACGAGACCGAGGTACTTTTTGTTTGAGGATTAAATACGCACAACCCCGTGTTTTCAATGTAAACGCGCTCAAAAACATGCTCATCGAGTCTTGTTTTGCGTGTATTCGATGGAAGCAGCCGTCGAGTCGATTTCAAAGTTGCAGGAAATTCGTGGTCAACAGGAAAACGCAAGAAACACCCGAATGCTACCATCAAATCCTAATTTATGTCATGTTCCGTTGTCAAAAGTTCAACGTTGCAAGTAGCCAAGTTGTCTCATGTTTTTTTACGCGCTGCAACGGGCCATGGAGATCATCCATTGGGCGCGTATGCGCGAGCAAATTAGCCAAAATGAACGATCTCTTGTCTTTTCTCTGCACGTTGCCTGGCCAACCTTATTCAAACGTAGCAAATCCGTTCCGTTTCCTCGGGTTGATTTGCAAAAGAGGCATTGCGCGGGCGGCGGCGGCGGCATCCCATTGGCTGCTCCGAAGTGATTCATTCTCCGCACACATAAACAAAAAAAAAAAGTATATAAAGCGACCAGTCTGGCGTGTTTTCTGGAAAAAAAAAAACAGCAAAAAAATAACAAAATGAAAACCATTCACGACCTAGTCAAGGCTCCTTTTCTCGACTTTATCGCAGTAAATACGAGCCTTTGAAATTGAACGGTGTCATTGATCAACGGCAATTCAATTTAGAATCTCATTGACACTGAATTCCCGGACCATCCTTCGTCTGTCCGCATCCTAGATGCTGGATGCGGGTAAGGCATTGCACGAGGCTTCGGAGGGGGGGGTTATTTTTTTGAAATCATGACGTATTGCGTAGATCGGGCCACTTTTGCAAGCTACTCAAGGCGCGATATGGCGACAAAGTGAATGTTACGGGCATTGAGCCGTTTGATGACATTTTTGAAGCCCAAAAGGAGCCGCAGAGCATCGAGTTCTTACAAGACACATTTCTGGGCTATGCTGACAAGGTTAAACTTGGCTCATTTGACATGATTATTTTTACAAAGTCGCTCCACCATTGTGAAGAAAAAAAAAAAAAAAAAAAAAAAAAAAAGGTGAAAAAATGATTTTAGATTCTAAATTTTATGCTAGACCGTCGATCGTGCTCGCCAATTGCTTGCGCCCAAGGGTCTTTTCGTCGCTGAAGAACTCTGGACACACGACATAGACGAGCATGCGGCCTCGCATCGATGGTTCTTTGATCGTGTGGATCTGATGTTTGCATTGAATCCCTCCCTTGCGCTCAGCGCCATCCGACCCGAATATGAACCTGCTCGCGACAAGACGGTGCCCGTGGAGGAACGTTGGCGCGCCATTCTCAGCACTTGTCGCGATCACAGCTCGGAAGTCTGCAAACAAGCTATTTTGGACGTCTTTGGCTCTGAAAACACCACCATCACCACTAATGTGCCGCAACTCCGCGAATGGTGGCCGAATTTCATTAATGACGACGACGCCGGCTATGCTACATTGAACGAACTCATGTCGCAAGAATACCAAGCTGTGGTCAACAAGGAAATTTTGGGTATTGGCATTTTGTTTGTCGCTAGAAACCGCGTGTAGGCGAAATAAATGATATTTCAGTGAAAGGCATGGCGATGGTCGGCCTCCGCCGCTTTGTATTTATGATGTTATTTCACCTTCATGATTGGCACAAATTTCACGAGTTCAACCATGCATTCCATAAATCTTAAATGCAATGCCACCAAACTTTGCCAAAAGACTCTATTAATGCAGTCTTCTTGTGTAAAAACATTAAAATTCAGAGGACAATCTAGCCGTTATCTACATTTGTCGAAATTCTACGTTTTCATAATTTCCGCCATTGCTCGCCGAATAGTACTTTGATCGTCGTGACACTTGCACCGCTCGACAGAGACGCCCTCAGACGTCATTTACAAATTGCATGCTCCTGCAATGGACAAAACACTGGCAAAAGTCGATCAAACGTTTTATAAAGGTTAAAACTCGATTTGCTCGGCAACGGACAACGCGAGTGATATCGCTTTAACGTGTGGGTTGTGGCAAACAGTGTGAGCGATAGAAAAAAATTAGTAGGGTACACAATAGTTCAGCCGGTAAAGTCTCACAAAAGCGCAAAATTTCAAAATGATAATTTCTATAGCGTGCAGTGCAGCGGTGCATCGAAACGCTTGGATAAAAACGTCAAATTGTTGTGTCCTTGCGTCGGCCATGACGTGTGCCAAGTTTGGGGCCGATTGGATAAGGTGTTCCCCAGCCGATGATTTTGGCCAAAAAATCGGTGAATTGAAAAATCGAAAAATCAAATCCTCAGATATGTATCAAACTTGGTTACAAAGTAGATTGCATCGCGTTTGCTGGTAAAAATGGAATAAAAAACGCGGGTTGCCCTGCTCATGCAATGGAAGAAAAAAGAAATTTCGTTGGCGGTCTATAGCTCGGCAAAAACATGACAAAACACGCTTTGATTTGGATGCTCCGGCAAGTCATGAGCAAGATGCACCCAATCCATTAGCGGGAGACGCGCCCATCGCGCCGGTGGCGCAAGATTTCACGCATCGAAAAATCGCCAAACCATAGGCTGACTTTGACCGCGCATAGCGCCGGATTCAACGCACCATTTCTTATGATCACCAGCACAGGAATAACAGCCGAGATCTTTTCTTTCTTTTGATGCTGGTTTCGAGTCTGAGAGATCCATTTTTGTCGTGCCGCACTGATTTGAAATAAGACGTCAAATGTTACAAAATGCCATTTTACTCGTAAACGAGCTAATAAACCTTAAGGCTTTCTTTGCTTTTTCACGGTTAGGTAGACGCATTTACATGGTGGGCCCAGTGGTGCGCCGATTGGAGCATATTGATTTTACATTTTTTCGATCCTCGGAGGTGCACCCAGGAATTTTGGCGATTATTGTTTATCGTTGTTGCTCATGATCCAGTGATCGCAGAGCCACGAAAAGGGTTCCATTTAAACCGGACAACTAGATCGACTGAAGTGCGTTTGGAGTCTGTAAAACAATTTTTTCGGGTTCATATTTGTAAAATACAGTTTTTGTACACTAAAACAAAAAGTATCATATGAAAATGCTCTGCAAAAGAGCGAATTTATTACAATTGTAACATTGAAAAGCACCAAATGGAGACATTCTGCTGAACTTTTTATACTGTAATCAATAACAACGAATTTAGCCATAATAGTTTAGATCGACTCCCACGCCACAAAGAGTCGTGTCGCCCGCGTATTGTTTGATTGAGGGCGACGTCCAGCCGCCAAACGGCGAGAAGTCCGAGAAGCTTTGCGAATCGTCGTAGTGCGCATACCTTTTTTTTTTGGAAAGTAATCATGTTAATAAGGCATTGTTTTCTTTTTGTTTCTTTTTCATTTGTTATTTTACCAAAGGGGTTTGCTCGAGTCAAGCTCCCAAGAAGTGCTTCCGGTAATGGCCTCCCACTGCGACGCCGACGAGTAGCTATGGATGAAATTAACAAAGTGTGTCAATACCAAAACAATAAAAACACAAAAAAGGCCAACTTACATGCCCCACTTTAATCCGCTATCGTCCAAAGCTGCCTTGAATTCACCCAGTGTCGCCTGGTTGCTGCCAGCATCGGGCCAGTTGTCCGCACTAGAATCCACTTCGACATCGAGCCAGACTAAACGGCAAAAAAGCAAGAAATTGAGGATCAAATAGCTGAAACACAATCGAGCCACTTGCTTACCCGTTCCAACATGGGCCATGCCATTGTCTGAAAACAATTGTGCCAATTCGCCCACTTGCGTCGAAGCAGATTTGCACGCTACAACATCACGCGTAAAAGTGTCAGAGTTTCTTTCTTTCTTTCTTTCTCATTGTTTTCTTATTGTTTTTTCTTTAATCTCATACTGCTGCGACCAGTGCAAGGGAACATATACACCTAGGTTATTTCAGATAAAAAAAATATGAGATTTTTGTACGAATCTCGAAATTTTCGCTAGATTTCTGCTGTTTTACTGGTGATGCTTACATCAACATTGTCGGCACCCGCCGCATATGCGTTGTTGTATGACGTGACGGCACCCGAGTCAATGGCACCACCGGGATCTCGGCCCCATGCCTCCATCTGATTATAAAATTATCAAAAATCAGCCACTTGGACGCAATTGAGTATTTTGAAAAGCAATGAAGCGTGTTTTACGTAGGCGCGCGCCACAAATTGCGTCAGTCCCTGGCCAATTAGGCACGAAAACGCATCCTGGCTTGTTGCCACCGACACATCCGCACCAAGCGTCGCCGACACGCCTTGCCACGCCGCACCAGCAAACACACCAATAGACGCAATGGAGAGTTTCATGATGGAGTAAAGGAAAAATATGAAAAATGCGAACAACACGCTAAATGCGCCGCCCATTTTATACTTGTTGCTTTATTTCTTATTCATGTCATTGATTAGTGCACAAAATGCATCGATAAGAAATTGCAAACCATGCTTGATTTGGCTATGCGCTCTACATGCTGTGCATAAAGCAACAGAAGACGAGAGAGAACGCAATCAAAATGCGAAAGAAGCGCGTCGTCAATTAAAGTTTTGCCAAATTTGCCAAACTCTAATTATAAAATATGCACATGCAGCCGCCCCCATTGTTGACGATCCAGGACGCGTTGCACACAAGCTTTCTGATCGCATTAATTTAATGTACACTTTCCAAAAAAGTCGACAATTGCTTCAATGGGTCAATTTTGCAACAATCGAGACCAGTGTGCCCCTGATCGGCCTATCCAAAATACCTTGTACAAACGCATCTTCTTCCCCACCATCACGTGTATTCTCGTGGAAATATCGACGCATTGGACGGTGGCATTGCGTACAAGGAAGAAGGAGCCGCTGATATTTGCCTATACCTTTTGCCGTTGCGTCAAAATAGTGCATCCAATGCCCATTGCACGTCGTCAACCAGTTCGTTTCATGTTGCCACAAGCACAACCCTCCGCCGGAACCATTATCCGTCGAAGGTTGATGACCTTTGCCGCTCTGGGCATGGAAAAATAAAAATTAATCACAAAAGAAAAAGTTTAGTCTGGCCAGTCCAAGTTGCACGCCTGGTCTCCCCGAAGGTCGTGCCGAGATCCACCAAGATGTGTACAAAAAAAAGATAGGGCCGTACCGAGACGGGGTTTGGCAAGCGTGCACCGCGTCTTTATCCCATTTATCCAGCCAATGACTTCAACGAATGCTAGACACGGGGGTAACTGCGCAGTCCAATGACCCATCTTCATCGCAATGGCGCATAAAGATCTAAAAAAAAAAAAAGTGATTTAAAAATAAAGGATGCGTGCATAATTCCTTGTTTGTCGTCCACAATTTCATTGGACACGCTTGCAAGCGCGATCAAATGCAGCACCCATTGGTCCCGGGCCGCTGGCACTGATCTTCTCGCTTATGGCCGAATGTTGCATGAATTCAATGGCCACGTGATTCGCTTATGACCGAGCGCGTCGGTTTTTTTTAATTTTTAAATCAAAATACGTGCTCGCCTGCGACACTACATTGGCACCACAGTTTCCTTTTCCGTTTTTCATGGGCACGGTAGCGCTAAGAGAACGCAAAAGGCAAAGGTGCCTGCCTTGCTTGCATAAATCTCGCCAATGGCTTGATAATACCACTTTTTTACAATTGGCGCGTCGTTATGGCTATGTCACACTTCCAAACATTCTTGAAAGATGAAGATAATGCAATTCATTGAAAAGCGCCTCTTTTGCTGGTGTGATCAGAAGGGATTGACGCATGTACGAAGAGGCAATTCCATTTTGGAGACTCAAACAATGATCGAGCTGGATTCCACAGATGGCGACGCGCCCCAAAGGCTGGGTGGAGTTCCGATCACCTCATTTCCTCCTTTTTTTTTTTCTGCGGCCACAAGGTTCGTCTTGGTGCTACATTGAGCCAATCTGACGGAAAATAGCATTGCTAGCCAACTTTGGAAAGGCGCGGGACGAGCGAGCGGTTACACGGCGACGCGTGCTGCAGGTTGTTCAGCCACAATTGAGAAAATATGAAGTAAGCGAGCGGAAGTGATGACAGGGCACACAAAATGATCTGGCCCAAGACGGCGACAACAAAAACGACAAAAATAAAAATAAAAATAAAAATGGATGATGGTGCGCTGCACGGCATCAAAAAAGACTCTTTGCACAAAGGAACAAAAATAAAAGGCTAAATTGGAGAAAAAAAAAAAAAAAGTCGCGTGAGGAAACTGACCATTCACGATGTCGACCCTTCCAAAAAAAAAAAAAAAAAGCAAACAGAAGCAAAAAGCACCCATTGCCATTTGCCGAGGTCATATCCGCGACGGACATCCTGCAAGCTTAGCAATGCTTTAAGATATGAAGCCATTCGACCGACAGGCAAGCCGATACCGACAACACGGGTGTATCCTGGTCTGACGATGTGCAAATTTGGCATGGTACGTGCCTCGCGGTGTGGCTGGTCCATGCATTGGCTCATTTTCTGCCTTTTCTACAGCAAAGGATCGATCCTGGGGCCATTGATAAGGAGCAAGTCCTTTTATTTTCTGCTCTTCTTAGAACACGATGTACGCAGCACTATGCACGTCGTCACGTCGGCACGCGACCATGCCAATTGACACGAAATCACCACATCAGCGACATTTTTTTTTGTTTTTGTTTTTTTGTAGTGCCGCACGCAAGGTTGGACCTGTGCGACATTGATCCAATGCGCGTGCAATGGAGGGAAAAGTGTCAGCGTAAAAAAATAAAAATATTAGTGCATTGGAGGTGACGGAAAAGACCCCCCGAATTGGGTTTGGGCGGTGCACAAATGTAATTGAGACGAAAGCAGCCAGCGACCGCCATTGAATTTGTTACTTTATTAGCATTGCAGCTAGAAAGGAGCGGAAATGGGGGCTAGGCACGGCTCGGCAAGAGCGGTCAGCTTAGCCATAGTAGTTCAAATCAACATTGGCGCCGCAAATGCTCGTGCTGCCAGCGTATTGCTTGATGGTGGGCTTTGTCCAGCCACCAAACGACGTAAAGTCTGAGAAGCTCTTGGTGTTGTCATAGTGGGGATACCTAACAATGCCAATAAAAACGGAATAAATGAGAAAAGCGCGGTCGGACACGACATGAATGGGGTTCAATGGCTTACCAGAGGGGCTTGGTCGAATCCAGAACCCAGGACGAGCTGCCAGTGACCGTGGTCCATTGACTCTTGCTGGCATAGACACCCCACCTATTTAAAAGACGAGTCTCTGTTAATTTTTCTCCTGTTTGTATCTCAATTGCTACAGCTTACTTCAAGCCAGAGTTGTTGAGCGCCGTCTTGAACGCCGTGAGCGTTGCCTTGTTGCTCGTGACCGAGGGCCAATTGTTCGCATTAGGGTCGACCTCGACATCCAACCACACTAGGCGCAAAAAAAAAGAGCAATTGAGCCATTGATGATCAAAAAAAATCAAAGCCGGCGCAATCACGTCTTCATTTTAAGACTTACCGGTGCCGACCTTGGTCATCCCGTTGTTCAAGAACAAGGCTGCAAGCTCCTGGACTTGCGTGGCGGCGGATTTGCAGCTGAAAAACAACAAAAAAGGGATGAAAACGCGCTCCAATGGCTCGACGGACGCGTCTTACGTGCTGCGTCCAGTGCAAGGGAACATGTAGACTAGAAAAATTAAAAAGATGAGCTTTCTGCACGCGTCTTGCGATCAATTGAACTTTTTTTTTCGCAATTTACCATCAAAATTCGAGGCACCGGCGGCATAGGCATTCTACAATTTGGGTTTTAAGCTTTTGCATACATCTCAATTCTTAAAAATAAAAGGGGGACGATACCTTGTAAGAAGTAACGGCGCTGGTGTCGACCTTACCGCCAGGATTATTGCCATACGCCTCCTGTTGAAGCAAAGCCAGAAAATCTTTAGTGAGCACTTTTTTTGAGAACATTCTACACAGTGTTTCATTACCATGTATGCGCGGCCGACGAATCTGGTGTAGCCATTGTTGACGAGGCACGCGTACGCTGATTGCGACGTCGCAGACGACGAATCGGCGCCCAGCGTCGCCTGTGCGCCTTGCATGGCGGACACAGCAAGAAGACCAAGAGTAGCCAGCGACAATTTCATGATAAAGGACTTGGAATCGGGTTAGTTGAAAGAAAAAAAAACGATCGAGGGGTCCATTATCATGCCCCCCTCCTTTTATATTAATTTTTCGGCAAAACCCAAGGGATCAAGCACGAATTGGGCACGCTTTACTTCAATTGGCAATGGATGCGAGCGCAGCGCCATCTTTCTAATGTAAACCTTAAGCGCGTGGCGGGATCGTTTGCTCATTTTGCATCTGGGGCACACGCTTCGAATAACTCTCCCCCCAATTTCCCTCTTTTGCCCATCATGTCGCACAAACACCTTTGAATCGCCATTCCACACACCCCATGCATCACACGGCAATTGCTTCGAGACCTTTTGCATAAGAATCTTGTGTCTCATTGCATGCGATAGACAGGTGGGGGAACCAATGGACGCGTCTTACATTGTGAATCGTGCTGTTTTTATTCGAGCTGGGTGGGTGTAAAGAAAAAAAAAAAGAGAAAACATCAAAATGGACCAAAAAGGGAGGGAATTGATCGATCAGGCGGCATTGACGAGGTTGAATCGCGCAGCGGTGCGGTCAAAGAGGCTTGACTTGAGGTCAATGTCTTGCAAAAAGGGGTGTTCGGGCGCAGCCTCGCGCAATTGGGAGATGTATCGCGCGACGACGTCATTTGGCTTTGTGAGGAGCTGCGAGACGACAATCATGTTGACAAGTGTCTCTGGATCGCTGCTGTTCTTGTTGAGGGCTTCGAGAAGCAGGCTCTCGGCCTCGGGATATCTGCCCATGGCCAAATTGGCGACAGCCTGGCCATTGAGCACTTGCGTCGTCTGTGTGGAAGGCGATTGGCCCAATTCTTCAAAGATGTAGAACGCCTCTTGGTACTTTTCGCCACCAACGCGCAAACCGACCCACGCCTCCATGATTTGCAGCAATAGCGCATCCTCGGCCCACGATTTGGTCTGCTGCACCTCATTGCGCGCAAGATCCAATCGGTCCAATTGCAGGTAAATCTGCGTCGCAAGCGCGCAGCTAATTTTTTTTTTTTTTTAGAAAAAAGGAGAAAAATGAGAAAAAAAACATCGCGTGAACATTCTATAAATTCCTTTTTTTTCTCCCAGTCATACCACTCGAGCTTCTTGGTGCGCACGTGCAGAACCTGCAGGGCATCATTATATTTGGCGGCATTGGCAAACAACGAGGCAATAGCGACCTGGACGGTGGAATTGACGCGATTGGTGCCTTCGTCAAAGAGCTCGTGGGCTTGCTGAAGCTGCGCATCGGTGTTTTGGCCTTGCGCCTTTTGTTGCAAATACAGCGCGAGCAAGCGAATGGCGCGCAGACCAGCATCAACGTCCGGCGAGTCCTGGATGTCGGCAAGCACAAGATTGGGCTTGCCTTGCGCAACATAAGACCGGTACATATACGCCTGGGCTTCCAGCTTGGCGCCAGCAGACACAATCTCCCGCGACGAGCTCACCTCGTTGATCAGCGTCTGATAATTGCCAACGGCAAACATGTTGCGGATCCCAAACAAAACAGACTCCTCGTTCATCGTGTTTTAAAAAATAAAATGGCAAGATGAGGAAGAAAGGGGAAAAAGGGCCTGGCGGCGAGCCTGCCACGATTTTTGGATTGATTCAACTCCCGCACGTTTCAATATCCGCTTTTTTGTTCCCTGCAGACTTGCATTTTGGCGTCCATTTTGTCCTTTTTCTTCCTTTTTTGCGTTTCTGCTCATTTCTCTATGCCCGTGTCGCCGTATTTTAAAAAGGTTACGACCAAGAACGTCAAGAAAGCCATTGACAAGGGCGTGCCTGACTGCGTCGACGTCGATCTGCGTGTCTTGTTCGTCGGTATCAACCCTGGTCTGACGTCCACGGCCAGAGGTCACCACTTTGCAGGTCCCACCAACCATTTTTGGCCTTGCCTCTCTGACTCGGGTAACGTCAAAGCGATTTTCATTCTGTCACTGTGCCCCTCTGACCCATTGAATCGCTTTCAGGCCTCGTCACGCGCAAATTGACGTTTTCGGACGATGTGACCATGGTCAAGGAATTTGGCCTGGGCATCACGAATCTGACACCACGCACCACGCGCTCCGCGTCCGAATTGACGCGCAAGGTCGGACAAAGGATAGCAATTGGGTGATTGAACGTGCATCTTATGTCGTTTTGCTTGTTTTTTTTCAGGAACAACACGCGAATGCGCCGGCATTGAAAGCCAAAATTAGCAGCTTGCGACCCAAAGTGGCGTGCTTTGTTGGCAAGGGCATCTACGACATTTATTCAGGTAAAAGAAAAAGGACATCAAATGGCGACATTCATACTATTCTTATTTTTCGTGCCGCAGGCAAGAAGAGCGCGAGTGTAAAAATGGGCCTGCAGCCGGAGACTATCACGTGGGCAGACGGCAACGGCGAAACGAAGCTTTTTGTCATGCCCAGCACCAGCGGGATCGTGTCCGCCTATCAAAAACCAGACAAACTCAAGTAAAAACACGCAATTGAAGAAAAACAACATGCTCAATTCTTATTTTTGGACTTCCAGGTTCTTCCAGCAGCTGTGCCAGATCGTGAATGATGCGTGATGCGCATGCACCTACTTTGCCATTGTGTGCAACAAGATACCCCCCCCCATAAAAATCCACATTTTCCCGGCACAGGTGTTCCCTTTGGACGACGATGATCACGTTGGCATTCTGCCGCTTCTCTAGATGATTGTTTTCTTGGAAATAAAGAGATGGACAGTGAATGTGTACAATGTGTACAATTTTTGCGTGTTTTTTCTTTTTCTTTTTTTTTTTGTTTTATGGTCCGTTTGCTTGACGAAAAAGGTTAAGTGGGAGCCGCAACACGGTATCTGATTGGCCGGTCCGATTCACCAACTTTTTCCAGTTTCAAATTTTGGCATCCTTGTTTCTACAGTCATGTCGTTTCACACAAAAACCAAAATTGGGCAATTTGACTCAGGTCTTTCGGTTTTGACGCTCGCGCGCTGCGCCGCGTGTCTGATTTTTGGCTGAAGTCGGGACGGGACACCCATCCTCGCTCGATTCACGCTTGGCTTGCTCGTCACGAAGACATATGATAATTAGCATTTTTACTGCTCTTGGCTTTTTTTCATCCTTTTTTCACTTGCCACCATGGCTATGGCATCTTTTTCATTTTGATATGGGATACGTAGTTTATTTTCTACTGAGACAATCGACAGAAAGACAATATTAAGCTGACAAGCCTTTGTCAATCACAGCCTCCCTCGAACAAAGAAAAAATGCTGCCCACCCCCCCCCCTTCGAAGACGATGATGCCTTGGCATGAATTATTGCTTCTCTCTATGATTTTTTTCTTTCGAAATGAACTATTAGATAGTGAATCTGTTGCAGTTGAATTTGCATGCATTTTTTCGTGTTTTTGTTAAAATGGTATCATAAAAAGGTCCACTGAGAGCCGACACACAGCATCTGATTGGCCTGTCCGATCACCAACTTTTTTCAGTTTCCAATTTTGCCATCTTTAATTCTACAGTCATGCCATTTCACACAAAAAACAAAGTTGGACAATTTCATTCGTGTATTGTACATTTTTTGTCACTCGCCATTGTGATTGGGCCTACCTAGAAATCGGGCACCATTCCTCAAGAAGATTCAAGCTTGGCTAGCTGAACCCGGGAGATCCTCTTCACTTTTTTATTGCTCTGACTCTTTTTCATTCTTTTTTCACTTGTCACCCGGGCTATGGATTTATTCATGTCATTTGACACAAACGAGTAAAAATTGATAATTTCACCCAAGAACTGCTACTGCTTTTTTTTTTTACGTCGCTCGATTCGTCGTCGGCTGCACACGTATCCATCATTCCCATCCATCAACATCATGCATCTGTCGATCCTAGTTTTGATTGGCTACAAGCATCAGCATCACAACGTCACAGTGCAAGATTTAAACTTTTTGCCGCTTTAGTCCCACCCTTTTTTTTGGTTTGTCACACTTTTTTTGGCGATGGCCATTCTTTCATTTTTAAACGGTGTTGTTTTTATTCATTTTCTATTGGGTTCGATCGATAGAAGGCAAAATGCGGCATGATGGCATGATGGCATGATGATGATGTCTATCTGATCAAAAAGAACAATGGATCAATGCTGGATGTTCCAGGCGGGTATTTCGTTGGTTTGTTCCGGCTTGATTCCTTGGGGCTGCTGTTGCTGCTGTTGCTGCTGCTGATAGAGATGGATCAATTGCTCCAATTGGTCAGGGGTGAGGGATGCCAATGGCGGCATGGAGGCATAAAGGGGGGATTCGGGCTGGGATTGTGCCTGGTGAGGCTGATACTGCTGCTGAGGAAGCCATGACAGGGTGGACGGGGCGCTACCAACGACGATATCCTGGGGCGAGCCTGCGACATTCAGGGGGTGATGGTAGCCAAAGCCCAATGGCTGCTGATTCTGGTGATTCTGGTGCAATGGATGTTGCTGGTGTTGATTCTGGTGCTGTTGCTGCAGGTGATGCTGCAATTGGGGCTGCAGATGCGAAGGTTGTTGCTGCGGGATGGATGCTGCGGGCATGATGACGTGCTGGTGTTGGAATGGCATGATTTGGTGGCCCTGATTAGGAAAGGAGCCCACAAACGACGACGATGATGGGCTGGAGGAAGCGGGAGATTCTTGCGATAAGCGGCGTTGGCGTTTAAGGCTGTTGGCGTGTGGGCGAATGGCACGGGTATCTTTTGCTGCAATGGCAATGGGTTTCATGCTGCTGCTACTTGAGGTGGCAATGGGCGACGACGACAATGGCGTGGTTGGCGATGACGCGATGGATGTGGCTGTGGTCGTTGTGGCTGGCGCAATATGGATCATGCCCATTGTCCCGCCAGCTTGCGTGCTGCGGCGCATATTGGTCGTTAAAATGCTCGTATGGCCCGCAGGCGACGAAGACGATGACGAATGAGATCCAGAAATCGCGCTGTTGGGATTGCTGCGATTGCGCTTCTTAATCACATCCGTCTTGAGACTCAACGGCCGTACAACGCCATGCAGCTTTAAGAACAAACCACACGCATTGCACAATGGCTGGCCCTCGGGATTGCGGCGCCACAGCGGCGTCGTCGTTGTCGAGCAATTCGAGCACTTTGTCGCGCCCCCCTCCTTTTTGCCATTGGTGCTCGATGGCCCGGCGGCACCTTCTTGTTTCGTCGTCTTGGGATCTTTTTTTTTTTAAAAAAAACAAAAAATAAAAATTCAAAATTAAGGTTTGATGAGCCATTCTCCCATTGTCGGCCGCTCATTTCGGCGGATTTCCCTTTTTCCTCTCTTGCCCTTCTTACGTGTGGACGAATGAGCGCCGTCGCCGCCATTTGCGCTGAGTGATGAGGATTGCTGCTTTTGCTCCTCTTTGATGCTTGATTCCGTGGCAGACGCCGCGTCGTGCACCAATGTGGGCGCAATGGTCGCCGCGTCAGCGGGCTTGTTCGACGAGAATGATCCAGCATCCGGCTTGTCGTAATAATTTGTCAACAGATCTTCAAAACTCATGGCACCGGCGTGCATAACAGCTGCCGCCGCTTTGTCCACATCCTGATCCGCAGGAATCGTGATGCTGTTGTTGCCAGGCACAGTCTAAAAAGAGAGAAAAAATACACATTGAATGGAATGAGATATAAAAGGAGAGTAAAAAAAACAAAAAAAGAGCGAGCGACAGGGAAAAACAATAGGCGCAAGAACATTTGCTTCCCTCCCCGCCCCCCAACACGAAGACAATGGGCAAACCTTGCTTGCCACAATGGATCGTTTTCTGCTCCCTTTTTTTTTTCTCTTTTACTTACGTGAACAGATGAAGTGTAGGAAGAGGCGGCCGACGAAAGAGAAGACGAGTGCAATTGATGATGGGGTTGCAGCGACGATGGTGGCGAGTCGGGCATGGGCGAATCTGCCATGTCCGTGTCAATGTACATGGCGGTGGGATCGTCGTCCTCCTCATCCATGGCATCATCCTCGCCCTCTTGTGCCTTTTTCTTGTTGAGCGTCATGGCCATCATGCGCCACGTCAGATTCTCGAGTCGTGCACCATTAGGCAATGTGTCCTTGGCCTTTGTATATAGCCGCCACACCTGCGCGGCCAGCGGGTCCTCCTTTTGCTTGTCCTCAGGGGGACTGTCTGCGAGTTGCGCGACTGACGACGGCTTGCGCTCAGGGAAAAGCGAGTCCGTCAGTATTGAGGCCGCCTTGGGTGGCGTCGGTGTCATTGGTGCAGGCGAGAGTGTCCGCTCTCGATGGGGATCCATATTAAAAGTAAACAAGAGTGGGGAGAAAAAGAAGAAAAAAGTGTGTGGAACAAGGAAAAGAAAAGAGGAGCAGAGTGGAAAAAATTGAAACTGACAAAGAACAAAAGCGATGACGGAGCGGAGATTCAATGAAATGCCCTCTTGACCCATGCCTTTGCCCTGCCGTGCCTCAATTCTTGCCCTTGCTGGCCATTTGACAACCATCCCTCTATTAGGAATAGAATAAGAGTTTTTGTTGCAAAATGCCCAAAGATTCATGCTAGACGCGATCACGAGGGAATTCAATGCGTCGTAAAAGGGGACGATTTAGTCCCCCTCGCGACATGTGCCTGTTTTTTTTTGATTCCATGCTTGCCATATTTTTTTTCGGGTCCCTTTTTCAAATGTCATAAAATAAGTGGTTAAAACAGGCCGACGGGTATATTTGCCATGTGACAACAGGAAACCACAGAAAAAAGGCGATCGCCACCGCGCCAGGTAAAAAAAAAAAAAAGCGGGTAAGCAAGCCAGGTCATCATCCTTGCGACCCCCGCCGAACCAATGACGTGCAGTCGTGCGAAATTAAGCTCCTGGGCTTGTCCCGTTTGGGCCGGGAATTGGCGCACTCATCACCTGACTGTCCCTTTTTCCTCATGCATTTGCCAAGGTGACGACACTTTTTGGTTTTGCGGGCTTTGGAAAGCCTTGGGGTCACAAAAAAAAAAAAAAAAAAAAAAAAAAAAACAGGGGGAAAAAAAAAAAAAAAAAAAAAAAAAAAAAGAGACACGGAAGAATCAAGCGCCAAAATGCGCGCAGCAACCCCATTGTTGCCATCATTGCCCGTCAATGGTTGCCATTGGCCTATTGCTTTTTTTACAAAGACATTTGTACTCACATTTTTGCTTGTGTCTCCGGGGAACAGCGCGATGAATTAAATTTGGCAGAGCGCCGGTGCAACGGAAGCTGTCGCTCGCTTTGGATACCCGATGATTTGCAGCTGCAGATCAACGAGGGCGTGAAGGCACCTTGCTGTTTGTGCCTGCAAGCGTCATTTTTGTCCACGTCAAGGCCTCAGTGGTTGCTTTTCTTCCTTTTCTTTACTTTCATTGCTTACTCGCATCATCAAATAGAAGTAGCAACAGCGTGTAGAATTCCTGGAACCAGATAAAAAATAAAAAACGCGATGGGTGGGAAAATGAGCACCCTTTGCGAAGATTACGTAAATTTTGCCCCTTCCCCGCTCCCCAGAAATGAAAATCGTTGTGCCGACTCCGCAGAAATATATAAAGGACCCTGATTTGGGCTTTTTTCCGGGGCTCTTCATTGTCTCCTTTTTTTTTTTTTGGTCATTTATTTATCATGAAAGCCATTGTCTGGGTTTCGCTCGCAGCGACCGTGTCATCTGTCCTTGGATACGCCAAGCCCGGCATCAATTCGGTGCCTGCAGACAATCCTGTCAAGCAACCATGGATCTGGCCGCTCCCGCAGCATTGGGACCGCGGCCAGGCCACGTTGGATGCATCGCACATCAAGATCAAATATGATCACAACAGCGGCATCTTGCGCCGCGCTGTCCAGCGCTACACTAAGGACCTGTTCTATCAAAAGGACGATTATCCCATGATCCCCTACAATTGGACCACCACCGACAATCACATTGCCGGTGCACTGCACACTCTGACCATTGATGTCGCAAACATCCACAATGAGACCCTGGGCATGGACACCGACGAGAGCTACGAGCTGACCGTCTCGGACAAGAAAAAGGCATCGGCCACGATCTCGGCCAAGACCGTGTACGGCGCGCTTCATGGTCTCGAGACCTTTTCCCAGATGATCCAGTGGAATCCCGAGGAACGCCGCCATCTCATCCCCAATGCCCCCTGGAAAATCAGCGACTACCCCGTCTACAAGTATCGTGGCCTGCTGCTGGACACGGCGCGCCACTATTACCCCCTCGAAAATATCAAAAAGGTCATTGAGAGTAAGTTTTTTTATTTCCTTTCTTTTTTTTTTTTTGTGATCATGATGCACTGACGCGTCCTTTTTTTATTTATTTGCGCGTCGCCCTACAGCCATGTCTTGGAACAAGTTCAATGTCTTGCACTGGCATATGATTGACTCGACGTCCTTCCCCTATGTGTCCAAGGCCTACCCCGAATTGGCACTCAAGGGCGCTTACTCGCCACGCCACGTGTACACGGCTAACAACATCCGCGAGATTGTGAAATTCGCAAAGGATCACGGTGTGCGCGTCATCACGGAATTGGAAGCCCCTGGCCACTCCACCGCGTGGTTTGTAAGTTTTTTTTTTAAAAAAAAAAAAAAAAAAAAGACGCGCCGTATCGCGGTCTGTTGACCTGGTTGTTATTTTTTTTTCTTTTGTAGGGCGTTGACGGCATCATGTCTTGCTACGACAAGGTGCCTTACTTTGGTCTGACCGTGCAACCTCCCTCTGGCCAATTGAACATTGCGAGCCAAAAGACTAAAAAGGTGGTCAATGCCATCATCGACGAATGGACCGAGCTTTTCCCAGATCAATTCTTCCACGCAAGCGGTGACGAGGTCGTCATGGATTGCTGGGGCAACGACACGTCCGTCCAGGCCGTCCTCAAGGAGCGCGGCATTACCTTGCAAGAGCTTTTCAACGAATTTGTCGTTGACATGCACAAGTACATCCGCTCAAAGGGCAAGACGGTCATGGCCTGGGAGGAGTCGGTTCTTAAGTACAACCTGACCCTGCCAAAGTAAGTGATGAACACCAGCAATTTCGCGTCCAATCAATTTTTAACGAATTTTTTATCTTAGGGACACGCTCATTCAAGTTTGGGAAGGTTCCGAGGGTGTCTCAAAGGCCACCAGCAAGGGTTACAAAGTCGTTGTGTCCTCTAACAACTATTGGTACCTTGATGTTGGCTTTGGTAAGCTTATAGAGACCAATGGCATGACAAAGAGACGCGAATCGCGGCTGACGCGTGCTTTTTTTTTTTTAGGCAAGCCCCGCAGCAACCCGTACCCTGATGTTGCCGGTGCCGGTTTTAACCACTGGAACCGCATGTACTCGTACGACATGCGCGCCAACCTGACCAAAGCCGAGTCGGACCTGATTGTGGGTGGCGAGGCCGCCGTGTTTGGCGAGCTTATTGACCAGACCAACTACGAGAGCCGCATCTGGCCCCGTGCGTCCACTGTGTCGCACGTCCTCTGGAGTGGCTACGAAAATAGCAAGGGCGAGCCCTTGACCAGCGCCGACGCCATCCTTCGCCTCCTCCCTTGGCGCGAACGCATGCTCCTCCGTGGCACCATGGCTGCGCCTCTCAACCAAGGCTGGTGCACTCGTAACCCTCTCCACTGCTTCCAGCCCGCAGAGTAAAAAGCAAACTTTTACAGTATCCTCCTCCATTATACACATTTTACACGTTATTTTAATGATAAAATAAACTGGACCTTTGAATTTCTGCAACCAACAAGCAGTCTCCTATGGTGGCGTTACCGGTATTTCAAACATGTGTTTGAAAGCTTGTTTGAAAAAGCTTGGTTTGACTCAAGCTCAAACATGCAAAATTCTATTTCAATCAAGCTCAAGCTTTTTTTGGTGTTTGAAAAAGCTTGAAAGCTTGAAAAAATAATGAAGGTACCTATGCTCTGAATTTTCATCATTTTGGTGGCGTGTTCTTCAATTTTTTCTTGAGACTTTTTTGCATTTTCAAGCTTTCGGACAAGCTTTTTCAATCAAGCTCGGCTTGAAGCTTGAGCTTGAAGCTTGACTTGTCCTTAATGAGGAATTTCACAGGGAGATCACAGATGTTCAGCATGGGTGATCATGGGCAAAAATATTTTCAAGCTTTTTCAAGCTTTTCAATCAAGCTCGAAAAATCCGATTTCAAACGAGCTCAAACAGCTTTTTTTTTAAACAAGCTCAAACAGCTTAGAGTGAGCTTGAATTTGTTTGAAATACATCCCTAGCCAATTGACAACAACAGGGGAAATTAAAAAGGAAAAGCAGATGAAAACCAGGATGACATTTTGACAGGCGTCTTGCCGCATGAACGTGCACGCGTATCATATGCCATGATATAAATTTATTGAAAAATGGATGCGCAGCAGAAAAAAAGCTCTGGGTATTTCAACGTTGTTGATGATGTTGATGGGAGCAAGAAAAGAGAGAAAGACAGGGAGGAGAGACAGAGAGAGAGAGAGAGAGAGAGAGAGAAAGAACAAGTGAAAGAGAGACAAGTGAAGGAGAGACAGAGAGACACGGGGTAGCCTAGGCAGTAGTGGCTGCTTTGGCGGTGATGACATTGATCAGGCAGATGGTCACTTTTGAAGCGACTGCGCACTCCGTTTCAGTCTTGCGAGGGCCGCTGGTGGTGACAGCCAGGGTGACATTGTCGATGGTGAAGCGTCCTGTGGCACAAAAGACGGGCGCGTGCTCGTGGTTGGACTTTTCAATGTCAACGTGCCAGGAGCCACCCAACTGCGCTGCAAGCGTCAGCAATGGCGCCTTTGAGTCACCCGGCTTGCGCATGCAGGCGTCTCGGCGTGCGGCCATACGTTTCCGTTCACGCTCGTTCATCTTACAGACGATGTATTGGGCAGCGGCATGTTGTTCCGGGGTATACGAGTCTATTGCTGTGGTGCTGCTTTTGGGGGAGGATGGCTCGGTGGCAGCCATGTTTTGGTCGCCGTCGGCTTGCGACAGGTGGACTCGCTTGTTGGGCGTGCATTGGTCGGGCATGGGGCTGGTGGTGCACGCAGGCATGGAGGTCAAGGTGGCATTGGGGTCCATTGTCAGCGTCGGGCGGTCGACAGCCATGGTAGTAAAGTCCATGAGCAGGGCCTCGACAAGCAGGCTGTCGGCATCAAAGCCGGACGCACCCAGGGACGCGTGGTGTTGGCCGATATTCTCGCGATTCACCTCCGTGTCCAGTGAAATGTGCAAATATTGGCTGTACGAGCGTTTGGTCACGGTGGCCGTCGCGGGTGCCAATTGCATCGCCTCCATGGGCGCTGGCCCAGCCGTGTCCATGAGATTTTTCGGCGACATGAGCGGTGGTGCGGCGCCCGCGCTGACAAAGACGGGCATATCGGGAATGGGCAGCTGTAGCGCGGATTTTGGGCCATTGGCGGCGTCATTGTTGCGTCCATGGTGCGCAATCAGCTCACCAGGGTGCTGTTGATAGTAGCCTAGCACCGTGTCAATGGCATTTGCTCTTGCCGCTTTTTTGCTCGGGCCAGCACCCGTCACCTGCACGTACGGCGCGTCGCTCGTCAGCTGGAACACCAGCAAGCAGATCCACGGGTCCGTCACGCTCACACGATTGTACTCTGGAATAACACGGCCACCGTGCTGCGTGATCATGTTGGTAAACGTGGATTGCGTCAGCGTCGCGTCCGTTGCCTTGTTTTTGCGACGACTCAGGAGCTCCTCAAAGGGTGCTTGCAGCATATTGTCCACAATCGCCATGGAATATTGCTGGGAAAGCACACTGTTTTAAAAAAAAAAAAAAAAAAAAAGAAAAGTCAACCGGACCTTTTGCGACGTACGCGACGCGCTTTCTTTTTCTTTTTCATGCTTATGCATTTTTACCTGATCATGTACAGCAATCTATCAGCAGCGCGTAGATTGGACGTATAGTGCGGATCTCCCAGGCCAAGATGCTCGGCCGTAAACTGGAGAGGTTCTTGTTTTAGGAGATACAGGCGCACACGATCCATGACGGCCGCATGGACAAGGTCGTACTTGCTCAATAAAAAGCGATCAAAAGCGTGACAAAAGCCAAGATAGCCCTCTTTCAGGTGCGCCTAAGGCGAATTATAGAGTGAGGAAAAAACAAAACAAAACAAAACAAAACAAAAAACATTGACCATGTCGCGTCAAAAAAGAAATGAAAAAAATGGGCAATTAGCTTACGGACGACATCTCGACGTGCGCCTGATCTGGAAAGAGGCGTGCCACGTCGCCACGATCAAGAAAGCCGGGCGCGAGACTTGGCAAAACAGCCGCAATAGTGGTGCTGTTCATAGGCTGGCCATTGTTGTCACGCGTTTTTTGCAAAAGCTCGGGTAAATGCGTCTGGAAAAAGGCCAGCGATTCATTCATGTTAGCAGCAGGGCAAAGGAATGAGAGACAAAGAAAAAGAAAGAGGTGGAAAAAAGGGGGTTGGGGCGGAAAACAAAAATAAAAACGGGTTTGGCGTCCAATCTCTCCAAAATTGGCGTCTGTACTCCACCGCGCTGTACGACCGTCTCTTTTCGAAATCAAATCAGCATATTTACTCGTAAAAATGATATTAAAAAATACAGGGAGCATGGGGGACCATGCATTAGGATTCCACCTTTTCCAAAACAGCGTCGTCGTCTTCTACTTCCATCTTTTGTTCCGTTGCCACTTCCTGCGGCCTGTCCTCGACATCCAAATTCGATTTCGGCCCCTAAACAAGCGCATGAGTTCCCTTTGCTGTCAATGAAAACACGCAAATTACCTTAAACCAGAGTCGTGCATCCACGGCAAAGCGGCCACCCGCGCCAATGGTCACACATCCAATAGCAAGGCACGCATCTAAATGAAAAGTGTGTCAATCACCGACTTTATCAGCATCCATGCCTTACAATTCATCGACACCGGTGTCACAGGATTGACAGGAGGGAGCACAAACAGGATCGTGATAAAAGCGATCCACAAAAGAGCAATCCTAAACAACGAAAAGCCTGTGAGTGCGTTTTTATTCCTATATTGGCTCGCTCTCGTCCACTTACGATCCGACAATGGGCGAGAAGCGGCCCAAATGAAGTGGACCACGCTTGAATTGCTTTTGATTCAGCAGCTTGCAAAGGATTGGGATGCCGTACGAGATGTACAGGCCAATCTACAAAATAATTATTTATCAGCATGCTGTTCAGGACAAGCGAGAGCAAAAAACACGCGCTCTGCCTACCGTAGCCACCTAGAAAAGCAAAATAAAGGAGTATGTCAGCAAAAAAAAAAAAAAAAAAAACTAAAATGCACAGGCAAATGTTCTTTTTTTTTTTACCGATGTGACGGCGCTAAAGGCTGTGCTATTGCCAAGGTAAGGGAGGCCAAGCAAGGCGGCAATAAACACAGACAACCACACAGCATTGATTGGCGTCACAAAAAAAAAAAAAAAAAAAAAAACAATGACGATTAAGAAATCAGGGCACACGCGTCGCGGAGCTCCAAAAAATCTCACCTTTGAGCGCGGGTCGATGCGGTGCCAGACATTGCTGCCGGGGATGGCGCCATCGCGGCTGAACGCGTACACCATGCGCGAGTTGGACGTTACCGAGCAAAAGCCACACAGCCAGCATGCAATGATGAGGATGACCATCAAGACCACGGCACCTGCGCGATTGCCCACACTAGTAAAAAAAAGAAATAAGGGAAAGCGCTCGGCCAGTGCGCTCCTCTTTTTCTGTTTTTTACCTGTCAAAAATGATTTGCATGACGGGGAAACCTGTCGATGAGCCAATTGTGTTGTCCAAATCTTGCACGCAGAAGAGCAGGCCGACAATAAAGAAGAAGCCCATGACGGCGCTCACTATGATACACAATTGAGCGCGTCGTTATTAAATGAAGCGCGCAAAAATGATAAAAATGGCGACGTTTGTTACCAAGAACGGCCATAACCATGCCCGTTGGAGCAGAAATGGACGCGGATTTGGTTTCCTCAGCAAGATGCGCGCTCGAATCATAGCCTGTCATGGTGAATTGCGACGTCAAAAGGCCAGTGAGAATGACCCAGCCTTGCGATGCCCAGCCGGTGCCATTGTTGAAGTAAGTAAAGACAAAAGTGCCCGATTGATGGGTAGGCGCCTTGGCTAGCACGGTGATCAGGATCACCGTCGGCGCAATCACCTGCCACACAGTCGAAAACGCTAAAAAAAAAAAAAAAAAAAAAAAAAGGTAAAAATATAGGAG
>KV441894.1:162825-184816 GCA_001650995.1 Gongronella sp. w5 | reverse complement strand
AAAAAAAAAAAAAAAAAAAAAAAAAAAAAGAAGGTTAGATCATAGGATCGTCCCTTTTTTGTTTGTGCCACAGGCTTACCGTTGATGTATTTCATGACCTTTGGGCCCAGGCTGTTGGCGACGCCGTGCGTGAAGCATACGCCAATATGGATGCCGACTGTCGCGCCAGGGGTTGGTGTCCACTCGCCATCCGTGCCCACCGCAATCAAAGCACTCAGCATCATGGCAATGCCAAAGTCAATTCCCGCGGTCACCGCGAATTGCCCAATCTACACGCAAAATCAATCAGCTGTGCCCCTGATATCTTTCTTTTTTGGGGGTGTCTTACGAGATTAAACCAGCCCGTCATCCACGAAGCAAAGGGCTTCCATTTTTCGTTGCAGAGTTGGGCACTGAAAAAGTACAGGCCACCCGACGTGGGCAGAGACGACGTGATTTCTGCGTAAAAATTAAAAACATGAGCCCGCCTCACCAAAAATAAGGCTCACATTCCATAAATCTGCCGCGTACCTGCCAGCGACAGAGCCACCATCAAGGTAAAAAAGGAGACAACCACCCAGCCCCTGACGCAATCATTAAGGATTAACTTTGAGACGTGACTAGATTTGCTTTCTTACCAAACCATGACAACAGGCTATGGAAAAACACGGCCCAAACAATGATTTCGATCAAAAAAACGAAAAAAAAAAATTAGAGTGACACTTACGCCGCCCGTTGTGAGACCATAGGCGAACAAGGACGTCAATCCGCTGGAGATGCACACCACAGACAAGGCCATGCCCATGTTGCCAACAGACTAGATGATGATTTAATGTCAATTTTGATCCTGGCTTCCATTTTCCCCATCCCCCCTTTTTTTTAATTGTTCATGCTGCGCAAAGCTCTCCAGCACTCATCCATTCTTCTCTTGCAGATCGCTGGGTTGTCACACACGTTTCCCACCACTCAATTTGCCTCCATGACACCATCTTACAGTAAGCTCGCGCTTCAATTCCTGTTTGTAGCCCAAACGGGCGAGTAGTTCGGCATCGTTTGCTTCGATCTCCGCAGCAGTCAGTTTCTTTGATCCAGACGCCATCGATTAAAAGTGAAAAAAAAGAAAAAAAAGGTAAGAAAAAAAAAAGAAAAGAAAGAAATAGATGGAAATGCGACGTGAAAGGGAAAAAAAAGGATGACGGTTGCCCAAGCACCCTCTTTATTTTTTTCTCAGGCTCCTCCTCATCCGCGCCCCCTTTCTCATTGATCAGAAAGTTCGTTATCGGCTGTCCAGAGGGCAGGTCTCCCCCACATGTCTGGCGCGCAAACCCTAATCAAGCCTTTTTGTGTTGCCACCACATGTTATCAGTTTGCCTTTTCCCGATGGCGAAAAATAATAAGGTTTTTACTTGCTAGATTTGTGATATTTCGAGAGCTGGCTATCTATCTCCACCATGCCGTCTATGAATCGCTGACGATCGAGCAAACCGGTGCCTTGCTGGTCGCATTGCTGCCAGATGGAGGCGAGGGTGTGGTTGGGCAGCTTGCTACGTGTCCAAATCAGGGACACGGTTGCGCCGTCGACGACACCGTGGTCCTGGATCGCATCAAAAAGATCGTCGTAGCGTGTTTTGCGAGAAGGCGGCGGTGGAGGTGGCGCATGCTTGCGTGAAGCGACCGAGGAGGCTGGGGACGACGTGGATGACGCGGTGGATGACGCGGCGGGGGCCAAAGATGCTGGTGGTGGCGGTGGAGGTGCGCGAATGGCGGGCGAGCGGGTGGCATTGGTACTTGATGACCCCGGAGACGTGACGAGACTGCTTGTGCTGCTGTTACTGCTGCTGGGGGCACTGTTGCTGGTGTTGGTATGGTTTGTCTGAGCGAATGGCACCGCCAGAGTCGATGACGGGTTGGTGGCAGAGCGAAGGCGCAATTGAGACGGCTTGACAATGGTATCATCATCCTGGTTTTTTTGCTGCCAGATGGCGGCCGGCGACGGATGATCCTGGGACGTGGATGAGGCGGTGGTGGGGGTTGTAGGTGCGGCAGGCGACATGGCGCGTGGGCTGGCAGATGGGCTGGGACGCGAAGGAAGCACCGGAATCGACGTTTTTTTGTGAACGGCAGGTTTGGGGTCGCGTGACGGAGGCGGCGCAGGTGCAACGCGTTTTTCCGGGTTGTTTTGCGGCGACGGGTTGGACATGCTGCGCTGCGCACGCGCTTGCAGGCCCGCCGGCTTGGGCTTGATCACTGGCGGATGCGACGCATTGGACGCATTGGGCAAATTGGGCGCATTTTGCTCTTTTCCTTGTTGCTGCTGCTTGCGAATCTGCGACGGCTTAACCAATTGGTAGCCATCCTCGTCCTCCGTTTCCTCCAAGGGGACTGCACGTCGTGGCGACGTTGCAGGCATCGCAGGCGACATGGAACGTGATAATTGGCCGGAAGATGGTGGCGCACGCGCATTATCGGTGCCAATGGTGCTTGGACCAGTTGCATTGGATGTCTCCTTGAGTAAAACAGGCCGCAAAGCAGGCAGCACAAACGTATCACTCAATTTGGTGTCCGTAGAGGTGGAAATCGACCCATTGGACGCGCTTTGAGTGGCGATAGACGACGATGCCGTAAAAGAGCCACCCACGGATTTCAATTGCGCTCGGTGGTTGTGCAGCAGCGAGCTGTTGCTTGGTGCAGGCGGTGGGCTGGCCGGCGGCGACGCTGCTCGATTGTCGGGCTGTACTGGCGCCAATGGTGCCGGCTTGTCTTGCGAAATCATAGACCACGACGACGAAATGGATGTGCTTGTGGGTAGCGACGCGACAGGTGCAAGCTTGGGCGACGAAGGCGTCACCAACCGGACGTGATTCGCAGGGAAGAGTCCGCGCTCGGCCGTCAGCTCAATGGTGCCTTCCAACCACCCAAATTCGGGCGACTCGACAACATCAACAAACCGCGTTCCCTCTGTAAACGACAATTCACCCGCCTCATCGGCCACGCAGTCGTACAGTGCAATGGCGTGCTGCATCAAATAGATGGGCCAAAGAAAAAGAACAAAGAAACAAAAAAAAAAAAAAAAAAAAAAAAAAAGCTGAGCTGCATGTGATACAGTCTGTTGCTGCCCCCTGGAAATGGAATTGTCCATTTTTGTGCGTCAGTGCGCTCAACACTTTTTGAAACCCGCAACTTCCACAAAAAAAAAGGCTGAGGAAGGCGTAGTACTATGATATTTGCATTACGTATTCTTTTTTTTTGGCACGATCCGAATGGTCCAGAATTTAGCATTACTATTTCTTTTCATTTGCCTCTGTTCTCCAGTACGTACAGTAGCTCCAAGCAGGTTTTCGCGTCATTTCTTCGATGGCCATCCCCATTCGTGGTGAATCGTGACAAGGTGAAACTATCGTATGATACAGTAGGCAAAAGGCAATATGATATGATAAAAATCGATCGACACTGCAAATCATGTCTGTTGGTTCGCTCCAAACCTTTGCCTATGATACGTATGATACTGTAGAACGTACCGGATGAGTACAGTATGATGATATCATATCATACTGTTTTGTATGATAGCCAACAATGCCTATCATAAATTTATAATGATATCATACTGTATTTCGGCGCGAACAAGACATTGAAAATCACTACTATAAACCAGGGTCAATCAAGTCGTCATTGTGCAGATGAATCCAAAATTTCGTTATGATACTGTATTTTTGCAATTTCAGCACTGGCTCTTGCAGTAATTTGCGGATCGTGCTGAAACCGGCGGACCGAATGAAAGAAGAAACGCATCGCGATTTGTTCGACAACGGTCTAGGCGACCATCGATTTTTACAGTATTGCGGTTTTGATAACAAATAGGTAGGGGGGCAAAGTATCTAATGGGATGATTTGCACCGCGCTAGTTTGGGTTTTAACTTTTTGCATCGGTCATTTCAGCAGCCTGCAAGCTGCTGCAACCCACTCAGCGCATAAAATATGCAAAATAAAAAATTTAAATTTTTTTAAAAAAAATAAAATCTCCATGCAATCCACGCACTTACGGTACAGTAATTTGGAAGTGTCTACCCTTAAATTTTTGCAAAAAAAATCTTGCCCAAAGTAGGCACTTTTCTCAGTCGATCGCCGTTCATGCGTCATTCTTTGAGCTTTACAGTATTTTTTTCTTAAGGTGGGGCGACCTGTCATTTTATCTGTCAACAGCAAATTGTCGGAGTTGTTTGGGATGCATTGATCACCAGTTCGAAATTCCCCAAATTTGGCATTTTCTGAGATTGAAATGTGTGGCCCCTGAGTGACCCCTGAATTTTTAAAGGTGGTCGTAGCGCTTTGGTGTTTTAATATTTTTTGTTGCAAATTTTGCGTTGATTGCGATGCAGCCATTTTTGAGCGGGCTCGATCGAGCAGACGGCGAGATGAATGCAAAATAGGACAATTTGGGGGTGTTTGGAATTTGTGGGGGCTCAAAAAAAAATCGGACGGACTCGTCTCGAGCACCGGTTTGCTTGTAGTTCATCCCGTGACACAACTTTCATCGGCGGGAAGCTATGATACTGGGCTGTAAAAAAATTTCTGGAGGCACAGCAAGCCGGCAAAGCCTGAAAAACACGCTCTTTGGGTTTAAAAGGCAAATGTGTACTGTACGTTTTTTGTGAAGTGTAGCGCGATGCTCCAGGCCATTGCAATAATATGATAATTCGTGTCAATTTCTTCTGTCCACCGAGATTGAAATACTGTACTGTACAGTATTGGCGGGCCAAACGCTGCTGTACAGTATTTACTGTAAACGTGTAAAGTGCCAAGGCGTTGTTGAAAACATGGTGGGCCATTTGTTCTTTTTTTGGCATTGTATCATACTGTACGTATGATATGCCTTGTACTGTATGATAACGAGCTACAACATGATAAGATATTGCAGGTCACAACGTATCATATGATATGATACTCTGTCAAGTGCAGCTGCAGTATTAAAGAGGGATTTGCAGTTTACTGTAGGTACAGTATTCCTCCTCTCTACGCCAAAAATGCAAAAAAAAACATAACAATCCAGGATTTCATACATACTGTAACTAGTCTTTGTTTCCAGGTATCGCGGTGCTCTGAAGTACAGTATGATACAGTGCCTACTGTTTACTGTAGCTTTACGATAGCACAATTGCAATGGGCGGTGCACTATGTTCTATAATAGATTTGCACTTGAGAAGGAAATGCACACATTGCGAAAAATGAATTTCCTCGTTTACTCTCTCTTTTTAGACATTGTTGTTGCGCGTCCCTGAAAGCGTGAATTGACATTTTATTCCTCTAAAGATGATGGTGGCAAATCTAGGAGAAGTTTGTGCACTTGAGCTGCAATGTCCTGGGGCTCGGCCATGGCACCGACGCCAGTGTCGCCACAGGCGAGCTTCTTGCTGATCGGGTCGATCATAGTAACGTTGTACGTGTCACGCAAGATCGCAATGTGCTTATCCGTGAAGGGGTGCGTCCACATGTTCGTGTTCATAGCGGGCGCCACCATGATTGGCCGCGAAGTGTCCCACGCGCGCGCAATACACGTCTGAATCATCATAAAAAAAGGGCGTGTCAGCCTGACAAATCGAAAAAAAGTCATTCATGCGTCTTACCAACAGGTTGTCGCACAGACCATTGGCTAATTTGGCCAGCGTGTTGGCGTCCAATGGCGCAATGACAAACACATCTGCCCATTTTCGAAGCTAAAAGAGGCCAAAACGACAGGATTAGTGCCTTTTGTCTTGATCAATGCCTAGTGACTTACCTCAATGTGAAGCACGGGGTCTGTCTTTTTCTTCCAAAGCTGATGAAAATAAAGAAAAAGGGTGTGAAACGCACTTTTCAAGCATTTTCTCGCGTGATTTCTTACGGCCCATTCTTCATCGTCGGTGTGGACGGTGGCATCCATTGGGGTATCCTTGAAGAAAAAGTGGGACGCCGGGGTCGGCACGACTTTGACATGGACGCCCGGAATCTATAAAAGTTTTATAAGCAACATGGCTGATGCGTGGTTAAACGCTTACTTTTGCAAGCTGCTCGACGATCTGCGGCACTTTGATGCTAGCTACACTGCCGGTGCAACCCAGCAAGACGTTCCATTGGCGTGGTGGATCCATTTGAAAGAAGAAAAAAAAAAGAAAAAGTTAGAGTGAGACAATTGGGGCTGCCCTGGCTCCACATTTATAATCAATTGCGCCCCCGGTGTCGGACCTGCAAGCGTGCCGAATCTCCGCCCGTTGCGGCTGCAATAAAATACGCGTGCCCGCATGACGCCATTTCTAAGCGCAAGTAGAGGGAAAGAGCATTTTTATTCTTACACACACAGGTGGAACGGGGAGAATCTAAACACTGTAATCAAGTAAATAGGGAAAGAATAAGAATCAAGGTGTATCAAAGGCTAGGCTATAATGTATAAGAGTAAAAAAAAAAAGAGGGAAAAAGTTGAGGGGAAAATAGGGGAATCATCCAAGTCTACGCAAAAGAAAGAAAAAAGGAAAGAAGAAGAAGAAGAAAAAAAGAAAGAAAGATGACCGAGTCTAATTGCCAGAGGTCGTGTTCAAGTCGCACCTAAAAAAAAAAAAGAAAAAAAATGAAAGGATGAGCCAATGGCACTTTTTTTTCCCCCATGTCGAGCAAGACTTGCATCCAGATGCGTGTCTTGTAAAGCTTGAACAGCTCTCTGACGAGTTCGCGAAAGTCGACGCGTCGGTCGGCAAGGAAGTAAAAAGTGAGTTTGCGCCTGTCCCATTGGTACTCGGCATTGACGACGCGGATGCTGAGTTTGCGCTGTTGGACCTTGTATTGGCACGTGGCGAGCGCCTTGATTTCATCCTGCTCCTTGGACGCGAGCAACGCCAATTCTTCGGGACGCGCGACGCGGAACAAGCGCTTGACGCGCAGCTGCTGGCGCACCTGTTCAACGTCCTGTTGATCCGAGGACGATGACAGAGATGATGACGACGAAGAGGACGTGGGTTGTTGCTGTTGTTGTTGCGACGCATTGGGCGATGTCTGTTGCTGTTGCTGTTGTTGCAGCTGCTGGAGGTGGTGTTGAATGGGATTGACGTGATCGGCAATGACCCTGCCGAGATCGTGGCCTCGATCGCCCTCGACCATAACCCAATCGTTCACTTTGACAACAACCGACGCGTGCGCGCAATAAAAAAGGTCGGTGCGGTTGGATTTAAAGCGGACTACAACAAAGACGGCGTCCTTTGCGATGCTGTCGAGCTTGTTTCCCTTGCCCATCTCTTCGCATTTGGGCAAATGATAAAAAGGCGCATTGGAAGACGATGATGATGAGGATGAATTGGAAACTGTCGGCCGCGGTGCTGTGCGGTGAAGAGGATGGTGATGCATGGGCGCAGCCGGGAGTGTGTGCATCGTGTGTGGCGGGGACGTGATGGCCAAGTGGTCGATGGTGTCATTGATTGATTTGGGCGCGGTATTGCTTGGCGTGGAATTGGCGGCAGCAGAGGCGGCGGCAGCAGCAGCGACCTTTGCGTAATCCTTTTTGGGTGGCTGCGGGACGTGGTGATGCGGCGAGGTCGTGGCGGTAGCAAAGGTCGTGGGCGTAGCCGTCGTCACGCTAGGCGCGGCCCTGCCACTGCCAAGCGGACTCGGTGGTATCTTGGTCAATTCGTCTATGGACGATTCCAGAGTGCGTAGATTAAACGCATCGTCCTGTGCAAGCGGCGCAGCGGGGCCTGCCACAGAGTGACGGCGCGAAAACGCGACGAGGCTGCAAAAAAAAAAAAAAGTAACAATGAAATTGTGAGTTGCGTCGCTCCTATTTTTTTATTGTTTTTTGTTTTTTTGGGGTTCATCTTACCTGTCGCTGGTGCTGTCTTTAAGGGGCATGAGTGGGTGACTAGGTATTGGGGCGGCATCCGAGGCGTAATTGGTGTGATTTTGGTGGAATTGATGCGGCTGAAGCGCAGGCTGGACGGAAAAGCGACGTGGGGCGTTTAGGTGAAGCGTGTCGGATGGAAGAAAGGGAGAAAACCAACGATGATTGTTGTTTGGCCAGTCAAAAGCGGGTGCGGATGATTTTGACCTTGCGCGCTGGAAAAAATCGCTGTCGTCGTCCATGTCTGTAAGAAACGAGTTCATGGCCGGCGGCACGTCCAATGGGTCGTCCTCTGGCATCGCATACAAGGAATTGGTTGTGTAAGCGTGCCATTCAGAATGCCTGCGCAACGAAGGAGGAGGAGGAGGAGGAGGCGCTGTGTCGTCATGGAACAAGGACGATGAGCTAGGATTCCATGGCGGCGGCGACGCCATGGGCGATGTCCATGGCTGGAAAGCGCCATAGCGCTGATCTAAAGGATGTTGCTGCCAAGGCAATTGAGCTTTGCTGGCCGCAGGTGCTTCGTCCGAGTCCTGAAATAAAAAATAAAATTGGAATTGAGCCATTTATTGCCCTCTTCGTCCCCCTTCATCGCTGCAAAAAAGTATCCCATGACGTCCTCTTGCCGTAGTCGTTATAAAATAGCGATAAAAAAAAGACCGCCGCACTTACAGAAGCGTTGTTCATAGCGAGCATCAAATGAAAACAGGAAAAAGAGAGAAAATGGAAGCAATACAATTAAGAATAAAAGAAACGTCAATGAGCAAAAGGGTGCACAGTAACAAGAAAAAAAAAAGGTAAAAAAGGAAGAAAGAGGGAAGCAAAACGAAAAAATAAGGGGGTGGGGTGACCAAAAAAAAAAAGAGCCTTCTTTCTCCGCCACGCGGCGCGGGAATCATGCCCAAAACACGCATGACACCGTTTAGTTCTTCTTTTTTTTTTTTATTTCTTTCTCGCGCTCCCCATGGACCAAAAGTTGGATATTAATACCAAAGGCACCGCAGCCAAGGTCTTGCACGAGACCATCTCACACAAGAGGTAAGATAAAAAGGGGAAAAGCGCAAAACAAACAAAACAGCGCAACTCACCGCCTGTTTCAAGATTCATCACGGTGTGGAATCGTCAAACCCAGTTTGACGATGGTCGTATTATCGAGTGGGACGTCGTTGGCCACCACACACCTTATCCTACGTTTGTCTGCGTCTTCACTTTTAATACAGAGACGGTAAACCACGCGAAAAAGTGCCATCACGTGACTCACGTGCCCACCCTCCTTTTTTTTTTCGTTAGAAAACCACCTGTATCCTCAAAGAATATTGCCAGGGCACCAATGAAGTTGTAATTCATGCACCGGCCCCAATTGTACACGGCCAATGTCTCATTCTTACCCTTTTTTCTTTTTTTTTCCTTTTTTTTTTTTTTTTTTTTTTTTTTTTTTTTTTTTTTTTTTTTTTTTTTTTTTTTTAGAAATATACCTGCGTGGCAGGCTCTGTTGATCGACGAAAACACCAACAGTAAGACACACGTGGCACAAAAAAAAATAGGCACCACGTCGCAATTAAACCGCCCAATTCGTCTTTTTTTTTTTTTTTTTTTTTTTTTTTTTTTTTTTTTTGTCGTTTTAGCGCGCTGGATTCGGCCAAGCATGAATTGTCAGAAGAAGCGCGACTGACGGGCGGCGAGTGGGTCTGTCTGATGCCTGAGGAGCAGCCGGACGGGATCAGCGAGCTGAAATGGGGCCGCAATCGCTTTGTGCCGTATCTTTGCCTCAATCCCACGCCTGACCCACAGCCGTTGCGCCGCGATCTCGAGGAATGCATCGAGGTTGTCAATGATGTCCCGATCGCCGACCTGAAGCGCGCCATTACACGCGGCGAAATGATGTTGCCCAGCGTCCAGACCTCTTGGATGGCGCTCGAGTACCTCGCCGAAAAGAACATGCTTTAAAACCTCCCCCCAGACACTTTTGTATACAATTCAAGACACACCAAATAAACCTTGTTGTTCACAGCAAAAATGCAAAAAAAAAAAACAACAATGAAAAATGAATCAAATCAATGGCTTGGTTAGCTTGACAAGCTTGACGACACGTGTATGTTCCTAGAAAAATGGTCGACATGAGCCAAAAAAAATTGTGCGATCGTTATTCCTTATACCTTTTGCAAGTCGCTCAACTGCTTCTCCAATTGGTAGAGCGAGGGCCCTGTGGACGCGCCTGCGGACTTGTTTAGCTGATCCATGTACGCGTCGAGATCCTCCGTTTGGTCCGCCGCCTTTTTTTGCTTGCTTTCGTCTGCTTTTTTGCGTGCAATTTCCTGCTGCAGTGCCGCCACTTGCTTCTCCACCTGTGCTTGTCTTTTGACAAGATCTTCATGTGTCTCGGCCTTTTCCTCTTTCTTTAGCGCCTTGCGTCGCTTGGTATCTGCATAAAGGCAAAAAGACGCGTCAGATTTGATCTCAGACCTGTTGTATCATGCGAATGACGCTTCGCTCATCGTTGGCTGCCCATACGACGCGCGATTTGCGCAGCAAAAAAACATCCATTTACCTGTTTTGTCGTAAAGATCTTCATCATCGTCGCCAAACATCATTTCCAAGTCTTGCCTTCGCCTCTCTAATGAGTGGAAAGACAAAATTAAAATGGTCAGCCATCTGTTTTCCCATCTTGGTCGGGGGATGGGCACTTGCTTGCGTCCGCGACAGCCATTTGTTCGGCTTCCAAGGACAACAATTGCGCATCACCTGAAGCAGGTGCTTCCTCGTCTTCTTCCTCCACGGCATCCTCGGGGAAACCCCTAAAAAAAAAAAATCAGGGCCATGGACGATGATTTTGCATTTTTTTTTTTTTTTTACCATGTGGCGCCTGTATCCGTCTCTTCCTCGGCAGCGTGTTGCACATCGGCCTCGCGGGTGCGATGTCGCAGTAGATAATTCTCGTCCTCCTCAAGATCGTCATCATCGGCTGGCTTGTCCGTGTGGAAAATGTAGAGACGCGTGCTTTCACCAAAACGAATTTGGTCGCCCGTCTGCAGCCGCACGTGCGTGCGCGGCGGGATCGCCTTTTTGTTCACCTTGGTGCCATAGCCGCTCTCCAGATCGTACAGAAACGCGTCGCCGTCGCCATTGAATTGAAGCAGCGCGTGATAACGCGACAGGGTGTAGAGACGCGTGCTTTCACCAAAACGAATTTGGTCGCCCGTCTGCAGCCGCACGTGCGTGCGCGGCGGGATCGCCTTTTTGTTCACCTTGGTGCCATAGCCGCTCTCCAGATCGTACAGAAACGCGTCGCCGTCGCCATTGAATTGAAGCAGCGCGTGATAACGCGACAGGGACTACAAAAAAAAAAAAAAAAAAAGCAAAAAATGAGCCCATTGTGCCAACCTAAAAAAAAAAAAAGAGACGCATAAATGAAGAATTACGGGGTGTTCCATGACAATATCGCAAAGCGGCAGACGACCTAATAACATATAAAATGAGCCCATGAAGAGAAAATTGACGCAAAAACACAGACTTACCAAAGGTGACGACGTCCTTGAGAGGCCCTTTGATCTTGTCGATACTGACACCACCCTTGAGCACTTCGAGGGAATAAGCAAACGAAGCAACGTCACCCCACGCAGGCTTTTCGTACTTTAGAACGGGTGGTGCAGGCGCATTTGGAGGCGGTTTCTCTTGTTTTTCTTGCTTCTCGGCCTTTTCGTCGTCCTGTGGTGACTTTGAAGGACGCTTTGGCGCGGCAGGCACAGCAAAAGACATTTTTTATGGAGACAGGGAAAAAGAAACGTGACCGAAATAGGACATTGGCGGGAAATTTTTTGCTGTTTTTTTAAAAGGCCGCGCCTTCCACCGCGATTTTTTTTTCACTTTTCTTTCCCCTCTCGCCCTTCACGTTTTGTTTACTTGCATCATGGACGAGAACGCCGTACATCCCACCACTCCCGACAGCGTCCACGTAAGGCACATATCGAAAAACAAGTGCAATTGAGGGGGAAGCCATAAAAAAAGCGAATTGGAAGCATACTCACTGTGTTTTTCTGTATCCTTTTCTTGTTTTTTTGCGCCAGTCGTCGCCTGTACTTCACCAGCCACGCACAAAGGACGTCAAATTGTCGCCTGGCCTAGGCTCGCCAAGCGAACGACGCGCGTTGCAGTCTCTTGCCAATGTGCCGCGCCTTTCGTCGCCCACGTCGCCCACGTCGCCAAAGCACGAGCTCCACAAGCCCACGGTCGTCAAACCGCCAAAGCGACAGCAGACGCCACAAAGACAGCAGACGGAAAGGACGCCCGAACAACCCAAAAACCAGCAACAAGAGCATGAAAAGCAAGAAAAGCCGTCAAAAGCAGCGATTGCCACAGAGCCGTCGTGCCCACGCACGCTGGACGCCAAGCTGGCCAAGGCGCGTGAAGAAAACACGCAACTCCAGGCACTGCTCGCGTCCAAACGCGCGGTTACCAAACAGATGAACAGCCTGGTCGAGAATTTTGCGAAGCTCGACGTCACGCGCGCCAAGATCGACAATACCCTGAACGACATCATCGAGCACGGCGAGCTGATGCTCGAATTGGCCAATGAAAAGGAGATGGAAGCCAAGAAACAAGAAGAAATTGATCATCTCATGAACGCCATTCCCATGATGCAATTTGAAATTGCTATGCTCGACCGTCCGTCCTCGCCCTCTTCATAAAGAAAAAATAAAAAAACAAATAAAACGAGTCATTGTGTGTGTACAATTCGTTTATACGAGGTATCATTTCAAAAATGTGCAGGAAAAAGGGAAAAAATGGAAAAAAAAACGAGCCATTGGGTGATCAGGCGACAAAAAGCTACGTCTACCAGTCATTGACCTTGCAGGGATGGACGGTGCGGCCCTTGTTGCCCATGCCATTGCCGGCAAGGTTGAAGCGCCAATCGTGTTTTGAGCAGACAAGGGTGTTGCCAATGACCTGGCCCCATGTCGTCAGATCGACGCCCTTGTGAGGGCAGAATCGGTCGCATTCGTACACATCGCCGGTCGCGGTCTTGACGCGGATTCGATTCGCACTGACGGCCTGGATGGGCCGTGCGCCAAAGGTTTTCGGCCCCGAGGAGGATGAGGACACGTTCACTTTCTTGGTTTTCTTGTTTTTCATGGTCGACTCATCATCGTCGGAGCTGGATGAAGATGACGACGACGTGGATGACTCGTCGGACGAGTCGACGAGTGTGCCACCGGTGGTGGTGCCATTGGAGCGCGGGATCATGCCGTCGTGGCTAGAGAAGGAAACCGTCTTTTTTGGCTTGGACGCGTCGTCACTACTGTCGGCGGGATGCATTGGAGGCGATTGCACGTCGCCCTCATCAAAATCCTTGCCGAGATCGACGGACCCATTGCGGATCGTGTTCCGGATCGTCTCGGGATCCTGGCTGAGCACGTCGTCCATGATCTCGGGCGACGTCGCAAGCAAATCCTGGTGTTCGGCAAGCGCCACCTCATCCTTGCCTCCCATCAGCACCGAAGGCTGCACTGGCACACCCAGCTTCTTCTTTTTCTTGTCCTTCTTGTCCTTCTTTTTCTCTTTTTTCTTCTTTTTCTCTTCATCGCTGTCAAACGCGTCCAAAGGCGACGAAGCACCCGCCTTGTCGCAACCCGCCGCCTGGCGTAGCAAATCGCGCACCAAAGGCAGAATCTCAAGCACCGTCCAGCTGTGATCCGACAGCGACCGCAAGTCGCGCACCTGCAAAAAAAAAAAAAAAAAAAAAAAAAAAAGGAATGGCTCGGATCAGCCGGCCACGTGTCAACATAACCTCATAGAGCCTACTTACATAGTAAAGTCGGTTCTTTTGTAAAATATCCACATCACTTTGCACTTGGTCATCCGTCCACCCGCGATCTTTGCCAATTTGCTCTATCAACGTCGATGTGCGCTGAAAATAAAAAAAAAATTAAAAATCGAAAATCAAACAGTGATGAGCATCACGCCAGAAAAAAAAAAAATGACCATTGCTCGCTTCTTACCATAGAATCCGGCATGGGCACCGTCAAGTCTGTGTAAAAAGAGCAATTGCCGTCAGTTTTCGTCGTTTGGCCGGCTGTAAAACGGAAAAAAAGCGGTTTTACCAGCTGTATCTTGCGCGTCGTTCATGGACATGGACGCCATATAGGAGTCGAAGAGAGAGAAGCCTTTTTTTCCCATGGTGGGGGGTGTGGAGAAAAAGTGAGGTGGGGAGAAGAAGAGCAAAAAAAATAAAAGTGCGAGATTTTGTTGTTTTGCTCTTTTTTTTTTTTGCGTTTTTGTGGTCCCGCTCTATGGATCACCCTCTCATCACCGATCCCGTGATCCCAGATTGAGTAAACAAGCAACAAGCAGACGGCGCTTGCTTATTGCTCATTGGAGAAACACATTCCTTGGCAGCCCATTCCAGCCCATCCTTGTATTTTACTGCGCTTTTTTTATTCAAGTCTATTCATAGAAACCATGTTTCTACCACTTTTTCTTTTGAGACGTGCCAATGGCATGAAGGTCACTGCCCTGCTTGTACTTTTCCACCCAGCCAAGGATGTACCTGACAGAAACAGCAAAAAAAAGAAAAGAATCAGCAATTCAGCCGCGCAATGGCACGTGTATGCCCCCTCAAATCGTTATTTTTAGGTGCTTACTTGCGGTGCTTTGTGGGGATGCCCAACTCGGCTCTCATCACCTCACTGTTGCTTGTGAACAAGGCATCCCAAGACTAAAAAGACGAAAATTGAGCTCTCAGATACGCAAAGCTCGAAGCCGCGCCTCTTTTTACCTCGAATTTGTCACTGAATTCGTTGCAGCCACGGCCAATCTTGGTCAAGAAATCATTGACATCCTTGATTTCGCCTATTTGGTGGAAAAAAAATACAAAAAAAAAAAAGGTGAGATCTTGCCTGGTCCCCCTACTTTTTGCGGCTCAACGTACCTCGTGGTGGTGGCACGGCAACGGCAGCGCCGGCTTCGGTGTGTAAAAGACGGATCGAGCGACGGGTGGCCAAGGCAAACATGATAAAAGGAATAGAAAAGGGTTGAAAAGAAAGGAATAGAAAAGGGTTGAAAAGAAGAAAAAAAAAAGTGTCAAAAAAAAACAAGCTGGGATGAGGCCCTTGAGCTTTTCCCACTTGCCTTAAGAGGACGGCCAAAGGCTGGCAAATTCATGCAAAAAAAAATGAGCGATTTTTATTTCTTATCGATTTTCTAAGTTTGTTGAGACATGATGGCGGCAATGGCGCCGCCAATGCCATTGTCATCCTTTGTGACCTTGATGTCAATGCGACTAACGAGATCGGTGCCAAAAAGGCGGCGCAGACCTTCGTGAAGGCGGCGCGGGAACGAGGGAAGTGAATCGTAGACGCTGCCCTCAATGCTGACGGTGACACGCTCGCTTGCGGCGGCGAGATCAGGCACGCGCTTGTTGATGACGGTGGCAATGCCTGCGGCAACAAGGCGCGCGGCGCGTTGACACACGAGTTCGCACACAACCTTGACCATCTTGCGCGTGGTGAGAGTCGAAGACGAAAGACCCATCACGTCCTCGAGAATGTGGCCCGTAATGTCCAACTGTGGCGACACGTCGCTCGCAATCTGCGCAATGTACGACGTGTCAAAGGCGTACGGCGTGTTCAATTCCGTGGTATACTCGCCATCGAACAAAAGACGCCGATCAAGCAGCTCCACAAGGATCCATCGCACCAATTCGCCCAAATACCGCCCAGAAACCATCTTTTCGTACACATTCTTGCCATGGTGCTCCGAATGCCGGTTCAGACGATTGTCGTACATCGTCACAGGCAGCACACCAGCACATGATTCGCCAAAAGTGCTCCATTCCGTGTTGATGATCGTCTCGTCGCCTTGCCCCTGTAGCTTCTTTTGGATGCACGATGTCGTCTCCCAGTAGGCTAAAAAAAAAGGGAAGATCAGGAGGAAAGATGGGCCAATTTTTTTTTAAAAAAAACAGATAAAAAAAGAAAAAAAAAAAGACAAAAAAAGCGCGTCCAAAGCGCGTCATACCTGCATTGGTGCCTGTGCTGATGGCGCACGACACGAGGGTATTCTTGCGGCGGTAGTCGTTGGCAAGCAAACTCGCAGCTGGCGCGTGGTTAAAATAAAAAAAAAAGCGTTTAGGAAAAAAAACAAGAAATTTGCATTTGACGCGCGATGCTTGGCGCAATGGCCATGCTTACTGGCATTGTTGACGACGGCGACGACCTTGATGGGCAGCTTGAGGCGTTGGCAGGCGATCTGGAGGATCTCGGCGATGTTTTTGCCCTCAAAACCGGAAAGATTGAAAGATTTCGACCAATGGGCGACGGACGCGCGGTGGATGGAATCCTGGATGAGTGGGAAGGACACGACAAAGCCGAGTGGAAGAACGGGGCCTTGGTGATTGCGTCCGACGGACGAAAGGAATTGATCGACCATGGAGGCAAGTGTGTCGAGCAATTGTTGCAGCGACGACCGGTGAATTGCGGCGTCCAAGTGGAATTTTTTCTGCTTGATCTCCACTTTTTCTTGGCCCTGCAAATGGACCAAGTACACCTTGACGAATTCCCCCGTCAATTCGAGCGTCACGGCCTCGCCTACCTCATCGCCTGTAGGATGCGTGTAAATGCAAGATGGCAACATGGGCATCGCCCCCTTTGGCGCGTCATCCTCTTGTCCCGTCGCAGGCGCCGCAAGACCACGCTCCATAGACCCAAGCATGGCTTCGCTGATCGCCTGCAGCATAGCTGTTGTCACTGTAAATTGTGCACGTAGTTCTTCCAGCACCTTGACTTGCGCCGCATTGCCCGGCATGGACTCGGTCAAAATGGACGGCGTCGACGGTGCGGAAGGCGGCTGGAACATGATAAAAAAAAAACAGAAAACGAGCGGGTGGTGGCTGTTGGGGAGTACAAGCGCTAAAACGTGAAAAAGACGTGGAAAGAGGGAAAAAGAAGAAACCGCCATTGCGGAAGGTGAGACAAAACTACGAAAAAGGCAGCCGCCCCGACGACCCGAGTTTCAAATGGGCGCGCGGCGGCTCAGCCTGTGCATGATTTTTTTCCGCGCCAGTTTTTTTTTTTTCTTGTGTTTTTTGTTTTGTTGGGACCCAAAGTGCGAAAAAAATACCCATGAATAGGCCTAAAATACACGTGACGCTTTGCTCATGCAAGAAACACAAAGAAGTAGTAAAAGGGGGCGCGTCGCGCGCATGCGCTCCGCATCAATGTTTGATTTCTCTTGCTTTTTTTTTTTTTTTTTTTTTTTTTTTTTTGCGCATGATGCATGCACAATGGGGTGCTTTGGCCGTGAATGGTGTCGCTTTTGTAAAGGATCAGCATGGTCCAAGTTGCTAAATACGCACAGGGCACATTCATGGCTGCCATAGTCGCCATGGATCTGCCGATCCCGTAACTTTTTATTTTTTAACCTTCCTTGAGCCCGCACCTTTGGTTCTTCCTCAATGTGTTGATGGTCCCAGTTTAACCGAGGACTTCCGCTGACTTTTAATTTCGGGTCGCACACGCGATCAGTTGATGGTCAGCCAAGGCGATGCAAAACGAAGAAAAGGTGGGGATCACAAAACGAGGAAAAATGCTTCATCCGAGCTTGTGTCGCGTCTACCACATTTAGCAATTGTCTGACCACATTTGCGCATGCTCCACACTTGTATTGCCTCAATTCTTTGGATTCTTCGATTTGACATGGCCACCATCAAGTGTTTGGATGAGCCGAATGGCGTCGCACAGATCCACACCGCGTTTTTTATAATCCCACATCCGTTGTCCACATGTCGTTCATGATAAGTGTGTGCCACTTCACCCTCACAAGACACAATTGGATCCAAAGTATATAAAGGCGCGTCCATGGAACTTGGATTTTTTTTCTTTACTAAATTACAATCTTTTCTCATTGTATTCTACACACCAATCTACACACTACACAATGACAGCATCCCACTCCACGCCTGATGAGCACCAAGATCGCCTTGCCTCAACGGCATCGTCGTCCAATGCCGACGTGACCCTTCCTGGTGAGCCATTGTCCGACGTTGAAGCTTCTTTTGGCGAAGCCAAGGCCCCATTGCCCGAGGAAGAAGAAGAAATCAAGGGTGAGGGCTGGCGCGACAACAAAAAGGGCTGGATCGTGCTCTTGTCCCCTTTTCTCGTCAACTTTTTCTGCTTCGGCATGGTCTTCTCGTAAGTATCCTCCTTTTTTTTTTTAATCCAATTTCCTGTCTTTTGCCACATTTTCTGATCTATTTTTTTTTTTTATTTGCGCACGGTAGATGGGGCAATTTCCAACAATTGTACTTGACGATCTATGAAGGACAGACAAACACGTTTGCCATTTCGTTTGTGGGCAACATGACATCCGCCATTCTTCTTTGCAGCGGCCTTGTGCTGCCTCCCATCATTGCCAAGCTCGGTTATCGCGGCACCATGGCCATTGGCACCATCATCGCACCCCTCGCGCTTATTCTCTGCAGCTACGCGACCCAACTCTGGCACATTTACCTCGCCCAGGGCCTCCTCTTTGGTATCGGCTGTGGTCTCCTCTTCTCTTCGTCCGTCGCACTGCCCGCTCAATTCTTTTCGCGCAATCGCGCTTTTGCTGTTGGTAAGAACAAAGAAAAAAAGAAAAAAAAGAAAAACGCGAGGAATCGCGCTCAAAATGCGCTTTTTTGCTCATTTTTTATTCTTCCACATTATTACAGGTATTGCTGTGAGCGCATCTGGCATTGGCGGTGTGTCATTGAGCCCGATGACGACGCATTTGATCGAAACACTCGGCTACAGACAGGCTTTGCGCGTTCTTGGCGCCTTTGGCTTTGGTCTTCTTATCATTGCCACTGCCTTGGCCTTCTCCAAGCACCGCCCAACCATCAAGGGCTCGTACTTTAGCAGCATCATCGACACGTCCATTGTTAACCGCGAATTCGTCATTTTGCTCGTTTATGGCTTCCTCGCCACCTTTGGCTACCTTGCCCCCTACTTCCTCGCGCCCCAATACGCCACCTACCTCGGCTACGACATCGAAACCGGCGCCAACATGGTCTCTGTCATGTCCGGTATGAATGCCGTCTCGCGTATCATCTGTGGCTTCTTTGCCGACCGCCTCGGCAAACTCAACATGCTTGCTGGCACTTCCTTGGCTGCTGGTATGATTTTAAAAAAATGGAAACGAAACCAAAGTCGCAGTCGCTGACCCCTTTTTTTTGTTTCTAGGCATCTTTGCTATGGTCATGTGGCAATTCTCTACATCGTACAATGTCTATGTTGGCTTTTGCGTGCTCTATGGCCTCACTTCGAGCGTCTTCGTGAGCCTTTTGCCCGCCATTCTCGCCGACATTGTGGGCGTGCGCAAGATCCAGCAGGGTATTGGCATGGCCTACTCGATTGCGTTCTTTGGCAGCCTCGTGGGCCCCGCCATCGCTGGCATCCTCCTTCAGCAATTCGGCTGGACCGCCGCCATCCAATTCTCCGGCGCGCCCACCGTCGCCGGCGGCCTCGTCGTCTTGTACTTGCGCCATCTGCGTAGCAATGGCAAGATCTTCTGCATCATCTAATCAAGCATATGCCCCCTTTTTCTCCTTTCCAACCTCCTCCATCTCCTTTTTTATCAAAAGGACCTATAGACTTATGTAAATTTTTTATTGTTTATCCACTTGATTACGATACCAAATAAATATTATGATAAAAAAAAACACAAGACACTTTATTTTGTGCGACACGCGCCGTTGATGCGCCAAAAAACGCTCAATTTGCCGAAAAACGCGCCAAGTGACTTTTCATCGCCTTGATCAAACACAAGCAGCACATCTATGGAGCCCAGCGGGTTCCTGATCGCCATGAGTGCAAGGACATGGACGCTTTGAGAGCTGCAAAATTCGTGAAATCCGAGAATTTTCACGTTGTTTGAAGTAGTACATCATCCATTCCAGTCATTATTCTTGTCGTTTTGGTGCCTAGAAATGGTGCAAAATCCCACTTTAACGCATCCAATACTGACTTGCGAGGTTTCCCTAGCGGTCAGGGAAAAAGTGGAAGCAAACACAGCAGAAAAATCATTTTCTTTTGACAGCCGGCAGCCGAGAAATTTTGAAGCCAATAGACTTTTGTTTCCACTACCAACTGATTAAAATTTGAGAGCATTTGAACAAGTGTGTCGGGAAAAATAAAAGGAAATGAACAAAATGCGCACTTTTGATTAGTTATTCGGCGGGAACAGAAGCACACGAAGCGTGTTTAGCTTTCAATTGGAAGACAGCCACAGCGCTTGCATGATACTCGACTTTTTATTTAAAAACAGAGCAAAGCCGCGTTTTTTGCATTTCTTTTGCGTGCAAATGCTGGTTATTACTTTATACGGCTCCTGTTTGGCGTGTGACACGTGCACGATTGATGCACACGCGATGCTGGCCGCTCATCGTCGAGTCGTACAAGGCTGCATCGCGGCTCAGTGGTGAAAAAAAGGTCAATTACAGCAAATTCACTTGATGCGCGAGTTTTTATTGTTGCGCGGATGCTTTTTTTTTTTCATTTCTGACGATCATGAGGCAGGTGGCGGTGATTCTTGTCTCTCTTGTGATCTGTTCAGGCGGCAAGAGCAGAAGATTTGCAGGCCGAGTCGTCACGGGTCCGTATTTGGCAAGGCGAGAGGGGGCCAAAAGGGGCGACACCCCGATTGTCTATCTTTTTTCTCTCTTTTCTTTGTGCTTTTTCTCTTCCACCTTTTTTTTCATTTTTTTTAATGGATCCCTCGAAAGCGACAGCCTCGGCAAAGGACGGCGATGCGCAGGATCTTAGTGCGCAACTAAAGGCCAAGGCGACCGTGGACGACGACAGCGACTATATGGATGAAAAGGAGGCGCTCCGCCAAGAGCAGCAGGCCGACCTGGATGACATATTGCAAGACACGCCCCCTCCGTCTAGGTAAAACGAGAAAAAAAGGCAAAAAAAACAAGAGCAAAAGGCGCTCAATTTCCTTGTTTTCTAGGTCAACCACCACCACGCCCGAGCGCAGCCTGCAAAAGCAGCAGCAACAGCAACAGCAGCAGCACGGTGAGCACCCGACACGCGACACGGACCAATTGGACATGGATGCCCATGGCGATGACGACGCGCACGACCAGCCCAACGACCCGCGCAATGAGGAGCTGCAATATATTTTTAATCAATTCAACGACAATGACCCTAGCCATGATGCCACCACGTCCGGTAAAGATAAAAAATATCAAAAAGGCAAAAGCGCGTCAAAAAGAAGCTGACCGCCCTTTTTTCTTTCTTTGTTTAAATAGACCAAGCGACGATCCATTCGACGGCCAGTCAGGACGAGGCACGACGTGCATCGCTTGCAGACATGAAGCAAAAGCCTCTGCCACCACCCGCCGACGTGCCCTTTGATTTTAACAAGTTTCTTTTCCAAATGAGACGACGTGCCGCTAGTCCCATTACTCGTTACTTCAAAAGGTAAGGTGGCAACAAGAGGCACATAAGAAAAAGGAAAAAAAAAAAGCACAGACTGACAATAATTTTTTTGCGAAAAAAAAATAGTTTCTTGCAGGCGTTCCATCGCCGTCCCTGGGCTGTCAATGAGCAAATCAAGATTATTCAAGACTTTTTAGACGTAAGGAACACCGTTGGCGCGCGCAATTTGGGCTGACTGGCCATTTTTAGTTCATCTTTGTCAAGATGCGCGAGTGCGAAGTATGGAAATTCTGCACGGAGCAGGAGTTTGAGAATGCCAAAGAAGGAATGGAGAAGCTTGTGATGAATCGATTATACCATGCGTAAGTGACCCGCATTTGGCGGCGAACATGAACAAATTCCGTGCTCATTTAATCTTCTTTTGCAGCACGTTCTCGCCCAGCACCACCGACGACAAGGAGCGCGACGAAATCTTGCAGCAGAAAATCAGCATTTTCCGATGGATCCGCGAAAAGCACCTCGACATTGCAGAAACAGAGCACAATGAGTCCTTTTTGACCTTTGCCGAGTCAGGTACGTTGGTGACCACGTCGTTTTTTTTTTCAATGGCTGACAAGAACTCTGCTTTTTATAGAGCTGCTCAAAATCAACAATTACAAGGCTCCGCGCGACAAGCTCATTTGTGTTCTGAATTGCTGCAAAGTCATCTTTGGTAAAAAAAAAAAAAAAAAAAAAAAAC
>KV441894.1:142531-158297 GCA_001650995.1 Gongronella sp. w5 | reverse complement strand
AAAAAAAAAAAAACGGAAAATTAGGGCATCATACCTTCATACGTCGTGTGACATTACGCGCCAAACGCGCGCACAATAAAAGTCGCGTAGAGAAACAAAGAAAAATGCTACGACGAAAAAATAACGTGGTCCATCTGCCGATTGACGAGCAAAGACCAATTTGATTTTATCTGACCAAGAAATGAAGATGTCTTTCATCCAAAAAAAAATTGGAAAAGTAATCGCAGCCAGGTCGTTGTCGCGAAGTTCAACTTTTTTTGCGCGATTTTTCATGAGACTTGGTATCATACTGCAGCGCGCGGGTTTGTAAAAGCTCATTTCGTGATAAAATCGTGCATCGATCACCGCCAAACTTGACATTACATACAGTATCAATTGCCACTGTCTCACCGAGAATCGAAATCGATCGCCTTCGTGCAGACACATTTCACGATGATAGGCCACGTGCCGTGGAAAACCATGTTCTGGCCCCTTTCCTGATTTTACAGTAGCACGCAGACGGTCTCAACAAAAATAAAAAAAGGGACCAAACAAGAGCACCGGCAAGCTCTTGAGTCTTGACGAGAAATATGACACACACAGCTAATTGTTTATTTCAAATCCGAATTGCAGGAGAGTTTGCTATTTAAGCATCGGCAGCCTTGAGCTCATTAACGTACGCAATGTACTGCTTCTCGGCATCTTCTTGCGACGTGCCTGCGATAGCGTCCAAAAAAAAAAAAAATGTCATGAGCAATCTGTCGCGTCCCATTTCGCCATCCATTTGATAAAACTTACCCTTGATGGCATCCCAGGCATCCCACTTGGCCTTGCCAGTAAAGTCAAAGGCACCAGGACTAATAAAAAAAGGGTCAGAATTGTTGCCAAACGAGCAGCAAAGTAGAATTGGGTCGCTTACCGGGCTAAAAAAAAAAGAAAAAGAGCATTAGTGTCACGCGTACCGCCTTTTCCCAATAAATATTCGTGCTGCACTCGGCTTACGGGTGTTGCAGTCGCCAGTGGTAGCTTGCTTGAAGAGAGAGTACAGCTTGAGAAGGGCATCATTGCCAGGCTTCTTGTTCAATTGCTTGACGGCTTCAGCGGCGGCTTCAAATTCCTGCCAAAATAACATAAAAACTAAGTCTCAAAAGACGAGACACCCTGGACAGCGACCAAGGGCGCGGCAGACAAGATGGCTTACGGCGGAGGGCATGTTGTTTTGTGGATGAAAGTTGAAAAGAAAAACAAAATAGCGGAGCGCGCGGGGAAATGGGTCCCTTTTATGGCGTTTCAGGATCCGTTGGCCCCCCGCCCAACAAAACAAGGTGAACAAGTGTCCTATTTGGCCTGCGGACACCAACAAATGCACGCACGTGATGATGACAACCTTCCAGCAAAAAAATGCCTTGTGTTGCCATCCTGATCCCAATGGGAAGCACAGCGTCTGGAGCCTCTTGCCGTGCCTTTTTCCCAATTGCACGGGTGGCAATTGAGGGCAGCCGTTGCCAAATTGGGAACGTGTGCAAATTCGAGACGGATTTTTCATGCGGCACCTGGCACTAGACACTTTGTTTCTTTTCTGTCCTTTTCAGCCTTTTTTTGTTATTTTTGTTATTGCTTATGAACGTGTCACGCCTGCTGCAAGCGACCTTGGGTAAAGCAAGCAAACTAGAAGGTGTGAAAATAATCGCGACTATGTCTTTGACGCCTTTTTTATTATTCGGATCGTTTGTAGCTCGGTCAGTGCGTCGCTCTGGCACCCTTGCCACCCTTGGTCGCCCCTTGCCCCTTGGTCGTCGATCCTTTTTTTCTGCTCTTCTTTCTGAGCAGAAAGTGCAAACGTCCTTTGGCCAGCCCACGCCCATGACACACCCGAATCTGTTGCAAAAAGGCGAAGGTAAGCAAACGCGTGTCAAAAAACGACCAGGGTCACGGTGGCTCCCCCTCGTTTTTTTTTTTTTTTTTGCACGGAATAGTCACGCCAGGAATGCCCGCCACCGAGTACGAGCGGCGACGCGCGCAATTGATGTCTGCATTGCCCGAGGGCAGCGTCGTCATCAGCCTGGGCTATGGCACGCGATACATGACCAATAACATCTTTTATCCTTTCCACCAAAACACCGACTTTTGGTACCTGACCGGCTTCAATGAGCCCGATGCCGCATTGATCTTGGGTAACGTCTTTACCAAATAAGGTCCCATGTTGCATGACGCGTCCAATTCACCAATTTTTTTATTTGCACGTTGCAGAAAAGGATGATTCGCCGCGCGGATTCAAGCAAATCATGTTTATCAATCCCAAAAACGCACATGCCGAGCTGTGGGATGGGCCAAGAACCGGTGTGGACGGCGCCAAGGAAATTTTTGGCGCGGATGAGGTACAGTTATCCAAAGAGGGGCGGCAATGGCAAGTTTGACAATGGGCGTGGCGCTCATTTTGTTCATTTTCGTTTTTGTTTATGCAGGCATTTGACAATACGCGCTTTCCGGCGTACCTGACCAATGCGCTTGCAGCCAACCACGTCTTTATGGACAGCCCCTCGGATATACCCACGCTTCTCTCCAATGATGCCAGCTCCAGCATGATCTCCACAGGTACAATAGCATAAAATGTGCGGAAAATACGACGACTCAACCAATATTCCTTTTTTTTAAAAAAAAAATGCATTGTTCAGGCCTGAAGCTCAAATCGATCAAGCCATTGCGCAAGATGATCCAAGAATTGCGCCTGGTGAAGAGCGAGTATGAGATTGAGGTGATGAAAAAGTCGGGTCGCGTGAGTTCCAAGGCATTTGTCGAGGCGATCAAGTGGACACAGCCGGGGCACAGCGAGGCGCAGCTTTGGGCCAAACTTGAGTACGAATGCCGCATGCGTGGCTCCAGCATGCTCGCGTACGTACCCGTCGTTGCCGGCGGCGCCAATGCGCTGTCCATGCACTATGTTCGCAATGACATGCTACTCAATGATGGCGACCTCGTGCTTGTTGATGCCGGCGGCGAATACAATGGCTATGCCTCAGACATCACGCGCACATGGCCCGTCAACGGCAAATTCTCGGACGAACAGCGTGAGCTCTACCAAATCGTCTTGAATGTCAACAAAGCTTGCATCAAGGTAACGTCAAAAAGAGAGAGAGAGAGAGAGAAAAGAAGAGAAAATTGTGATGTTTTGCTCACTTTTTTTTCATTAGATGTGCACGGAGGCGGCGGGATTGTCCTTGAATGGCATCCACAACGAGTCGGTCAAGCTGATGCGCCAGGAACTCAAACAGATTGGCTTCCCAATGAGCCACTGGGTGAGCAAAATGATGCCAAAAAAAAAAAAAAATCGGAAATACGGAAAAAGACGCTTTAGGCGCTCAATTCGTTTGCTTTTCTTTTTTTGTAGGATCTTGAGCGCACGCTGTATCCGCATCACGTGGGCCACTACCTCGGTCTGGATGTGCACGATATTTACGACATCACGCGCTCGCGCAAATTGCAGAAAAACATGGTGGTGACAATCGAGCCTGGCTTGTACGTGCCATACGATGACCGGTACCCGAAAAAGTACCAGGGCATCGGCATTCGCATCGAGGACAATATCGTCATCGGCACCTCCGAGCCGTACGTCCTGACCGCCAACACGCCCAAGGAAATCATCGACATAGAAACATGTGCGCAATCGTCATAAACCCGCCACCTTTTTATTTTTGAACCACCTTTTTCTTTCCTTTCAAATCCCCATCGCTCTTTCTGGCAATCGCCTTGTACATAGGAACAAGACTTTCTATTTTTATTATCGCTTTCGCCTAGATTTCCGGATAATGAGTAAACGACGAGGAGAGCCAGATGCAATGGATGGGTTCGATGGGGTGTGGACCTATCCCTCGAAAGAATTGGCCTTGTGCTTGGGGATGAAATTGAAGTCGTCAGGGGCAGGGCCAAGAATGCGCTCGCTAATTCAAAAAAAAAAGAAAAACGTCAGCAATTGTGTGCCACAGAGCGCGTCGAAAAAAGGCTTTTGAATTATTAGAGTGTTTTCTTACGTGAGTTTAACCCAATCGGAGGAGCGAGGACTGGCCATCAAGGTCTCCAGCTCGTCACGGCCATAGTAAGGGGGCGCGCGCTCATTGATCTTCTGAGGGTATACTTCCATCAGACCAATGGGGATGTAGCGGTACAAGAACGATTGCCATTCACACAAGAAACGACGCGTCGCATTCACACCCTGGCAAAACAAAAGAAAAAAAGTGAGATTTGGCACTCCAAATCTCTTTTCTGGATCTTTATTCTTCTTACCTGGCTATCCGAGCCCCAGTGCTCCAGACCATAATCGCAGAAGCGCTTGAGCATGTCAAAGCGCTCAGTCGAGGAAATGTCCCAGTGACGCTTCTTCTCAATTTCATCAAAAATCCAAGGTTTGATCAAGGCACCACTGTAAACGAGAGGGAGGGAAAAAACGCGCTCAAATGAGCACTTGACTGCCTTTCCGCCCTTGTTCAAGCCTTACCGGCCGATCATGATGCCGTCGACACCTGTGTCATCTTTGAGCTGATAATAATCCTCGTAGCTAAGTACATCACCATTGCCAAAAAGCTTCATTGTCTTGGTTTCCGTCTTGAGATACTTGATGTAATCCCAGTCTGCGAGCTTTGAGTAACGTTGCAGGCGCGAGCGTCCGTGAATTGTGCCGAGAGGGATATCCTGCGCGTGACAAAAAAAAAGATAAAAAAAAACGAAAAGTGAGAAATGAGCTCTCCGCGATTTTTGCATCTTTGGGTCATGATCCGCAAGGACCCGTAGACAGCTGCCGGCCATACCAATTCCTCGAAACGCTGGACCAGTTTGTCCCCAATGGGCTCATTGGCTTTGATGCCCGTGCGGAACTTGACGGTCACGGGGATGTCCATGCAATAGTTCATTGCGCGCAGAATCTTGGCCATCTTGCCACGCGACTCCATCAAGGCCGTGCCAGCACCCTGAAAAAAAAAGGTCGATGAGCGCGTCGGGAGTTGGATTGAGTCATGTCACGGCAGACAACGATTCTTTCATTTGATGTTGATGTTTTTACCTGGTTGTAGATGAGGTCGATGGGGCAGCCCATGTTGAGATCGACAAAGTCGGCCTCGACCTTCTCGCCAAGGAGCTCGCAGGCCTGGGCGACCTGACCAAACTTGCTGCCAGCAATTTGGATGCCAAAAATATCCTCTGAAACGTGGCGCTTGGTCAATGCCCACTCGGACTGGTGGCCCGTCACCAAGGGACCCGCCAGTGCCATCTCACTGCACGTTACACCAACACCAAACTCCTTGCAAATGCGACGGAACGGCAGATTACCAACCTAAAGAGCCACAAAATGACAAGCAGACCCCCCAAAAAGAGTCAGAATTCAATGAATAAGCCATCATGTCTCTTTCTTACCGTTGTCAAAGGCGCCAAGTAGGTCTTGCCGGTAAAATCGATAATCTAAAAAAAAAAAAAAAATGAAAGAATTGAGATGCCACAAATCGAATTTTGGACGCCTCTCGTCCTCCCCGTTTCAACTCTAATCCTTTTTGTACCTTTTTGTTCTTCTCCGTGTCAATGGGGCCCATTCGCTTTATCTTTTCCTCAATGGCGTCGTCAGTGAGACCATTTTTGCGGTACTTTTCGCGCGCATACTCCGGCAAATAGTCATCAAACACGCGTGCAGGCTCATCGGACAGCTTTAGTCGCTTGTTCTCGTTCATCATCTCCTGCATGGCCTCCACCTCCAGCGCAGCAACCTCGTTGAATTCGACAGAACGCTTGAATTCGTACTAAAAGGGACAACGTGTCAGCTATACATCGCTTTTCCCCTACTTTTTTTTTATACCTTGTTCTTGGATAGCTTCAATTGCGTCTCTGAATCAATGCCGTTCTTGGTGTAAACAGGATTTGTCTTGGCAAGCTTAAAAAATCAAATAGTGATGTGAGCGTGATCGAGTTGAATTAAACAGATCATACCTCCTCGTTCACAATCAACTTTTTGTTCTCGTCAAGATGCGCCTTCAGGAATCGGCACTTGTAGCCATAGGGGCACCTGCAATGCAGAAAAAAAAAACAGAAAATTGTAAATTTTGGCCATTTCCCCATTGAAAGTGCACATACTTTCCAAAGAGCTCGAATTGCACGCAGCGATCGCCAATGTCGGCAGGCTTGATGGCCATGTACGCGTCGATATCATGCGAAAAGCGGCATTGTTCGCCAAATCTGCACTCGTCGGCGCGCGCAATATAAGGACACAGCTGGTTTTGACGCAAAATGTCAGTCTACTTGCCCAATGGCACCATGGCGCGCCCCTTTCTTACCTTGATCTGGTCCTCAATACGCTTCTTGCCTCGATCGCCCTTGTTTTGGCCCTTGCGCTTGGTCTTTTTACGGGAACCGCCGCTGCGGTCGCCGCCAGCCTCGGCGTCGTCGTCACCAAACACTCCTGCGTCATATTGCGTAGCATCCGTGTCGTCGTCGAACCAACGCTCTTTGCGGTATCTATAAAAATAAGGGAAAAGGAGGGAACAGAGTGAGTCAGAAAAAAGGTTTGTACGATCATGTTATATGACGCCCGATCGCCACCACCGCGTATTGCCGCGCTCTTTATTTCAAGCAAAAACACCCTCTCTGGTGCTTACTGGTTCTTGATATGCGCCTGACCAGGTTGCAGTTCAAACTTCAGGGCGGCGGGATCTTGCTGACGATCAATAAAAAAAAAAACAGGTAAAGAAAGAGAGATTCCAAAATGCTTAATTTTTTTTTCTTTGCATCTCTGCGATGGTTTTAAATGCCGCCCGGCGCCGCTTTATTTTCCTTTTTGGTATTTACAACACGGCTCCAGAAATAATGGAGGGAATTTTTGTCGTTCTTCGCATCAGCCCAATGGCTTGGCAGGATAATTGAGTGTCGCCCTCCGTCGCGGCTCTGCTGCAACAGCCGCGGGAAGTCGTGTATTGGTATTGGGTTGGTAGAGGGACTGAGATCGCTGCTGGCGCATGGATGACGCGCCCTGCGCGTCCGTCGCGAGCGAGCCCGTGATGAATGGGTGCTTCAGTGCCGTCGCAGGCTGCCACCGCTTCAACGAGTGCAAGTCAAGGCATTGCAACAAAAAATCCACCAATTGCTCGCGCATTTGCATATCTAAAACCATAAAAAGGCATTAATGACGTGTTTGCATTCATCTTTTTGAGACGCGCTTCCATCATTACCAAACGCCGGCAGCGGCTCATTGTTGGCGCGACCGTGCGACATGATGATGTCCTTGAGATTGCTGTGTTTATGGTGGTTTGTGTGCGCACGCTCTCTTTTGTTGTTGTCTTTGTTGTATTTTTCGCGTGACTTGCGCTTGTAAATCGTGCGCCCGTGCTGCGTCTCTGTGTCAAAGTAGTACGACGTGTCTTTGCCATAATCAAGCACATCCGTCGGTGGCTCACTGCGCGTAAAAAAAAAAATGCAAAAAATGCAAAAAATGCAAAAAATGCAAAAAATGCAAAAAATGCAAAAAATGCAAAAAATGCAAAAAATGCAAAAAATGCAAAAAATGCAAAAAATGCAAAAAATGCAAAAAATGCAAAAAATGCAAAAAATGCAAAAAAAAAAAAAAATGCAAAAAATGCAAAAAATGCAAAAAATGCAAAAAATGAAAAATGAACAAAATTGTGTTTTTGTGTGCTTCATTCACCCTTACCCAAGCATGTCCATGATGCGACTCAATTGATCAAACTCGGAGCTGCCTGGGAAGAGCGGGACGCCCGTGAATAGCTCGGCAGTAATGCAGCCCAGGGACCACATGTCGATGCCATGGCTGTAAAACAGCTTGAGGATCACCTCGGGCGACCTGTAGAAGCGCGACTGGATGTACGTATACTTGGGATTGGTCTTGTAACAAGCAGAGCCAAAGTCGATCACCTTGATCTTGGGCGACGCCACGCTAAATTGCATATGATATCAACACGCGTTGTTTCTTTGATTTTTATGCTTACTTTTGCAGCAGAATGTTTTCTGGCTTGAGATCGCAGTGGATGACGCGCGCCTCAAAGAGGAAATCGAGCGCGTCAAGCAATTGGCGGCTGATATTGCGCACGAGCGACAATGGAAGACCTTTGAAACCTGTTTGACGTATCAATTCAAACAAGTTCACCGACAGCAGCTCAAACACGAGGCAAAAGTGGTTCTTGTGCGTGAATGTCGTCTCCAAACGCAGGATGTGTCGATCGCTGTTCGCGTGCTCGTTCAGCTGGTAAAAAAAAAAAAAAAAGATCAGTCTGGGTCCTCCAATTTCCATTTTGATTTGTTTCCACACTACCTTTTTCAGAATGTTCGCCTCCATGTGGCTCTCACGACGGAAATTGGCGCGATTCTTGATCACTTTGACGGAATACAGCTCTTTACTTGCCAAATGCTCGCATTTGACAACTTGTCCATAGGTTCCTTGCCCCAGCAGATCAATCACTCGATACCTAGGCCAAAAAAAAAAAACGAGATATAAATGCATGAGATCCTCCTCCATGTCTTTCCATCTTTTCATACGATGCTGTTCCCTCGCCTAGGATGTCATTGACAAAAAGAATATAATCGCTGTTTTCATTGTCGTAGCCGTCGTTTTTTGCGGGTTTGCTGGGTTGCGTGAGGATGCGCTTTGGGTTGTTGTCGGGGTGGTAGCTATAATTGGGGTCGCGGCGCTCAAAAGTCTTGCTCAGGTTGGTGGTAGCGGCCAGCAAGAGAGGTGGGCGCGGTTGGCGTTGTCTAGCGGCTGCACGCACCGGGTCCTGCATAATTCTACGCGTCCACGAGGTTGACCACTTGTCAAATCCTTTCAATGGCGGCACAGGCGGTGGCGGCTGCGCGGCGGACGCGACATGATTGGATGCGTTTGCAGTCGAATTGGAAATGGACGGCTTTGGCGCGGGAGCAACAGGCGCGAGTTGCACCATTGGATGGCTTGGAGCTGCAGGCGGCACGGATGACGCGTCTAAAGTAGCTGTGGGCACGGAGGATGACGATGATGGCTCATAAACCTGGGAATAATATTGTTGCTGTGGATGTGGTTGCCATTGGGTCTGCTGTTGCTGCTGTGCTGCGCTGGATGGCTGCTCGTAGCGGCGATAGGTTCCTGAAGGGGTGCGCGAGAGCGTGAACGAGCGCCTGCGCTGCATGGAATTCGTGCGTCGCGTCGTGGAAGGGCCAAAAGGTGTGCTATGATGGCCATTTGGCGCGGGGCCCGCTGGAGGATGCTGAGGATATGCCTGATAGTGATGAGGTGGGGGTGCGGGCGCGGGTTGAGAAGCTGCTGGTGCTTGGTGAGGAGGCAAGGGGCGCGACGCGTAATGTTGGCGCGCCGCAGGGGCATGTGGCGCCCATTTCGACCGAGCAGGTGGCGCAAGAGGCGCACCCGGTGCTGGTGGCGGCGGTGGAGGCGCCTGTTGTTGCTGCTGTCGCGCGTGCGTGCTCGGAAACCGGCGCAAAGGCGGGCCGTTTGAAAGTGGGGACGAGAGTTGAAAGGCCGGGTCCTCATACGGGTACGCTACGTCAAACCCGCCGCCGTCCGCCTGATTCAGGTACGTCGTGTACACTTGCTGTCGGGGGCCACGCGACGTCATATAGCCTCGGTTGGCAAAAGATAAAAAAGACAAGAAAAAGCCGTGCAACAAGAAAAAAGAAAAAAAGAAAGAAAGAGAAACTGGAAAGAAAAAGAGGAGGGACCTTTTTTTTTTTGGTGTGTGCGTGGACCACCTGACCTTGTGAAAAAAAAAAAAAAAAAAAAAAGAAAGGCTCTAATCAAGGCTGCTTTGGCTTTTATATTATTTTTCTTGATTTTGTTTTTTAATTGGGAGATGATAACGCGTCTTTTGGCACTTCAAGAACATGACAACAAAAGTATCAGGAAGCAACCGAGACAAAAAAAAAAAAAAAAAAAAAAAAAAAAAAAAAAAAAAAAAAAAAAAAAAAAAAAAAAAAAAAAAAAGAAAAGAAACTTCTCGTCTTTGGTCTCCAAGCATGTTGCCCAAAATGGCAGGGCAGCGATCCCCTTCGTTTGGCGGCATAAAAAGGAGTGACTGAGCAAAAGGGCGCATCCAATCGCGGTGAGCGTCATGTCATCATGCATGATGGACAGCCAAAAGTTCATGCAAAAACTCGCGGTAGCTGCAAGACATGTGTTTGAACGTGTCCATTGGCTTTTTTGTTTTTTTCAAAAGTGACCCATGTCTTGGCTCCCTTTCATTCTGTCGCTTTTTGTCCTGCTCATCTTTGTGTGTAACACGATCACGAAAAAAAAAAAATAAACCTCGCAAAAAGGCAAGAGAAAGGAGCGCGCCCAGGGCAAAAATGAATCCGTGTGTGCGGATGGGCCCGTGAGGGCCAGGGGGGGTGCCATTTCCTGTACAAAAGTGCTCGACTTCCCCCTCCCCACCAATGGGGTGCCAATGCGCCATTGGTAGGAGATCGGCGCCCTTGAGCAATTTTGATTTGCCACGACGGCCAATGAAAATGGCTTGGGCCAGGTAATTTTTGTGCTACCTTTTGGAAACATGGGTGGGCAAGCAGCTAAATGTGCCATGAAAGACGACAAAAGCACCGGTGGCAGATTTTTAACAGCCCATTGGGCGTTGATTGGCACCAGAATCGTCGCGGTGCCGGACAATGCTCAAATGGCAGATCACAGAATGAGTCCCTTGGATTCATGCGCCACGCTCGGCCTGGAGCGAAGTTCACCATACTCAGCTAGGATGAGCCGGCTGAATTCAGCCCGTTCCCCGTTGATTTGAAATCAAATCACCCCCACACGCAAAGTGTGTCTCATCTTTTCATCTTTTCCCATGGAAACAGCGCTGTGGCGGGGCAATTCATGCACGCGTATGCAGGAAGAGCGAAAAGGAGCACAACGCGCAAGTCAAGACGCGTCGGTGCAACTGTCAAAAATGAATGAACAAAAAAAGGCGCGTGCGCGTCAAATCAAGGCAATTTCTCCAGATTCTGTCGTGCGAGCACCTTTTGATGATTAATCACAGCGCCAAATTCAATTCTTGGGCCTGCATATTCTTTTTTCCTTGGTCGCTGTGTAACCCTTGCTTCTATAAATGCGTAATTTCAGATCACGCATCGTATTTTGTGATTCTTTCTCTACCATTGCGCGTCCCTACTTCTTTTTTTATAATTTGGCAATGACAATCGACGTAGAGAAAGAAGCATCCACTCACGAGCATACCCCGTCCCTACACTCGACCATTGATGAATCGCCTGCTGACAAGGAGGTCAGCAAGGACGAGATCGCGGCGGCAGCGACAAAATTGGCACAGCCAGCACCACCGCCGATGCGCAGTGAGGGCATTCGCAGTAATTGGCGCGGATGGCTCGCCGTCGTATCAACGTTTCTCGTGAATTTCTTCTGTTTCGGCACAATTTTTGCGTAAGCAACGATTACACAACGGAAAAAAAGAAATGGACGGTCATGGACATGTCCAAAGAGGATCTCATAGCCGCATACGTGCTTTTCTTCGCGTAGATGGGGCAATTTCCAGCAGCTGTACCTGGAGGTGTATGCGGGGCAAACCAACACGTTTGCTATTTCGTTTGTGGGCACCATGGCCTCCGCGATTTTGCTGTGCAGTGCCATCTTTTTAACACCAGTGATCCAGCGGCTGGGCTATCGCGGCACCATGGCCATTGGCATGGTGCTTGCGCCACTCGGCCTGATCTTGGCCAGCTATGCTACGCAACTCTGGCACATTTACTTGTCCCAGGGCTTGCTGTACGGCATTGGCAGCGGACTCGCCTTTGCCCCCTCGCTCGCTTTGCCATCGCAATTCTTCGTCAGGCACCGGTCCCTGGCAACAGGTACTTTTGAAAAAAAAAAAAAAAAAAAGTGCGAGACGAGATGAGATGCGGCGACAATTGACCGGTGACAATGGTCATGTGAATCGATTTGGCCGCGGCTTGTCGACCTCCGCGGAGTCGGAGACGAGAGAAAACTGATGCTCATCTCGGCGCGCGCGCTTTTTTTTTTCTTTTCTTTTCTTTTTTTTTTTTACGCGAATTTAGGTCTTGCTGTCGCTGGGTCGGGTATTGGCGGCGTGTCAATCAGCCCAATGGTGATTCATCTCATTCAAGCGCTCGGCTACCGCCAGGCCATTCGTGTTTTGGGTGCGTTTGGCTTTGGCATTCTTGTGATTGCGGTTGCCCTGGCTTTTTCGCTGCGACGTCCGCCCAATTCGGGCCGCGGATACTTTGCATCCATGGTCGACACGCGTCTCCTTGACCACGACTTTTCGATCATCCTCGTGTTCACATTCCTCGTGCCGTTTGGCTACCTTGGTCCCTATTTTGTGTGCCCACAATATGCAACCTACCTCGGCTACGACGCAACCACCGGCGCTAACCTCGTCTCGATTATGTCAGGCCTCAATTCGGTCTCGCGTATCGTCATGGGCTTCCTGGCCGATCGATTCGGCAAATTCAATACCATTGTCGTCACGACAATCCTCGCCGGTAATGGGAAAAAGACGAGTGCTGCCGCCATTGAGTTTTAAAACTCGCAAATAACCCCGCATTTTGTAGGTATCTTCCCCATGGTCTTGTGGCAATTTTCGCACTCGTATGGCGTTTACGTGCTGTTTTGCGTGTTGTACGGATTCACGTCGAGTGTCTTTGTCAGCTTGCTGCCACCCATCCTGGCAGACGTCGTAGGCGTTGAGAATATCCAGGTTGGCATTGGAATGTCCTACATGGTAATGACCACTGCAAAAAAAAAAAAAAACAAGAGAAAAGAGGGAAAAAAAAAAAAAATAAAAGAGCTCTGCGTCTCACGCGCCCATTTCTTTCCTTTTGTTATTTTCAGCTTACTTTCTTTGGCTCTCTTGTCGGGCCCCCGTTGATTGGCATGCTTTTGCAGCAGTATGGCTGGACAGCCGCGATCCAATTCTCGGGTGCGCCAACAGTCGCATCAGGTCTCGTCATTTTGTACCTGCGCATGTGTCGCAGCAAGGGTAAACTGCTCATGGTCATTTAAAACGTCATCATTTACAATCTAAATGCATCATATTGTATTTATTCCAACTCATCCATCATTTCCTCAATCGTAATTAAAAATCGTCTTGCTCGCAAAGGCCATATCATTTGTCATACATAATGTACAATACTGTAGATCGCTACCACCAGCGCTTTTTCAGATATCCAGACTATATGATACAGTAATCGCACATTCTCTTTCACATGGGGATGTGTCCATTGTAATTTTTATATAATGAGATCACGCTCTGCAAGCAGCAAAAAATACAACACAACATGATTTTCACAAAACTTGTCTTATGATACAGACAACAAACCATGGTTGTGTCGCCTTTTCTTCTAACCTATGAATTACAGTACGTAGGTTATGCTGGATGTCCATTCCTACAGTATGATACAAAAAAAAAAAACTCTTAAAAACCAGAGGTCAGCATGGTCCCTGTGCAGCAATTGAATTCAAAATGTCGTTATGATATTTTCACAAATTAATTTAGCATATGATATCATAGTTCCTCGAAATATTTTGTGGATCGCGGTGAAAATGGCATCTACAGTGAAGGTACAGTAGGTACTATATCGAAAGAGACACACTCAGCTGTCATTTCCAGATCATTTACTCGTCGAATGAACGAATAATTTTGCACGCTTGCAGAAGTCGATGGTGCCCATCAAACATTGGATTAATTTTCAAACCCATTTTTCTCGACAGCTAGGAAAACACCCCGCAGAGCATTTAACGTGTCCAATGCAGTTGCTGAATCTCCGTCGAATGAAACAAGTTTCATCGCGATCTGATCAAAACTGACAGAGAAAATAGCCTTTTTCGACAATTTATAAATGTTGATTATATACTGTATGATAGTATTGGCATGCATACAGTACATGCACGCGTAAAAAAATAACAAGATTTTCATAAAAACATATCAATTTATTGGGTGATCAGCAACAAGACTCATAAAGAATACAGTAAAGGAAAGCAAGGTGGTGAGCATATCATAAACAAGAACGAGTGGTGATGGAGGGGGGCATGTGTAGTAAAAAAGGATCAAACCGGCATAAAAATGCAATATGTAGCGGGGGTAAAAGCTTCACTTTAGGAGCTGGGAGGATTTGGCCGGTGTTGTGAGGAAGAGGCTGTAGGTGGTTGGTTTGTTTTTTTCTCAATGATGAGCGCACGTAGCCACTTGATTTCCTTTTCGAGGTCGCGGACGCGCTGTTCGAGGTGTTCGGCGCGCATGGTCATTTCTTCGGCGTCGCGGCGCAGCGCTTGCTCGCGCATTTTCTTTTTGACGCGGAAGCGCGCGCTTGCCTCTGTGTTGCGCCGGCGTTTGTCCTTTATGTAATCCTGATGGTCTGTTTCATTGGCACCGCCGCTGGAGGTTGACGACGCCGCTGCTGTTGTCGATGATGATGACGCCTTGGAACGCTTCTTCGCGCTGCCTGTCGCTGACGACGCGCGTTTGCCCTTAGCAGGCCGCGTGGAAGAGGATGACGATGGATCGTACGTATCATTGTCGTCGTTATCGTCGCTTTCATCATCGTCGTCGCTATCAAAACCTTGATCGTCGTCGTCTTCCTCACCATCGTCGTGGTCATCATCATCGTTGTTTATCCCTGCGACGCGCCGTCGCGTCCAAGGTGCCCACGACGTGGATGCATTGCCGGGCACGGCACTAAACGACGGCTCAGGCATGCGAAAATTGGGCGCCGAGGCGGAGACATGTGATTGAAGCAACAGCGAGGATGACGACGACGAAGTTGGCGGCGACGTGAGCGTGTCGAGCGTGTAGGGTTGGTGCAATGTCGACAAATGATGTGTCTGGGTGTTGGAGGTGACTTGTTGGTGATGATGCGGTAGTGGTGGCTGCGACGATGCGGATACAGACGTGTGAGGCGAGATGGGCAAAGGCGCCGACCGCTTGTCCCCGACGCCGCCGACAGGGCCTGGGGGTGGCGAGATAAGCGACGACGAGGGAGACGACGCAGAAGAGGACGAAAGGCCTGCATTTATCATGGATGGCGTCGGCGTGGACGCTGTGGCTGTGGGGAGCACATGCCCCAGCTGTTGCAACCGCTGGTCCACCATGCGCATCATCGTGGCCATGAAGTGGTCCAATTGAGCTTGTTGTGGCTGCGGTGGATGAGGTGGGTGCTGTGGGTGCTGCTGTGGATGCGATGGCGCCGGATGCGGCAGAGGGTACGGTGTCGTATACCCGCTGGACGCCTCTGACAGTGTGCCCGACGCTGCAGATGCCACGGCCGCAGCCATGGTCGCATGGTACGCGTCGTACAAGGGCGGCATGGAGCCTAGATGAACAAAATGCATGCATGAAAATTAAAAAAAAAAAAAGCAGTTGCGAATGAAGGTTTTTATCTTTTACCTGCTGTTGAGGCGGCGAGGTCATGTGAAGACGAGGAGGACGAGGTGGCGGGTTGTGGATGATGGGGATGAAAGTGGGCGGGCGTGTCGGATGGCTTTGGTGGCGCATACGACGCGGGCATAGATTGAGCAGCTCCACCAGAGGATGATGATGGCGTGGGCGCCTTGGGTGGCATGGCGTCGTCGTCGTCGTTGTATTGATCAAAAGGAAAATGGGTCTTTGAGAAGATATCGAGCTCGCGCGTGATATCAATGTCGGACGGCAGGCGCTTCATGATTGAAAAAGTAGCAAAAGAACGATAGTGAGCACGCGCACGCAGCAAATTTGGTCGATATGATAGAAAATGCAATAAAAGGAAACGAATGACAAGACGCGACAAAAAAAAAAAAAAAAAAAGCGGGGATTTG
>KV441894.1:114641-142505 GCA_001650995.1 Gongronella sp. w5 | reverse complement strand
GAAAAAAAAAAAAAAAAAAAAAAAATAGAGTGGGGAGAATAGACTGGATAAAGATGATCACGGCCCTGTTTCTGCCCTTTTTTTTTTTTAGTGCTTGTCAGGGCACAAAGAAAAACGACGCCATGCGTGCCTTGAATGCGCCATTCTGAGCACATTGGGAATTGATGACCCCATCGGCCGTCATCAGGCGCGGCGGCTGTCATTGGCTCATCGTGTTTCTCCCTCGCCTTTTTTTCTTTTTTTTTTTCCTGGCTTACTTTCTGTTTATGGTATCCACGGGTGGCAATAAGCAGCCTTTGTTAGTGGACAATGATGTGTGTGGAGTGCGGGGCAAGAAAAATGGAAAGTGGGAGTGGGGGGGGGCGATAAAAGCAAAAGAACAAGACGCGTCGCAAAAGGGAAGGGAAGGGGGTAAAGTGCTACGAGCAAGGAAAAAAAAGAAAAAAGACACGGTTAAGAAACCCACAGAGCAAATGTGTTTCAATGGGGCTCGAGGATTGAAGAGACGCGTGTGGCGTGCTGTTGTGGGATGTTTCCCTCGCAAAGAAATACACGCGTCAGCGGCAAAAGGCCTCTGCGCAAGCTTTACCGGCCCCCAAGTGACGAGATTGAAGCTGTCGATCACGCCATTGTGCCAAATGCGGAAATGCCGATAAACCCCTTTTGCATGAAATTGGGCGGGGGCTTTGGGTTGGACAATGGAGCACCTAAGAGAGCCAATTGCTTGTATTTTATTATTTTTTGTTTGGATGATGGCATTTCCAAGAAGCCAACAAAAGGGGAGGCGGGGAAATGCGATCCTGAAACGTATTTACAATTCATGAGAGGGGGTTGGGGGGAGCGGGGAAGCGCGGCAATGAAGGATGAAGGGGGGGGGAGTAGGGAAAAAAAAACGAGATAAAAAAAAAGAAAGAGGGTAACAAGTTTTGAAAAAGAGAGAGAGAGAAAAAAAAAAAGAGAGGGATCACAATCCATAATCCCAGATACGGACCTCGCCATCGTCCGAGGCAGAGACGATTTTGGTATCTGAGAGGGCAATGGCTGTGACGGGACCATTGTGGCCCTCCAAGGTATGCATGCAGATGCCCGAGTCAAAGTCCCAGATGCGGACGGTCTTGTCGTGGGAGCCAGAGACGATGCGCAATGTGTCATAGGCAAGACCCCATACGCCCTCGACGTGGCCAAAGAGAGTGCGCAGGCACGCGCCAGAGTCCATGTTCCACAGTTTGATGGTGTTGTCCAAGGAGCCGGACACGATGATGGGCACGTCGGAGGCCGGATTGGATGCCTTGTCGGCGGCCTTGGCGGCATTGGTAGCAGGCGATGGTGGTGTGGCCATTGTGCGCAGATGTTGCTGTTGTTGTTGTTGCTGGAGGAGGTGATGATGCTGTTCTTGTTGACGAGCGGTGCTATCGCAGCCAGCACTGGTATTGCCATTGGCGCCGACGAGCCTCTGGTTGGGGTCAATGTGCTGCTCCTCGTCAAGTAGGCGATGGGTGAATCCCTTTGGACTAGGAAGAGCCATTTGGACCTGGCCAACATGGCCCTTGAACTCGCGCAGGCATTGGCGGCTCGTCAGATCCCATAAGCGAATGGTGGAATCGTCGCTTGCCGAGACGAGCGTGTCATTGGGGCACAAGCGGACGCAATTGACCCATTCGACATGGCCAGTGAGTGTGCAGCATTCGGCTTTTTGAAAATCCCAAAGCCTAATGGTGCGATCTGTGGACCCGCTGGCCATGAGACGACAATCAAAATGCAAGCTGAGCACGCCGCCTGTGTGGCCCTCGAGTGTGCGAATCAATTGGCCAGTTTGCCAATTCCAAATCTTGAGCGTATTGTCCATGGCGCCAGACACTAGCTTTGCATCGTCGAATTGCAACGCTCGCACGCATCGAGTATGGCCATTCAGCACGCGAATCAGCTCGCCGGTCTCCATGTTCCAGATACGGATGGTCTTGTCGTAGGACCCCGTCATGACCACATTCGCAGAATCGCAAAATTGGACGCACATGACGCCATCGGTGTGACCGGCAAGCACTCGCATATTAAACTTGTTGTTGCGCCAATTGCGCTCCACCACAAGACGCTCACGGTACACCTCCTTCCATGGCCGCCGACGCACAATCACAGGTTGTTGCTGGTTTTCTTGCGGAAGCGCGTCAAATGTCCCACAAGGGCTTGGCATCAGTTTGGGCCGCTTATGCTGCAATTGGTCGTCGTCCTCATCTTCGCGTGGCTGCAACGACGGACCACACGACATTCTCAAAAGTGATTCGTCAGCAGCATGGCCATTGGAGGACGACGAGAACGACGAGGAGGCAACCGTCGACGACGCCGATCCAGGTGATGCGCTACTAATGCTACTAATCGGCCGCTTGCGAACGAGGCGCTTCTTGTCAAGCAATGGAAGACCCCACCCGCATTTCGTGCACTTTTTGTCAATGTGTTGCTCACACATGCGATGCCAAAGCGCGTCGTCGTCGGCAAGCGAACGCCACGCCTGCGACACCTGCGCAGCATGACACAGCGTCTTAGCATCCATGTACGAAAAGATCTTTAGCGAGATCTCGCGTGGCAAAATCGACACAAAATCAATCCGCAGCAATGGCATGATCTCGTCGTGTAAAAAAGACAGCTGGGGCATGCAACATGTCGACAACAGGCCCTTGAGAATCAGGATCCGCTGATCAGCTGGCGCCGCGGAAAACAGCGACCAAATATGAGTAATCGCAGCCTTGTCGTTGGGCTCAAGCACCTCCATTTGCTGTGAAACCATGGAAAAATAAAAAATAAATAAAAATGGCGCAAAATGAACATCAATGCCATTCTATTTCTTCATCCATGCTTACCGTCTGGACATGCTTAAAGTCAAAGGCGTCTGGCATGCGCTTTTTAACGAGGTCCGGGCGATGTCGGTAGCAAAGACGTCGTGTTGTCGATACTTGAGAGGGAATATGGCGGGTAAGAAAGTCATGAATGGGCGGTTGATGCTGCTGAGGCTGCTGTTGCTGCCCGTTGGTGTCTGCGTCGTCGTCAGGGTCTATTGGAGGCATCATGAGAGGTGAAAAAAAAACAAAAAAAATTGAAAGAGGACGGTGAAAAAGAAAAAAAAGAAACGAAACATAGGGCAGGTCTCCCTTTTTTTTTCTTTATGCCTGTAGCGGGGGAAAGTTTTTCAGCCAATCATTACCTGCCTTTTTTCGTACAACATGAAATGTCCGTCTCTTATGAAATGAACAGGCGTGTTTTCCGCTCTTTTTTTTTATTCTTTTATTTTTTGCTTTTTTCACAAAAATGGCATGGTGGTTGTGGAGGTGATGACCTGCTTGAGGAAGCAAATCCAACAACCCCAGGGCCATCCCTTGGCAAAAGGGAGCGGAACGTGGGTATTGCCCTTTTTGCCTTGGGCAATTGGGGGAGGGGAACGAAAAAAGACATCGTGTGGAGGTGTCATTTCGGATCTGTGCAACGCGAAAGGGCGGACACGAAAAAAAAAGGAACAGGATCTGCCCTCCGACTCCCTTTTTTTTTTGTCCCCCTTTCTTTTCATTGTCCTTTTCTCTTCTTTTTCCCACTTTTTCCACTTTTACAAGATGATGGAGGTGAAGAAGAAGCACCTGCCGTCGGAAAGCATCCGGCGGCAGCGGTCAGACAGCTTTGTGCACGCCTATCACCAACAGGTGGAGCAGTGGCAGCAGCGTCGGCCGCCGTCGTCTTCTGCGCGTTGTCCTATCATGACGACTCCCAACACGTCGCCATTGTTGACGGCGTCGCAGTACTCGGATTCGGACCAAGAGGATATACTGTCATTGCCATCGCTGCGCATCAACACATCGGCCACCGCAGGCACAAAAGTCGTCGTGGCGGCTGAAAAAGGCCCATTGCTTGAGGGTGTCCTGATTAGACGTGCCATTCGCCCGGCATCGCATCTCGCCTCGTTGCAAAATCATCACAAAGATGATTCATCCGCGTCATCCTCGTCGCCACGCGACGATGTCTCGAGCCCACTCTCGGCCGTCGCCATGGCAAGCCCGCACGACGAACGACCCTCGCCATTGCTCAATCAAAGCCCGGGCCCATGGCTGCCGCCCACCACCACCCAACAAAATCAATCACCAAGCACCCCAGTGGGCACCGAGGACCCCGATGCACCGCCTCCATCATCCCTCGTCTCCAAACTCCTGTCAAAACGCGAAGATTCGCTCTTTCGCCGCCTTACACACAGGCACCCAAGACTCAACAGCCATAACGACGCCTACAGCCACGACAATATGATATACCCGCCACCACAGCCTCTCATGGACCAAGATACCGAATTGTAAGGACTTAATGACTCATGGAGTGGGTTCTTCATGCTGTGGGACACCCAAATGAACAGGCCATTGGATCCTGTCCAATGCAAAAACTCACTCTTTTTTTATTTGGTCGACACAGAGATCAATATGGGTTCCAAAAGGCAACACAGTGGATTACTTTAGAAACGTGCCACGAGTTTGAGCGCTTTTACCAGCCCATCCTCGACAGACGGCGCGCGCGCTGGCAACAGCTCCTGGATGAGCACAATGGCAGCCTGTTGGACCGATGCTTGCAAGGTAATAGAGAGAAAAAAAAAAGGAAAACCAAAGAAAACCAAAAAACAAAGAAAAAAGAAAAAAAAAAAAAAAGAAAAAGAGGCAGTGGATGCCAGGGCAAACACAAAAAAGGTGACAAAAGAGATTGACCAAAGACTTGTTTTTCATAGTGCGTCGCTATATCCGCAAGGGCGTGCCTTACCAGTTGCGTGGCCAGGTACGCAAAAAAAAAAAAGGGGGGGAATCACCTGCTTGGTTTCTATTTTTCCCCTGATTTTTTTTTGTTGGTTTTAATTGCTTCATTTTTGGCGCGATATTAGGTGTGGTTACACTATAGCGGCGCGCAAAGCAAGATGGATGCGAATCCCGGTGTGTACGACAAGTTTCTCAAGCGTGCGCAGGAATTGGGCGACACCAACGAGTTTGCCGACCTGATTGAGCGCGATTTGCACCGCACGTACCCGGACAATATTCAATTCAGCCAGACCGCGCTTGCCAAGACATCGGGGGCGGCCTCGACAACCTCGCCTGCCACACCATCACCTGCCAAATCAACAAACACGACAACGACGACGACACCGCCGGCCATTGACGTGCTCCGTCGCGTGCTGTGCACGTTTTCTGTCTATTGCCCGTCCATTGGCTACTGCCAATCGCTCAATTACCTGGTGGGCATGCTGCTGCTCTTCATGAAGGAAGAGGAGGCCTTTTGGTGCCTCGTCACCACCGTCCACAACATTCTGCCCGCAGGTGTATACGACGTCACCATGGAGGGCACAAGCATCGACCAGACCGTGCTCATGATGCTCGTCCACGAGCGCATGCCACAATTCTGGAACAAACTCACCCCAAAATCTTTTTGGGAGGCAGAACAGGACGGCGTCTCCATGCCAACCATCACACTCGTCACAAGCCATTGGTTCCTCACACTCTTTATCAACATCCTTCCCACAGAGGTAAAAAAAAAGAAATGAAAAGCATGGCTCAATTACGAGAATCATGCATCATCTCACACCCTTCTCTCCCCCCCTTTTTTTTTCTCTTGCCTTGCAGTCCGTGCTCCGAGTGTGGGATTGCTTCTTCTAGTAAGTCATGATATCGTCGTTCTGCCTTTTTTTTCTTTTTCTCACCTTCTTTTTCGTTTTTTCTAGCGAGGGATCAAGTGTGTTGTTCCGCGTAGCGCTGACATTGTTCAAACGCGCCGAACCTATCATCCTGACGCTGGAGGACCCGCTCGAGATCTTCCAGGTGGTTCAGGTACGCTCAAAAAGGGGCAATTGGCGCGATTTGGATTTAATTGACGCGTCTTTTTTTTTTTTCTTTTTTGTTTTTTGTTCCTTAGAATTTCCCTCGTCAAGTGATCGACTGCCACAGTTTGCTCGATGTAAGTCGCGCACGCGCCTTTTTTTTTTTCCTTTTGGAACCTTGTTTCTGATCTTTTTTTTTTTTTTTTCTCCCTCAGGATGCATTCCGACGCTACGCCTCGCTCACCGACATTTCCAATGAGGACCTGATGCGACGCCGTGAGCTTTGCATGGACGTGCGCAAGAAGCGGATCACCGTCAGCCCCACAGACGCCACGCTGCCGCATCGAAAGCTGCACGACATCCCGCACGGCAAGAAATGGCGCAAGCATTTGCATCCCTCCTTTTCTACATCCAGCCTTGCACGCAAGTAAAAAAGTGGTTAATACCCCCACTTTTTTACCTTTTTTTTTTTTCTCTCGCTCGGCCTGCCGAGTGAAAATTCATCTTTACATCATACTCTTGTTCTTTTTTTTTTAATTCTTTTTCGCCAATTCAAGCTGTACTATTAAAAATGAACACGTCATCCAATCCCAATGGCTCTGCGCATGCAAAAGGGGCCCGCTGCGGCGGTGAAAACACCTCTTTTGCGCCCCTGGCCACCCCGTTTTCCCCCAATTTTTGCATCGCGGCGCGAGAATGCCCATGAGAATGCTTCTTGATCGATGCACGGCGCGATAAAAGAAGAATGAGGCAGGAAAAAAAAGGACTCGTCAATTGCGTGTCAGAAAAAAAAAGAGCGCAGTCTCTGGGGGAGACACCAATGACAGCCCGTGGAATTGGCGTGCACTCACACGATCGACAGCCTTTCCCCGTACGGAGTTGAATCTTCCCTCTCCACACCAATTGCCTTGACTCATCCACAATGGTCGTCAGCTGACCTCGCCTCAACCGAACATGCCAATTTGCAACGACACAAGATGGCAAGGATAAGCTCAATTGCCGCGACCACCCAGATATTGTTGCCGTGGCAAGCATGAAAAAAAAAAGAGAGACCAGGTCCCACGCCATGGAACCGCAGCTCATTTTGCGCCCATTTTTTTGTTCCATGTTGCAAGATAGACCACGGTTATGCGCCAATGAGCGGCCATTGTCCATGTGAAATTTTGTGCGTACTTTCCCTCATCCCCCACCTTTTTTGATTAAGCTCGCGAACGCCAACATATTTTACTCATTTTTATTCTTTTTTTGGTGCCCTCTTTGTCTCTTCTTTTTCTTTTTATTCTTTCTCCCCTCTTCTTTCTCTTTCTTTCTCTCTTTTTCTTTCTCTCTTTTTTTTTTTTGGTTTTAAATTTTTATGTCGTTGCCTGACTCGCTCGTGACCATTCCCCTTGAGGGCAAAGTGCTCCTTCCGTCTGTGGTTCTCAAGCTGACGATGCGCGGCAGGGACGCCTCGGCGCTCAGTCGCAAGTTTTTCAAGCAGTCTGAGCAGCGCAAGCCGACGTATGTGGTTTGTGTGCCCATGCTTCCATTTGCTGCGGCGGCCACTGCTGCAGGGGACGATGACAAGGACGCCGCTGCGCATGGGAACAAGCTGGTCGACCATCATACTGCGGCATCGCCCACTTCCGACATTGTGCGCAGCAACAGCACCAACAATGCCTCATCCAATGTGTCCGCCATTACAACGGCCACCCCCGATCACCAATGGCTTACCCTGCCCCACGAAAAGGAGCGCTTCTTTGACCACGGCTGCGTGGCACGCGTGTTGCGCGTCCAACGATCAGGACTCGGCGCTTTTAGTGTGTTTGTCGAGGGCATCTCGCGCTGCAAGATCGACAGGCTCTCCCAGCAGGCCGAAATGATCGTCGCCAAGGTCACGTACTTGGATGCACCCGCCAAGGCCCAGATGGACGCAGCAAAGGACGATTTGATCGCGTTCAAGGCACTTGCCAAGGAATTCCTCAGCAAAATGAAGGAATTGCAGCTCCCCGACGCACTCACTACCCAGCTTGCAAAGCTTATCGACAATGTCTCGCCTCTGACCCTCGCGGACCTCATGGTGTCCGTCATTGAGACCACCTTTGATGAGAAATTGTTCATGCTGTCCACGACCGCCGTCAAGGAAAGACTCACAAAGGCAACCGAGTGGATGACCCGTCAGCTCCACGTCCTCAAGATCTCGGAGCAAATCCATTCTTCCATTGAGGGCAAACTCAGCAAAAAACAACGTGAATTCTATCTGCGCCAACAGGTAACACCAAAACAAAAAAGGGGCGTGGGCGGAGGGGAGGACGAGAAACACGAGGCTCATCATTTTTTTTTTTTTTTGTTTTATCTCTTTTTTATTTTTCCAACAAAAAAGCTTGACGCGATCAAGAAGGAATTGGGCGAATCCGATGGTTTTTCCGGCGGCAAGGATGACGACGAGATGGCCCAATTGGCACGCCGATTGGACGATGCCAACCTGCCAAAGGAGGCGGCCACCGTCGCACAGCGTGAGCTCAAGCGCATCAAAAAGTTGCAGCCCTCATCCAGCGAATGGTCCGTTGCACGCAATTACCTCGAATTGATTGCCGATCTGCCATGGACAAAGCGTTCTGATGAAACACTCGACATTGCACGTGCAAAGGAGCAGCTCGAGGGCGATCACTTTGGGTAAGGAACAAAAAGAAAAAAAAAAGCACGGTCCGGGCGCGCCTGATCTCTTTTTTTTTTTATTTTTTTTGCTTTTTTTCTTCCCCCCTGAAGATTGGACCACGTTAAAAAGCGCATCATTGAATATCTGTCTGTGGTGAAAATCAAGGGCGATCTCAAGGCGCCCATCATTTGCTTCGTGGGACCTGTAAGTGACCTCGCTCGTGTCCCCTTTGCCCTACGTTTCCATTGTACAACCCCAACGAGACCGCTCAACATCTTTTTTTTTCGCTCTTTTCTTGTTTTTAGCCCGGTGTCGGCAAGACGTCGCTGGGCAAGTCGATTGCCACGGCGCTCTCGCGCGACTTCCACCGCATCTCGCTGGGCGGCGTGCGCGACGAGGCTGACATGAGGTATAAAATTGGAAAAAAAACGATGAATATGCTGTTTCAACCCCTTCTGACCTCTTTTCCCTTTTTCAGGGGTCATCGTCGCACGTACGTGGGTGCCATGCCTGGCCTCATTATCCAGGGACTGCGCAAGGTTGGTGTGAACAATCCATTGTTCTTGCTTGGTAAGCAAAAAAGAAGAAGAAGAAACCAAAAAAAGAACAATGCGAGTCTAGGTGGCTAACCATTTTTTTTATTACGCGCAGATGAAATTGACAAGCTTGTGCACTCGACGCACTATGGTGATCCTGCGGCCGCACTGTTGGAAGTGCTTGATCCTGAACAAAACAACTCGTTTGCGGATCATTACCTGAATTTGCCGTTTGACCTGTCCAACGTGCTGTTCATTGCCACGGCCAACTCCATTGACACGATCCCGGAGCCGCTGCTGGACCGCATGGAGGTCATTGAGCTGGATGGCTACACATTCGAGGAGAAATTGCACATTGCCAAGGCCCACCTGCTGCCCAAGCAAACCCTCGCGCACGGCCTCGAAAAGCACCACGTCCAAATCGACGACGCCGTGCTCCTCAAGATCGCCGAGAACTATACCCGAGAAAGCGGCGTCCGCAGCCTCGAACGCACCATTGCGTCCGTCGTGCGCGCAAAATGTGTTTCGCTCGCCGACCTGCGCGAACACGGCCGTGAACAAGACTACAATCCAAAGGTCGATCTCGCCGATGTGGAACAAATCCTCGGCGTAAGCCCATTGAAATGCGATGAAAATAGGTGGCCATTGACTAATTTCGTTTCTCTCTTTTTTTCTTTTTTTTCGTTAATCACTAGATTGCCAAGTTTGAAAAGGAAGTTGCGGAACGCGAGCCGATCCCTGGTGTTGTTACGGGCCTAGCCTACAGCGGCAGCGGCAATGGCGGCATCCTCTTCATCGAATCGTCTAAGATGCCCGGCAATGGCGAGTTGCAGCTCACTGGTAAGCATTGGCGCGCTCATTTGACGCAGAGAGAATGGCTGACATCACTCTTTTTACAGGCTCGCTCGGCGACGTGATCAAGGAGTCTGCGCAAATCGCGCTCACTTGGGTCAAATCGCACGCGTATGCGCTCAAAATCGCAAATTCGCGAGAACACAACATTGTTGACAAATATGACGTCCACGTCCACTTCCCCTCGGGCGCAGTGCCTAAGGACGGTCCCAGCGCAGGTACAAAAAGAAAAAAAAACCATGTTTTTTTTTCTCTCGACTCATCGTGCCTCGCTTTTTCTATTTTTTTTTAAAAGGTGTGACACTCGTGACGTCGCTGGTGTCCCTGTTCAGTGGATACTATGTGCCGACGACGACGGCCATGACGGGTGAGGTGTCGCTGCGCGGCCAGGTGCTGCCTGTGGGCGGCATCAAGGAAAAGGTCATTTCCGCGCACCGCGCTGGCATCCGCAAGATCATCCTGCCATACCGCAACCGCAAAAACGTTCTCCAGGACGTTCCCGACCGCGTCCAGCAGGACATTGAGTTTGTCTACGCAAAGACCATCTGGGACGTGCTCGAGGCCGCCCTCGTCATCTCCGAAAACGAAAAATGGCCTATCCGCGCCTTTGAGAGCCATCTTTAGACTGCCACCCTTCTTTTTCTAACTTTTTTTGGATCCCCCTTTTATCGATGTAGTATCTTTTTTTATCTCTTTCTCTCTTTCTCCCCCCTCTTACCCCTTCTCCCATTTGAATAAAGCAAATTGTGTACACTTTTTAAAATAGGGCAACGGAGTCCATCTCAGAGGAAAAAGCATATTCGCCTTTCAATGTTCATCATGAACAAGTCCAAAACTTGACGAAGATTGGAGCCACAGAACGCCAGAAATGACGAATTGGCGATTTCTCTCCTTTGGATTTACATTAACATCGAGGGCGTTCTGCGCTTCATTTATTGCATGAGGCTTGCGCTGCAATCATCGTCTGCATTCTCTGCAACAAAAATGTGCAGCTTCTCTAGGTAGCCGTCGAGAAATCGATGATTAGAGATGTTTTTTTTTTTTGCTAATTGGGTGCCCGTCGACGAACTCGCCAATTTACAATTAAATACGCACTTTAGAAAACCGATGGCATGTTTTTTTTTGTTCGAATGGACCCACGCTTGCGGCTCGGCGACCACTGGATGGCGCGCAATGTCGAATTTCAAAATGGCCAATTTTCCAAGAGGTACAGTCGAGAATTTGAAAATGGTAAATTTAGGTCCTGAGACCGCCACAATATCAACCACATGACAACCAACTCGCATTCACTGACGAAAATCAAATAAAAACCAGGGATCCATTGGTTGGTTTCCGCGTAAACTGCGTTTTATGTCTTATTTTGAGCTCAAGGTCATCTCAATGAAAAGTGCCCGTTTAGCGATGAAACAACCACCATCGAAAAGAGAAAGGATCGCTGCGTACGTGGACATTTGTGATCACTGAAAAAAGTGATTTCTCCGACTTTTTTACACGGATTTGAACTCATAGTCTATTTCGAACCGTGATAAACCGCGTCAAAAGCCGCATTACACGCGCCTGCTTCCTATCATAGATTAACATGGACCGTCTGTTGCTGATGGACGCGTCGGAGCGCCTCTACGAACGCGTTTTTCCCGCGCAAATCGCGGTTGAAATTTAAGCTACTATCGACCATTGCTCGTGTCCCATCTGATGATCCGACCTCTTTTTTTGGCAATTCTCGTGTTTTCTTCACGAGTCGCTCTTATGTGAAAGTTTGGTGGAATTCTGAAGACCCTATTTTTCAATCTTGGTTTGGGAGCTCGAAACAGCTAAATTTTAGCATTGCGTATTGCGCGCCTTCATGTCTTTTTCCAACTGCAAACCAGTGTCTTACTAGGGTTATTTGTATGCCATTTTTACGATGAGACAGTCTCCTGGACTTTGCGGTGCCTAACTGACAAGTTTGCACCGACGCTTTCGAAAATATCGCCATCTTCAGTATTATTCGTGCAAAAATTACCCAAATGACCCCAAATTTTGACGCGATGGTGACAAGCGCATTTACAACCTTCAATCCCAGTTTCATGAGGTAACTCGCACGTCTGAAGGTCGTGCTACCCAAATGGACAAGATATTTTTTTCATTTTGCCGGGCGCGCCCTCCAGATCCTGTTCATCAAGTCCGGTACTTGAACTAGAGAATGTTGAATACAAAACGCCATCGGTGTCAAGTTTTTCCAGAGATCGGATCACCGAGCCCTGAGGAATTGCATTTTGATTGAAGTCAGGGCCAAATCGACCCTGTGAAGGCTAACTCGCAGAGAACTGGACGCGATGTCCCCAAACCACGAGTGCTTTTACCGTTTTTGCCCGCTGATTCATTTGAGGTGCCTCACGCGCCGGGGCGCTCAGCCGTTGCCGCTGTACGAAACCAAATGCCGGTGTTCTTACCCCCTTTACACCTATGAAACCGGTGCTTCCTCAGAAACTTGCTCATTTGGTCCTAAATTTGGACCAGTTGATGGTATACCCAATTCTCCAGCGGTGTTAATTTTTGACGCGAATCGGATCACTCAGTCTCGAGAAATCTCAAGATTCGTGTTTGCTAGTGAAAACAGAGCCAAAATAATATTTTACGCGTTCCTTCCGATGAGCCTGACCATATGGCTCCAAATTCAGACTACTGGATACGCGACTCAAAATTCCGACGATGTCAAGTTTTTTTTCGCAAATCGGATGACTCAATCCTGAGGAAATGCGTTTTGCATAATTTCAGAGTCAAATCGGGATCGAAACGATCCGTGAAGGCTAACTCGCCGAGAAATCGACGCAATGTTCCCAAACTACAAGCGCTTTTACCGCGTTTGCCCGCTGATTTATTTGAGGTGATTCACATGTCGGGGCGCTTAGCCGGTGTCGCGGTACGAGACCAAATGCTGGCAATTACCCCCATTAAGCACAAGAAATGGCGCATTGTCAGAAACTTGTTCACCTGGTCCCAAATTTAGACCAGTTGATGGTAGACCCAATTCTCTAACGGAGTAATTTTTTTTCGCGAATCGGATCACTGATTCTTGAGAAGTAGCGAGATTCGTGTTTGCTAGTGAAAACCCAGTGCCAAACAATATTTTACGCGTTCCTCCCGATGAGCCTGACCATATGGCGCCAAATATAGACCACTCGTCACTGAACTCAAAGCTTCAATGGCTCCAAGTTTTTTTTGCCAATCGAGTTACTCACTCTTGAGAAAATGCATATTCATAAATTCAGGGCCAAATCAGGGTCGAAACGATCCCTAAAGGCGAAATCTTCAAAAAATTCGTTCGAATTTTCACGAACGCAAAGTCTTTGCAACGTTCGTTCGATTTTTTTTTTCGAATGTTCGCAAAGTCTTCACAAAGTTGTTCGATCGATAATTTTACAAAGGTTCGCAAAATCTTCACAACGTTCGTTCGATTTTTTTTACGAATTTTTTGCAAAGTCTTCGCAACGTTCGGTCGATAATATCAGATTTGTGCGTCCATTGGATGGTTTCGGTGAAGAACGTGATTTAAGAAGGTTTTTCATTTTTTAACTCAAAAATGTGACAGTGTCGCCAAGAAACACACATTATCAAAAAAACACGGCTCGGTGCGCGCACGGTCATCGGTGATCATAGGAAAAAACGATTTTTTGGTATCATGCGTTTACACAATTTTCAAAATCATTGACATTTTTCGACGCGCGAATCGTACTGCACGCATCTATTTTTACAGTCATCCATCCAATCAATGCCCCCTCCAGGACAATCTCTTTTTAATAATGGTGGTGTCGGTACCGCGACTTATCGATGCGTCATTACGTTTTTTTTTTCTTTTTTGCTAAAATTAAACATGGCTGTTCGAGGCCATGCATTCCGAAAATTTTGACCAGATGATGGTGGCCATGGGGCTCAAAGCCTATGATAACAAAGTTTCGCAGGATTAGTGCTTATTCTTTTGTAAAATTACGTACTTGAAGAGATTTTGGTATTTTTGCATCAAAATCGTGCTTCATGGAATATATTTTCACTTCAAACGAGTTTAATGAAGAAAAGAAATGGAAAAAAATAAAAAAAAAAAACGGGGAAGGGAGGATGCAAGTCTAGCTTGACTTTGGGTAACCAGCTGTGTTGAGGACAGAGGGGGGTGGCGATGTGGACCATGGGATCATAAGGGCCTGATGCATGCTTGCGGCAGCGGACAAAGGAAGTGGTGTGGACGAGGGTGCACACAGGGAGTCAAGCCATGAGAGGTTCCAAGCGTCCACTAGGGCAGCTGCGTGGTGATGATGGGGCTGCAATGGCTGTTGAGGGAGCCATTGCGATTGCTGAGTGTGTTGGTGCAGCTGCTGGTGCGGATGCCATTGTGGCTGCTTCCATTGCTGGTGCGCAGGGTCCATTTGTTGGGGGAAATGGTTAAAATAAGGAGGTTGTTGCGGTGGCGGCGATGGCATGTGAGCCTGACGCGATGCGGATGGCTGCGATTGGTGCACCTGGTGTTGTTGAAGATGCTGGTGCGGCGGCACCATGCAGGCCGCCCACAAGTCGGGATGAGGTGTCATGGGGACACACTGTTGATAATGATCAGGTGCGGCAGGAAGAGCAATCGCCGCAGGCGTGGTCGTTGGCGTGGTGGGTGTCGATGTGGATGTGGACGGTGACGACAATGACGACAATGAAGACGACAGGGAGGTCGACAGCGAAACAGCATTGCCCAACGGCGACGCAGGCGACGACGAACTCTTGCTCTGTCGCCGGTGGGCCCCAACACTTGACCGACGCGCTTTGCCGCCAATGGAACGCGTCGATGACGACGACGACGGCGACACAAAACCGATTGGAAGACTGTGACGCGTTTTTTGCACGTGTTGCGTGACGACAATGCGCCGCTTGACGTAATATCGCGTGCCAGGCATCCTCAAGTGGATCTGAACAACACCAAAGTACACGCGTGCCGCGCTCGGAAGATGTGAGTCGCGAATCGTGATGAAATGGCTTGCCTGCTTGTTCTTTTTCTCTTGGAATGCCGCCTCGAGGATCACCTGATTCACGGGATCAAATTCCATAAAATACGTGTTCTCGAGCATGAAGCCCCAGACAATCTTTGACGTCATTTTCACGTAAAAAGGGTGAGGGGAATGATGGGTGTGGCAAATTATGGAATAAAAAAAAAAGAGAAAAACAGAGAGAAGGGCTGTTTGCGTGAACAAGTAAATGGTCGGCAGCAAGGGCGGGGGAAGTGTTCCGTGTCGTCCTTTTATAGGAAAAGATTGTGTCCATGTCCTTTTTTTTTACCAACTTGGCACACATGAACATGTTTTTTTGCATAAACAAAGAAATGGTCCATAAGCGCGGAGAGACTGAGCAAGCTTACGTAAATTGGGGCCAACAGAGAGCTGTTTGGCCGTGCCATTAGCGATGCCAGGGTTGAAAGGGTGCGTTGGGGGGAGGAGAAAGAGACGCTATGGCAAAGAGGAGGGACATGATCTAGCACATTTCCTTTTTTTTTAAGGCGTGTCATCCTTGTGGCGAAATAAAAAAGCAATAAGTCTATTCTGTCCGTGCATTTCATAGGTCGGACGATCGCTGCGGAGCGGTGCAACCTTGGCATAGCGCCATTTTACTCCGCCTGGCCCACGCTTCCCTCCCCCCCTTTTTTTCAACAAGTCTTTTCCCCAGAGCCCCAAACAACGACAATGCATGATTAACCCATACTGCCAGGGAAAACAAGCTGACCATGCATTATCGCCAAAACATCAAGTTTTATTTCAATGCATGTTTTGAGGTTTCCCCGTTCTCCCCCCCAAATGAACGGCGCTGCAAAAAAAAAAAAGGTGATACACGGCGGCGGGGGGAGATGATGATGTTCATGCAGATTTGTACGCGTCCCGCGGGGAGACCCTGTGACCAAATCCGGAAGACACAATGTCAATGGGTGGATCCTCCTCTCCTTACCTGCATACGGGCGATGCTCGGATCCACCCGAAACACACGAAAAAAACACACGGATCATGCATTGAGAACACAAAAACACCAAAACACTACATCCATCAGTCAAACAACCTGGCAATTCACGTGAACGCGTTACTTGCTCATCATTTTACAGAGGGTGACTACGCAGCCGACAACATGATCGGACTACGAATGTTACAAAAGAGACAGCGACGCGCACCGTTGGTCTAAAATATCTAGTGAGCCCCCTATATTCAATTTAAACTATAGACTACGCCAAGTTTGCGATCTCGAGATGCATGGTGTCGGGTCGCGCTCATGCGTGTTGACCATTGGTTCCAGCTGAGCTGCTCGCCCCCCACCTCACCTATCGACTCCCTTCCCCAATTCGCCTAAAATTACCCAAAATCAGGGGAACAGCGCGTCCCTGATGATCTCTGAAAAGATAATTGGCCTGGCGAGACAACAAAAAGTGCACGAATGAAAAGCAGGCACGGTCAGAGGGCACAAACGATTAATGACACAATGCGCATTGTTTCCAACGTCGACATTGCAAAGCAAACTAAAATAAAAAAAAAAGTCAATTGACCTCCCTCCATTGTTTTTACGCGTCGCGTGAGGACCCTGGTGTGCTGGACATCAAAAAGAATTTTTTTTATTCTGCTGTAGTGGAAAAAATAACGCTAAAATAAGTAGAGATCAGGTTTCAACATTCTATCATTGAAAAGGACCCATTAGGGGTCAATGTATGGTCAGCCATGGGCTAGATCAACGCTTGGCTTCATCGTCGGAATCTATTTCGCTGCTTGGCACATATTCCGACGAATCGTCCGGTTCTTGGGGCGAGGCTTCGGCAGAGGAGTCGTGGTCTTCTTTGATTTTGGCGCCACAGGTGCGGCAAAGGCCATTTTCAATATTTACGTGTTGGCACGAGCTCTTGACGATTGGAGCAGATGCGAGGGACGAGGGGCCAGTGTTCATCAAGGCTTGCAAATAAGTTGGCACGGGGGGATTCGCAGGCACAGGGGTGCTTTGGTCGCTTTCGGGCATGGATTCGGGCATGCGGTCGTCGGTGAGCGCCGATGGCGTGTCATTGGTGTCGACCTGCATGGAAGAATCGATGTCTTGGGGTGGCAGTGCAGCACAGTTGGTTGGGGCGCGATCAATGCTGTGTACCGAGCCATGGATAGGCGCAGGCGTTCCATGCGTGATCATGCGGCCGTTCCAAGCGTCCCACACGGGCTGCGACGCCGACGCAAGCGACGGTGGCACGTGGAAATACTCAGTAAAGCGCGAATTCGCGGCAGGGACCGTCGTGCCGCGCCATTGGGCCATGACATCCGCTTGCGTGAATGATTGCCTAAGCGGCGACGGTGCAAACGGCAGGAATGGGGCGCGAAGCGGCATGAACCGTGTCTGAACTTGCACCGGGACAAAAGGGAGCCCTTGGCCATGGTAGAATCCAGGTGCTGCCTGCGGAAATTGCTGAAAGGGCGTTCGTTGCGGCTGGACTGCCTGCAATTGCGCGCCAAAGCACCGCTCAATCTCGGCGCTCATGGGCCGACGCTCCACAGCATGCGCCACGCCAACAGAGAGCAATTGGAACCGTCTGGCATTGTTGAAACACAAAAGACTCGAATCGCCATTGTGCGCGTTGTAGATCATCACGCTCGACGGCCTGCGGCGTTCAAGGTAATCTTGAAACGCCGCCTCCACCATCTGCTGGTTCGATGCATCCAAAGGCATAAATTGGCCATCCGGCAAAATACAGCCCCACACAAAGTCCAAATATACAGACATGGTCCAATTCGTGTAAAACCGTGAAAAAAAATAAGCGCGCCGCCGAATCGAATATATACACACACTTGGCAACAATGACGCGGCCCTGGTCATTGTCATTTGAAAGAATGATGTCTCACACGATCAATGAGCCAAAAAAAAAAAAAGACTATCTAACAACATCTTTTCGAGTAAATAACGCGTTTCCATTGCCTCCACCAGATTGGCCTCTTTTTTTTTTCTCTCTGTACATTTGATGATTAGATCATGGAGTCGTGATCCATTATTACAATGATTGCTACATGACTGCGGGCTTCAATGGCCTAGTTTTTGTCGTCAATGGCAAATTGATCGCGACAATGGATCATTGTTCGCACCAATAAATTATTTTTCGTGCCAGTGGATCATTGTACACGTCCACTTGTCGCGTGGAAGCCTCCAACAATCCCAATCGTGTGCAAATCGCATAAAAGGTCAAGGTAGCTGCGGCACGGACGAATCGCGATTAGGGAGAGACGCTTGAATGCGCTCTGTGACTAATCAGGACGCTTTTCTTGCAAACCCATTAAGGGTTCTCGCCTTGGGAATTAAAAAAAAAAGGGTTGCTTACGTGTGTTAGGGTCCAATAATGGCAAGGTGCTATGATTGGTGTGTGACTCGTCACGGGAAGGAACGACAAGGAGAACGACGTGCATTGTGCACCACCATCGAAATCTGCAATCGCAATACAAGCTTGAAAACAAGGAGATCAAGCCGTCGCGTTCTTCTGGTTGTCCATCTTCGGAAATCTGAGAGCCGATCAACGCGTTTTTTCTTTATGCAGCGTCTTGCTCCCTCCTTGCATCCCCGCGACCATGGCACTGGTTGAAACGCGGCCGCGACCGACCTGCTGATCGGGCAACGACAACTCAGAGCACGTAGCGTCCACCCGAGATGAAGGAGTCAACTCCTCCCCTCCCCCCAAATCTCATTTTTCATCGTGGATTGCCCCATCTGCCAAGGCACTTTTTGCTCGGTACGCCCTACCCAACTTTTTTATAATGCATGGCAAATGCACGTTGGCGTCGTCGGAAGCAACCGACGGCGTTTTGCGCTTCTTTTCTTCTGTTTTACTCTCGCTCAAGCGATCACAAGATGAATCTCGGCCAATTGAGCAGTCTATTCTCTTTGTTTGATTGTTGTCGATTATCAAGAATCTTAGTTGGCGTGTTGACACGGGTTCCATGATGTGCTTACGTGATTTGGGGGTGAAAACGATCGCGATTTCCAGGGTCAAGCGTTTTTGGCGCCGAGTGCCCTTTTTTTCGTCACACGGCGGAATTCCCATGGCCGCCCCTTGTTCATGTACAAAAAATGGTCAAGTAAAATTGTGGAGGTGCGCTGTATATGCTTTAAAATGCAAAAGATATAGGCAACAGCGCCTGATTTTGGTGCTAATAACATGACGCGTGACCAGCAGCTGAACAAGCGTCGCCGTGGCTGCCCTTCGAACCTGTAACGGCATCAGCGCACATTTGTGTGTGCAATGATAAAAAATACCAGCGTGTTGATGTTGGAAATGAGCATACAGACGCGATTTTTCAAAATATTGACGCTTTTGGCCATTCGTTGATTCATGGACCATAAATCTTGGTCTCGATGTGCGGGTAAAAGGGCAAGACGGGACGTAACGTCGTGCGCGCAAAAAAAAAAAAAAAAAAAAAAAAAAAAAAGGGCGGCCATTGGCTCTTAAAAACGCCGAATTTGCATTTTTACGCGTCCATGTTGAGTCATTGGCACGCCATGATAAGGGGCTACGGCTTTGAAGCGGCTGCGCAGCTTTGTTGGGCCGCCCCTCTTAAAAATGAGCAAGATCGCCAGGCACATGCAAGCCGCACAGCCCAATGGGTGTTGGTGGCAAAATGGCCGGATCTTGTGCCACCTGCACTGTACGACCGGTGACTTGTTCGTGTCTGCATGGCCAATGAGTAGGCGAAATTCTCAACCATGCCCGTTTGGCCTTGTCTTCGCTGGCTTTCTCATGCGCGACGTGATGAGTTTACGCAAAAAAATATATCAAATGACGCTCCATTGCTTGGCACAAACACGACACAAAACCCAATTCCAATGAATAAACAAAAGAGGCGCACGGCGCGTCCATTAGGACCTGGCCCCCTTGCATAGACGTCGCCCCGCCTCACGGACAGAGACAAAAATGCATGAAATGCATGAACTGGGCTTGGGCCTGCGGGCTCGCAGCCAGGCATCACTACAACGTGGATCTTTTTACGTGTTTTTTCAACAAAAAACCGAATTTAAGCTTATTGCAAGGCGCCTGGGGACGGGGAGGTTCAAGGTGCCCATGATGTCATGGGCATTGTGATACCTTTTTCTAGGTTGTGCAAGCCGCCCATGGTGGAAAAAATGATATGGAGCCGCCCAGCGGGGACTGACAGGTGCTCCTCAAAAAGGCAAGAAGGCTGCTTGCTTTGCGGTGGCATCCGATCCCCGCTTCGCACATTTTGCATTTTTTTTTTTTCATTCTTCCTTTCTTTCTATTCTTCTTCCCCTCTTTTTCGCTCTCTCTTTTTTTGCTTTTTTGCTGTATTTGTAGGAAAAGACGCCCTCCACAGTCTTACTTTTTATTCTTTTATCCCCTTTTATCCATTTTTTCTTAGCCCAGCACCCTCGTCGCCCCCCTCGCGTCTCTGTTACTCCGTTTTTTCCCTTTTGACCACCCTTCTCTTTCTTCACCACAATGACCGTGCAAGTCATTCCTGGCGAATTTAGCCCCTTTACCATAGCAATAGCCGTGCTGAGCGGCGTTATCCTGTTATTTGGCTACGTTTCCATGTTTGTCAAGGAACGCCTTTTCTTATCCGAGGCCTGTAAGTTGCTTTGAAAGTCTCAAGGAGGCCTTTTTAGCTCACTCCGTCTTTATGCCGAGCTAGTTGTCGCCTTGATAGTTGGAATTATAGCCGGGCCATTGGTTGCCAATGGCTTTAGCCCGACAACGTGGGACGACACGGACGAAATCACCAAGGAGCTGACCCGGTGTGTGATTGCCATCCAGGTAGGACGGCCCTCTCTCTTGTCTAACGTCACGGATGAGAAAGAGAAAGGACCAGAGCTTCCATTTTGTATGCGTGGTGCTCACATGTTTTTCTTTTTTTTTTGCGCCAGGTCATGGCTGTTGGCATTGAATTACCAAAGTAAGGTTTATTGTTTTTACCCCAGGGAATCAAAGAGAGCGAGACTCATCGACGATCGGATCCACTTTTTCACAGGCATTATTTGAAAAAGGAGTGGCGCACCATGTTTTTTTTCTTGATCCCCATTATGATCTTCATGTGGCTCGTCAGTGGCCTGTTCATCTATGCGCTGATCCCACCATTGGACTATGTAAGACACGAATTGGAGCGATAACGACACCCCCCGGTGAACTCATTTTTTTTTTTTTTTTGCCCTATGAAAGCTTCATGCATTGGTCATTGCCGCCTGTGTGTGCCCCACGGATCCTGTAATGCCGAGATCATGCACCCCCTTTTTTATTTCTCGAAAGCCCAATGGGGGAAGGAAAAACAGGGCCAGGTACTCATGTTTTTGTTTGTGTGTTTCTAGATTTTGGCCAACTCGGTCGTAAAGGGTCGCTTTGCAGAGAAGCATGTGCCTGCTCATATTCGCAATGCCTTGTCCGCAGAGAGGTAGGACGAAAAAAAGAAATGATGGGGATGAAACCTTGCGGCGAAAAGGCGCGTTTTCGCTTTTTTTTTTTTTTTTTTTACTGATTTGTTTGTGTTTTGTCTTGCAGTGGCGCCAATGATGGGATGGGCTTCCCCTTTTTGTTTCTTGCGCTCTTCTTGATCAACGAGCCGACGGTCGGCGAAGCCATTGGCAAGTGGATCTACCTGACGTTGCTGTTCCAAATCTTATTGTCGTGTGTCATTGGTGCGGTCGTCGGCTGGGTCGCGTGCAAAACACTGCAATGGTCAGAAAAAAGGTAAAACGGGAATTCAACGCCCTCGTCGGCTTCCAGCCTTTCTAGCATGATGCGGAGATTGGAGGGTCGTTTTTTATCTCACATGGGCTCACTTTGCCTTTTTTAGACATCTCATCGACAAACCTTCGTTCCTGTCCTTTGGTATTGCCTTTGCGGTAAGCGGATCACGCATGCATCACGCACAAACGACAACAAATATGCTCAAGGCAATGCACACGGCGATCTCACACGCATTTTTTCCTATTTTTTTTTTTTTAGTTGTTCCTTATGAGCATGACCGGGTTTTCCGGCAGCGATGACGTCCTTGCGTGCTTTGTGGCCGGCAATGCGTTCTCCTGGGATGAATGGTTCCGAAAAGAAACGGAGGAAGCCCATTTCCAAGACGTGATTGATATGATGCTCAACATGGCTGTGTTTGTTTATATTGGCGCCATCATTGTAAGAGGAATTGGGATCAAGGGCGCCGCGTGGCTCACCATTTTCTTCTCTGCTTTTTCTTTTTATTCACAATTAGCCGTGGTCAGAGTTTGGCAACACGGAGATTGGCTTGACACCATGGCGACTGGTTGTAATTGGCATTTTGATCCTGTTGTTCCGGCGATTGCCGATTGTTCTTGCGCTCAAGCCGTTCATGCCAGCCATGAAGACGTATCGTGAAGCGGCATTCAGCGGGTGGTTTGGCCCGATGGGCGTCGGCGCGGTATTTTTGGCGATGATTGCCAAAGAGGAGCTCGAATACATTTATGCAGGACAGCAGCACGTGTCTGTGGAGCTTGTTGTGCCTGTCGTGTTGTTTGTCGTGCTATCATCGACATTAGTGCACGGCACAACCATCCCATTGTTCAAAATTGGCAAGCGCATCCGCACACGCACATTGTCGATCACGAGCACAGGCAGCAGCCAGGTGCTCCGCTTGCCCAAGATCCACCGAGGTGACCATCATCATCACCATCATGGCCACGGCGATGACGCCATTAGTCGCCATAGCTTCCACGAGGGCATGTCTGAGGTGGAACGCAACACATTGTTCAATACATTGCAACAGCAGCGCCTGGATGAGGAGGCGGCGGCCATCAAGGCCATGGCCGCCACAGAAAATGAAAAGCACCAGGTGATTGACATTGGTGGCAATGTCATTGTGGACGACGACGATGAGGACGAATTCGACGACGAGGACTTTTTGCCAGGTGAAGAGGACGAAATCGATACCGACCAATTGTCTGCACCCGCACGCGCCACGCCCATCAGCGAGGCACAGAGCATCCGCTTTGTCGAGCCTGTCAACCCGCGCCTGACCACCGCAACAACAAATGGCAATAATGGCAACAATCATGCCAATCTATCGGCGGCCAATGCCAACCAAAACGAATTAAGCGTCAACAGTATCCGCGGCTGGTTACAGCGTCACGGACCCTTGCGCCACAAGGATGTTGAAGCAACCAAACAGCAAGAACCGTCCTCGTCCTCCTCTTCCTCCTCGGATGGAGGCGACACCGCCACGCAATCTTCGTCCACACACCACCTGCAGGATATGTTCCGCCACGGCGCTGCTGCATCGACGTCGGCCGCCGCCACAGACGATTCAGACTCGTTGGACGCCGTCCCCAGCAGCGACATGCCAAACATCAAGGTCTGGGATGAAGAACACAACATTGTTGTCGAAGACACGGAAACTTCCACCTCAGAGGTCGTCCCCAAACAAGGCAAGTGGCACGACCGTGTCCGCGACGTCATCCACAAGATGGAACAGGAAGACAAACAAGCATAGATGACTGTAGAAACACGTTCTCTACGTATACCCCTCTTTTTTTTACGCCGCCTTACCATTGTATTTATTTTGGTTCCAAAGAAATAGAAAATAAAGAAAGAAAAAAAAAAACTACCTGTAACACGTTCATCACGTGCCCTGGACATCACGCGTATCGAGAAAATGCATGAATTTCGCACACCGCAGCTTGAAATGCCCCTTACTATCATACGTCATGCGCTTTTTTCCCGCGTATCCTTTTGAATAATGCAACGATATGATAACCTTTCTCAGGAATAAATGCCAAGGGCACACGCACCAGGCCGGTGTCGACGAATTGGCTCTTTTTTTTTGCGCGCGCGCACTTGTATTGTAGCCCAATGGCCACCATGCACTCCCTTGTCGTTCGAGCCTTTTCATAGCGCTAGACATAGCCCTCCATCGACATCACCAGGCACATGGCAACATAAAGTGCACAAAAACAGAAGTCTTCGGTATTGACGCGGCCTTATATTTTCTTAATAAGATGAACTCGATGAGCCTTTGAGCGTGTGTGCAAAAATGGCAATGCATCGGCTCTGGACGCATCGCGTGGTCAGAGCCGCCGCTAACAAGCGTAAAAACGTGCAAAAACAGTATTTCTCTCGTTCTTTTTCACACATTGCTGCCACAGACTCTTTCAATTCACCAGTGCGCTCCAGATGCAAGATGAAAAACAAAAAGAGGGAGAGAGAGAGAAAAAAAAAGGACAGCGGCGGAATTGGGCGTGTCGCGTATACAGAGCCGCCGATAACAAGCGTAAAAACGTGCAAAATGAGCATTGCCCTCGTCCTCTTTCACACATTGCTGCCGCAGACTCTTTTCGCTTCACCTGTGCGCTCTAGATGTAAGATGAAAAAAAAGAGAGAGAGAGAGAGAGAGAGAGAGAGAGAAGGAACGGCGGCTAAAAATCTGGGGCGAAGTCAATTTTGGCGCGTCACGTCGCGTCTTTTTTTTTTTTTACACATTGGCCCCCCCCCACACCACCAGTTGAGTGTAGACCCAATTTTCCAGAGATGTTAATTTTTTCGCGAATCGGATCACTCGTCATTTTTGAAAATTGATGTGGCGCTCCATCGAGTGCTTGCAGCTCCATGAAATTTTGGCATATGAGCATTTTGGTCTCTCTCTTTTCAGAACAATAGTAAAAACCGGCGGTCGATCTGACCGTTGGCAAGAAAATTGACAATGTTCCATAAATTCACAATTTTGTCTCTAGCGCGTCAAGCTGCTACAGTACTGTATTCGACCAGGCTTAAATCTTACAAGTGGAAAGACCGATTGCCTCCCAACCTTTGCCCTTTGACTATTATGATATTTCGCCGCGCCTTATTCAACAACACAGCATGAAACCCCAAGATTGACTGGATCGTTTTGCAAATGAATTTGAAATCTCGACATTTTTACTGTACTGTACGTACAAATGCAGAATTAAATGCCACAAATCATCATCATGTTTGGGTGGCCCAAAATCTGCACATACAGTAATGTTTTACCGACGCGGCGATTCTTTTTGAAAAACCGTTCAAACCAGGTGTCGACCGAGTCATTGTGCAGATGAATCTAAAATTCTGACATTTCCACAAACCCGGCACGAGTCTCTCAAAATATTTTGTGGATCGCGGTGAAATGGCACCGATCGTAAGAGACGCACTCGGGTGTCATTTCTTGATTGTTTGCTTGCCCGATGGATGAACTTCGCCCGCTTGCAAAAGTCGATCAAACATTGGGTCAATTTTCAAATTTATTGCTTTTCTCGACAACTGGAAAAATAACCAACGATGCTTTTAATGTGTCAAATGCTGCTGCTGAATCTCCACCGAATGAAACAAGTTCCACGGGGGATCTGATCAAAACTGGCGGAGGAAATACAGTTTTTCAACAAAAAATTCAATGACGATTTGCACGACAACTATTTAGTCAACCCTCGATTTTTATTTCAGATTTAATAAAAAAACAGGGGGGCAAAGCATTTAATGGGATGACTTGCAGGGCGCCAGTAGCTTGGTTTTTATACAGTATTAACTTTTTGCATCGGTCATTTCACCAGCTTACAGCCCATTCTACAGCGCACAAAATCCAGCAAAAAAAATAATACAGTAAAAAAAATCCATGCAATTTACGCACATAAATTTGGAAGCGTCAAACCTTAAATTTTTGCAAAAAAGTCTTGCACAAAGTAGGCACTTTTCTCAGTCGACCGCCGTTCATGCGTCACTCTTTGGGCTTTTTTCTTACGTATGGGGCGACTTGCCGTTTTGTCTGTCAATAGCAAATCGTCGAAATTACCAGTTTGGGATGCATTGATTACTCGGAGTTCGAAATTTCCCAAGTTTGGCATTTTCTGAGATTGAAATGTGTGACCCCTGAGTGACCCCTGAATTTTTCAAAAGTGGTCGTAGCGCTTTGGGGGTTTAAGCTTTTTTGGTGCAAATTTTGTACTGAACTCGATGCAGCTGCTTTTGAGCGGGGTCGACCATGCAGATGGACAGATGAATGAAAAATAGTACAAATTGGAGGCTTTTGGAGTTTTCGAGTGTAAAAAAAATCGGGCGGGTCCGCCTTGAACACTGGGCTACTGTATAGGTAGTAGTCCGTGATGCAAGTTTCATTGGCGGGCGAGCAGGCTGTAAAAAAAATTCTGGGGGCTCAGCAAGCCGCCAAAGTCTGAAAAAACTCACTCTTTGAATTTTAAAAGGTACAGTACTGTTTGGTGTTTGCACAGTAAATGCGCAAGTTATTTTTGAGTAGTGTAGAACAGTAAGTGTGTAGCGCGATGCTTCGGGCATTGTACATACACTACAGTACCTACAGTACTACTGTAATGATGTCTACACCAGTACTGTACAGTAGCACGCGCCAGTTTCTGTTTGCTGAAAGTTTTGGGACAGATCAAAGCATCAAACGCTTTACAGTACTGTATAATGATACTGTACTGTACAGTACAGTACAGTATCATACTTGACGATGTTGGTGCTCAAGATCGTAACTAAGGACAAATCAAGCTTGATCAAGCTCAAGAAGCTTCAAGAAGCTAGCTTGATTGAAAAGCTTATTCGAAAGCTTGAAATTGCCAAAAATTTCTCACGAAAAAAAAATTAAACAATATCTGTACATACCCCGCCAGCAAGTGCAAAATCTTAAGGCCAGAGTCGAACTCTTCTGGACATTATTCCACCAAGCAATCCCAAGTGTTAACCCAGACTGAACTATTCAGAAATTCTGAAAATGGTGAAAATACGGAGCATATCATACTGTACAGTATGTATTCATATCATAGGTACTGTATCTTTATTATTACAGTATTTTTTCTTCAAGCTTTTCAAGCTTTTCAAACACCCAAGCAAAAGAGTGAGCTTGATTGAAATAAAATTCAGGGTGTTTGAGCTTGAGTCAAGCCAAGCTTTTCAAACAAGCTTTCAAGCTCGTGTTTGAAATACCGGTACATGCTCGTTACAGAGCAATCGATCAATTTAGATTTAACTGTAACCGCGAATTGCACGAGAAAAACGCGCTCAGAGAAGTGCGCTGACTCGTCCATCAGAAAGAGCTGATTCCGGTGTATAAATTTACCCTACGTATCATACGTAGATCGTATTATACTGTACGTATGATACCATATATATGCAGCGGGGCAAATATGCCCAGGGAACCCGTATTACAGTATCGCAAAATGCAAAAATGAAAAAATATGATACATACTGTAGATCCAGCGCAAGTCTCTGCTGGACTGGGCATGCTGTAATGGACGGCCCTGGAGCCTGGAGCCTGAAGCATTAATTATTGCATTGAGAGCCATGTTCAACTCTTTCATCTACTGTATCATACCGTATAATCACGTTCGATCGCGCACAACCAAAAAAAGGTTGCTTTTGCGGTGATTCCTCCAATTTGCTGTTTTTCATGGCAATGATGCCTTGATACAGTGTACTGGCAATTTTTGGTATCAATACCGAAGCCGGAGAAAACAGCACGTGACAAGCGCGTTGCTGCGGTGGGTCGTGGGGGCGCAACTTGCTCACAAGACGGATGAGTCATTGACCCAACAAAGATACCAGCCTAAAAAGGGACAAAAAGGAAAAAAAATTGAATAAAGATGCGAAAAATGCTGAATTGCACGGCGATTGGCCGAGCTCGGGCGCCGCCCATGGGCTTTTCCACTTACCTCGAATTCACCAGTACCGGCGGCAATGATGAGGATACCGCAGTCAGCCTGCGAAGTACCAGTGATCATGTTCTTGATGAAATCACGATGGCCAGGGGCGTCAATGACGGTGACGTGGTACTTGGGGGTCTCGAACTTCCAGAGGGCAATGTCGATGGTGATACCACGCTCACGCTCAGCCTTGAGCTTGTCCAAAACCCAGGCGTACTTGAAGGAACCCTTACCGAGTTCAGCGGCTTCCTTCTCGAACTTCTCAATGGTACGCTTGTCAATACCACCGCACTTGTAGATCAAGTGACCAGTGGTGGTGGACTTGCCCTGTCATCATGAACAAAAAAAAAAAAAAAAAAAAAAAA
>KV441894.1:32009-107877 GCA_001650995.1 Gongronella sp. w5 | reverse complement strand
AAAAAAAAAAAAAAAAAAAAAAAAAAAAAATGGAGTCAATTTGGCCTGTCATTTTTTTTTCTTTGTCTTACCTTGTTCGTCGTCGTCGTCGTTGCTCTCTTGTTGGCTTTCCGCGTCGTCGCCAACCACCAGACCCACCATAGCATTGTATTTCATCACCTCTTCCTCGTCAACAGTCACTTGTTCGTCATTTTCAAAGATCTCGGCCCGCTTGGACACCTGCGTGTTGGCTGGTAGAGGGGGGGCCATGGCAAAAAGTGAAGAATTGAAATGGAAAGAGAGGTCGAAAAAGCCAAAATCGGGGTCCGGGCCGGACTTTTTTGCTTTTGATCATTGCGCTTGGAGCAATCCCGCCCATTTTTTTTTTTTCAATTGAAGAAGCCCCCTTGAGCCCAATTCCTCGGAAATGGGCGCGCGCAACGCCGTTCATGATCACCACAGGCGCATGGGTTGCAGAAAAAGATCAAATGACACATGTCAAGATAGTCAAATGTCGGATCATTGCGATCGACGGGCCTTGCCCTATCTCTTTTTCTTTCCATGGAGGCAAGCACGCGAATCGCTCCTCGTGGCAAACCCATCATCGAGGGCCATGGCAATGGAGACAGGAACCAAGCAGCGGCGCAGGCAAAGGAAAAAGGGTGATTATCCTCTTTTAGAGAGATATAATCAATTCATCCTGGGAAACGCGTAAAAAAGATACACCTATTTAATTGCGCAGCGCGCTTGTGATTGGTCCACGGTGCCCCCCTCTTAAAAAATACCCAAGATTCATGCAAGCCTGGGCTTCCGACTGTCACCGACGTGTGTGTATCGCCCTCTCCTCGAGCTATATATAAAAAGAAAATGCCCATTGTTCCAATCGCTTTTTTTCATTGCACTTCTTTTTCACTTCGCAAAACAATCATGACAACATCCCTCACCTCCCTGATTCGCACAATGCCAAAACATCGCGCCTTTTCCGGGACGCATCAGCTCTGCCGACACGAATTGGCTTATCAATACCAATGCCACACGGCCCTGCTTTCATGGCAGCGCGCATCGCACCACCAACGACGTCAATTTCTATCGCGTTCCATGGCCAGCTATGCAAATGGTAAACATTTGTCTCTTTTTTTTTTTTTTTGGCTAGCTGCACGTGCGGACGAAACTCATTGACATTTTTTTTTTACGCGTCTCAGTCTCGGTCGCCCAGGAAATCGACGACAACGAGCATTCAAAAAGGTAATTTTGCACAAACAATAGCTTTTTTTTTTTTTTTTTTTTTTTTTTTTACCATACGTGTTGCTCACTTGTCTATCAATGACTAGGTATACTATGGATGCACAAGATGCGCGCGACATTTTCCAGCAAGCTTGGAACAAGGTCGAGCGCCACTATGGCCTTGAAAACATGCGCTTTCCCAAAGAATTACTCTTTCCCATGGGCGCCCCCGGGTAAATCGCGGCCCCCTTTTGATCAAAACGTGCTCAATGGCTGACTTTTTTTTTCCATAGAGCTGGCAAAGGCACATTGACACCATCCATCATGCAGATGCGCCAAATCAAGAACCCGCCCATTGGCGTATCGTCACTTTTAACGAGCCCCGAGTGCCAGCGGCTCAAAAACCAGGGATTACTCATTTCTGACGGCTATGTCTTCGAGCTTTTACTTCATGCTGTGCTGCTGTCACCCAATGCAGATTCGGGCGTCTTGATCGACGGCTTTCCACGCACAGAAATCCAGGCTCAAATGCTCTGTTTCTTGCAAGAAAAGTGGCAGGATCTAAGTCGCCAATTTTCAACCACATCCATGCACTGGCGTTACCCGTAAGTTGTTCAATTGAGCTCGCTAAAGTGAAAAAAAGCACAAAGGTTCACCCAAATTTCATTCTAGACAAGCCAACATCCGTTTGTGCGTCTTGTACGTGGATGAAGCCACGTCCATTGAGCGCCAGCTCATCCGTGGCCGCCAGATCCGCGAACACAACAAGGTGGTCAAGCAAACAGGCCAGGGACAGATGCAAGAAGAACGCGCCACCGATTTTGATGAGCAGGTACGCGCTCCATTCACCACGTTTGCATACTCAAATGGTATCTCATCCTCCTTTCTTTTTTATTTCTTTTTTAGCTGATTCGCGAGCGATACCACATTTTTAGAAACAATTACGACTCGCTGCTCCAGCTGCGACAGACATTTCCCCTACGTAAGCAAGCTTGACGCGCTTTTCTTATTTTTTTTTGAGTTGCTGACACGCGTCCTACTTTTTTTTTTTTTTCAACAGACCTCGTTCACGCGTACGGCAAGATTGACCAAGTGCTTGCCAAGATTGAGCATCAATTGCAAGACCATGAGCACGAAAAGGCGGCACGTCCCTCTTCAGAGCTATTCAACATGAATTTCGCGCTCCAATATCTTGATCTTCATGTTCTGCCATATTTGCTCCACCAGCCATACCCAAACAAGCAACATGTGGCGTCATTGTAGACCCGCACATGTCCGCAGTCCGTCGCCATCAAAAGCGGCGCCCAATGTCTCAGGGGGGGGGCGAGGCGTGGCCAAGAATCATGATTTCTAAAAATAAAAATTTCATGAAAAAAAAAGAACATTAGATGTCCTGCTGGTCTTTTCTGCCAAGGCACTGCCGCCTGGACGCGTCAAGGAGCCTGTGCAAAAAGGACAATAGGCACGACGTCACGTGAGCACGCGTCACGGTGTGCATGTTGCGTTTTTGTCTCATGCCCTGCGTGTGCCCCCCGGGGAGCGCGTCAATTCCTTAAAAATATCACATGTTTGCAATGGGATTTTGCTGCGTCAACGTCATGAGCTCCATTTGGCCAATTCCCGAAGGCTCTATTTTGACAAGGGTCCCAGAACTTTTATGTTTTAGTGCACCATCGTATTTTAGGCATCAAACCTGGCCAATGGAATGTATTAGAGTCGGACATTTCATCATGCAAGCCCAAGTTAAACACCTCGGAGTTTTTTTTTTTTTTTTTTTCTTGGACAAGACGTGGATCTTTGCTGATGTTCAGTTGCTCGCAAATAAAAGTCTCAGATCCCCATGCTGATTGATGTTTCTTTTCTTTTTTCTTTTTTTTTTCTCTTTTTCCATTCCAATTCCTTATTTTTTTTTCATAACTCCAATCCATCATGGCTAAAAAGAAAGGCGGCAACAAGAACAAGAAGAAGACCCCTCAAAGCAGCGGCGCGTCGACGCCTGCGCCTGACCTGACGAGTCCCACGTCTGCGACCACGACCACGACGACCAGTAGCGCGCCTCTTGCGGCGGCGGCGGCACCCGTAGCTGCTGTTGCGACTGATAACGTGGCGGTTACTTCGCCCGTCGATGATCCCGGCGTTCAATCGGCCATTTCATCCGTTGTCTCGTCGCACAGTCTGGATGTAGATCAGATTGTCAAGGACAACAATGCATTGCAAGCCAGCAAGGCCGCCTCGGCCGTGCCTGCTGCCGCGACCACGACCACGACCGCTCAGCAAGAGGTTGCCAAGCCCGAGACGCTCCCCAAGGATACCACCGCCACGTCGTCGGATCAAGCCCCGCCTGCCGCTCCTGCCGGCGCCATTGCTGCTGCCAGTGGTGCTGCTGCCGCCGGCGCTGGTGCCATTGGTGCTGGTGTCGCAGCCGCCATTGCCAATGTCAAGCAATCCGTCGATACGTCCAAGGATGTCGCTCCCAAGGCAGCAGACACCACCAATCAAACCGCGTCCAATGCCCAGACAACCACATCCACTACCGCCGACAATCTGTCGCAACAGGCTGTGGCCGCAAAGGATAAGGCCGCCGGCGCCGTGGCCGCTGCAAAGGACACCGTCGCCCAACAGGCAACGGTCGCGAAGGATAAGGTCTCTGCGACCGCTTCCAATGCCGCCCAGCAAGCCTCCGACGCCACAAAGAGCGCAGGCACAGGCGCACAAAGTGCTGCAGACAGAGCAACTGGCACCGCTTCAGAGACGGCAAAAAAGGCAAAAAAGAAGAAATGCATCATCCTATAGATGCATGTTTTATTTTATTTTTTTTTCATGCTCGTTTTCTCTTTTCAATCCCCCCAATTCCCTTTTCCATCTCTCGTATCTCAATTGTAGAGCATTTTGCACATAGCCCGTACTTCCTTTTTTCAAAATATGTAATACAATAAAAAGTCATAATGAATACTTTTGAACAGAAAAAATCATCGTCACGCGTGCATTCCGCTTCAAAAATGAGAAATGCTCGGAGCACGTGACAATGTCACCGAGAAAGAAAGATGCGCGCCATGTGGTAGAAAAAAAATCTGGGCGGCAGCGCGCAGCGAGCAAGAAGAAGAAGAAGACGTGGATTGCAAAATAATTTTTTTCGAAATCAGTCCTTTTGCTTTTTTCTATGGGCGACGGGAGCTGTGAATCACAAAAAGGCAGAATTCGTATCAAAATTTTCTTAGACTTGATTATGAATTGCGCAGTGCGTTCACAAACAATTTCAGGCCATAGTTTTGGCGACTTTTCGACGCGTGAATTCTTGCGCCACATATGCAATGGACGCGTCTTCCGCTAATGCATTTGATGCATCTTACTCATGACTTGCCAAATACGCGCCAGGAGGTGCTCTCACTCTGGAGTACATTTTGGGGGCACTCTGATGTGGGGCACTGAATACGTCTATCCGTACGAGACGGATGGCGTATGCGTCTCGTACCAGAGTATCAAGGCCTATAGCAACACGTTCAATATTGTCGCGACATCGCCAAAGCAGGTGTAACGACGGATCAGTGTTATTACGAGTGGCACAGGCATAGCAAACGCCCGACAACCGGTACTTGGTACTTTGGCATGCGCAAAGGCACCACAGCAAAGGGCGGCAACAAGTCGATGACGTTTATGGAATGCTTGTGCATGTTTACCTTGCCCGAAAAACCGACGCAATTGCTCTAAAAAGAGCGTTTATATGTACGGTCTTGGCGACCCGGGCCCAAAAAGCGACCCGTCGCTCTAGATGCACAAAGTGCCACAGTGAAATGAATAAAAATGCCTTCAGAGAGGACGGGTAAATGGAAATTCACGTCACAAGAGGAATTTGCTTCAAATGCATTTCAATCGCTGAAGATTTGCGTTGGAGTCACATGGTTGACATTTTCAAGAAGAAAATCATCCAATATTTCTTTTGTGTGCATCATTTTTTGGACAAAAATGCACGATATGGGCTTTTCAATGCGTTGAAAACGAACATTAAATTGAACGCGTCGTATATTGCGTAGAGCGCGATTTTTCGTGTGATTATTTACATATTCGAATACACATGGTTAAACTGCGCGAAATATTTTTGTTTCAACCTGCCAAAATATGTCATTAATGAAAAATCCAGATTTCAAAATTCCATACACTGCATGCTAAAAGTACGCGACATGGCCATCATTTGGCTCATGCGTCCTCCCAAGTTCTGTGTGGTCCGAACCATCGACTCAAATGAACCCATTATTTCTTTAATGTTGTTAGGATATGCAAAGAAAAAGGAAGAAAAAGGGGAAAACATGGAGAGTGTGTGAATTTGGTGTAAAAATGAAAAATTGATACAAATGCAATTGGTTATTTTACACTCGATGCACGGCGGTATCGCTGCTGCTGTGACTGTTGGCGTCGTCGTCAGATTGTGCCTCGATGTAATCGTCTAATTGGTCGCGCTCATAATGCTTGGGGTCCAGGCGCTGCGCCGTCCAGAATGTAACCAAGCCAATGAGCGAAAGGAATGTCCAAGTGATGTGCGAGCGCACCTGGAATGGGAGCCACGTAGCCGCCACAGATCTGTAGAGAAGAAAAAAGAAATGACATGTGTCAATTGGCGCGTAATTTGAGAAAAACAAGCGAAAAAAAGAAGAAATCAAGGACTTACTGGGACCACATGATGCCACAAGAGGCCGGGCCGAGCGTACGCATCAGACTAGCACAACCTGCATTGAAATCGTTATGCGTCAAAGAAGAAATTGTCAATTTTTCTAGCGCTTTCTTTTTTTTTCTTTCTTTTTTTTTTTTTTTACATTGCGAAAAGCCATTGATGGCGCCGAGGCTGCGGAGTGGCGCGCAATTGTTGACAAGCAGGGTGCAGTCGGTGAATGCGATCGTTTGACACATGGTCTTCAGTGTGAGCACGAGAATGAGACCGACCCAGACCCAGGTTTTTGTGCCAACGTGGCCCTCAAGATCCGGCACGTCGTACAGCACGCGGATGAAGCCTTGGATGAAATAGACAAAGATCAAAACGATCAGCACAAAGCGATACAAGCGCACAAGTCCAAAGCGCTTCACCAAGCCTGGCAAAATCAGCAATTGCGTGATCAGCGTCATGATCCCCGTGTATGCCAAGGCAGTGCCAATTTCATCCGACACAAAGCCCAGACCGCCCAACGCGCGGCTGCTCGCAGTCCAAATAGGAAACAACTCTACAAAAGCCAACAAAAAAAAAAAAAAAAAGTGGATGAGCATGGGCAGCGATCATGATTGTCACGTGGCGCATCATCCATTGGATGGGATGAAAAAGGGTTTTTTTTTTTTTTTTTTTTTTTTTTTTGAGACGCACCATCATAAAAGACCACCTGATAAGCATAAATGGCGTAGGAAAGCGAAATGGCCAAGACGGCAGGTGTCAATGCCTCGCGCAGGGTCGGTGGGCTCTCGATGACGGGCTTGGGAGCTTCTTGTTGATCAAAGGTATGGTATCCGCCGCCCGTGGTGGTATCGTCTGTGTGTTCGTGCTGCTGCAGGAGTGGCTGTTCTTGCGGGTGCGCGTTCATTTGCTTCTTTTGCTGCTTGAGCTGCTTTTGAGCCTCGAGACCGCCAAGCGTCTCCTCCAAATAGAAAATGCCAAAGACCCAGCCCACAGAGCAAATCGCTGCAGAGATGAAGCAAGGCAAAAAGTAGGGGTAGGCCAACAAAAAATCGGTCAATGCCCCGCGATTGTCGAACACGTTTGGAAATGAGGTGACGGGGTGGGACAAGGTGACGGGGTGGGACAAGAAACCCTAAACCCTAAAAAAAAAAAGTATCATAAGCGCGATGAAAAAGCTAAAAAAACCTTCGCAAACTTTGATCAACTCTATCCTTTCCCCATCTTTTGCACACAAATGGCGCCATTTCATCCTTTTTTTCTCATTTTCTTTGTCATGGACTTACACCAAGGCTAGGTCCAATGATCGAGCCTAGACCATACATCAGAGGCAGCAGTGAAAAGGCTCGTGCGCGCTGGTCCGCGGGCACATCCAATGTCAATTCCGCCATCATCGATCTAAAACAGGATTCCAAGCACATGAAATCAGCATCCGCTCTATTTTTTTTTTTTTTTTTGGGTCTCTTTTGCGCTTACTTTAGGACGCCCACGTTGCCATTGAGCAGACCACAGAGACTGCGAGAGAGCAGGGCCCACATGTACGATTTCGAAAGACCAAAGAGCAGGATGGAGATGATTGTTCCGCACATGCCCATGATGATGACGGGTCGCCGGCCAATTCTATCGGATAGACTGCCCCAATGGATGCCTGCAGAACAAATAAAAGAGGGTCAACAGGGAAATCAGCCTTGGTCAGTCATCGGACACTCCTTGTTTTTCCTTTTTTTTTTTTTTACCTGTCAAGAGTTGACAAAAGGCAAAAGACGCCGTAATAAAGCCAACATAGTAGCCGACGTCCTCTTCCTTGGAGATATGAAAGTCTCGTACCATCTATCATGGAAAAGCAGGTGAGCCTGGGGTCATGGCTGCATAAAAAAATCACAAACCTGCACGATAAAAGGGAAAATCACAGTAAAGCATATTGGTTCCTAGAACAAAAGAAGAAAAAAAAGTGTCAACAACTTTGACAAGGCAGGGGACAGGTGTGGAAGGTTGCCGCAGTCAGCGACAAAGACTCACAGCAAAGCGACAAGCGCATATAATAAACAATTGCCGGTAGGGAAGTTGGCCTTTTTCTCCCATAGTGCGTCTAAAGAGGTATTCGTGAAAAAAAGAGGGTAAAGAAAGAAGAAAGAAGAAAGAAAGGGGCAAGGCTGGCTGGCTCAGAAAATAGTCGAAAAAAAGAAAAAGAAAAATTGGGAGCTCAGGCCAATCGGGCGGATGCCCTGTTTTTTTTCTGTAAACCTTTACCCGCTGCGAATTTTCATCTCCGTCTCCTAGGCCCCCTGATTGTCATCATGATGCAATATGCACACAATCTGTGGCATTTTTACTAGAAAGGCCGTTTCGATTGAAACCACGCCAATTAGTCGCAGCAGGGATACTAAGTGAGGCTGTAGGGGGGCCGGCAGGAAGTGCAAAAGTGTGAAAGAGAAGGGGCCGGGTCAATGACAATGGGCCAGATCAAAGGGCCAAGAAAAAAAAAGGTGGAGCGGAACCAGCATCCATTTTTGATCCTCGAACGTGATACGATTTGCTGCGGCGATGCAACTTCCGTGCGCTCGGACGACAATTGACAAAAAGACCAAACTTGCAATCCAACCCGGGCCACTGAATCGCACATCAGATGTGCATACTTTGCCAAAACGCCCTAAAATGCTCAAAATGACGGCCGATGACCATGCGTCAGCACATGATTCATTTTTTTTTTTTTATGTTGTGGGCGCGCCAGCTGATCTTTTTTTTTTTTTGGCCTATACTTGGATGCGCGTGGTGTAACCCACCTTTTTGTGTGGAAAAACGATTGCTGATGCGCTTTGATCGATCGTCATCGCCCCGGATTGTCACTGCGATGCCCTTGACAACTCCACGAAGCCTGTTCCGGGCGTTTGCCGTCATTGAACCCGGGGATCACGCGTAATTGAACGGCATAGGCAGGGAAAGGAAGCGAAATACGCACGTTAAACTTGTTTTCCCACCCCTTTTTATTTTTCCAGAACAGTCTCGATCCGTGATGGTCTTACAATCTCACGCTCACAGGGCCCATGCGTCCCAAGGACGTGCAACAACAACAACAACAAAAAAAAAAAGGAAAACAATACCAATATTTTATGTGTAAACTACGAATTGGACGGTCGTTTCTTGCCCTTTTCAATGGCCTCGGTGATCAGAGGTTCCAATTGATTCCGTTTTGACAGGCTTCGAAGCAACTGATAAATCATGGGGATAAAATTGTGCTTGCGCAGTGTGTTTTCTCTCTGCGTCAAAAAAAAAAATGGAGAGGCGTGATCAGTCTCCAGATAGCCCCTCTCTTGGCGCTTTCCAGTCACACTTACATGCCATCGTTCGCGCTTCTCCTGCTCAATGTGCAATTCATGCTCGACCTGCATGCGCTGATGGCTGAATTGCTTGCGTTCGTCGGTATCTTCGGGCAACGACAGAAGCATGGCGTCAATTTCCTCCAGCTGCTCTTGGTAGGTATCCAGGCGGTCGCGTGTCAGTGCCATCAGACTGAAATGCAGCTCCGCAGCACTGTAGCGCGCCATGCGCTGCTGAATCGCCTCATTTGCCTTGTCGGTCCAATGATCGTCGTCGCAGGGCCCTAAAAAAAAGGAATCGAGGGTGTGAGCAAAAGTAGCTGCAGCTTTCAAACCGGCAAATAGGTCATACCGAGATTGACAGGGCCATGACTCAGGCCGTCCAGCTCGTAAAGCGCGCCGTGGATGGGCAAATATGCGATAAAGTGGAACAAATCCTCATCTTTGCCGGCATTGGGGTCATTCATTTCATTGACAAAGGGGTCGGATCGCGCAAAGCTGTTGTGCACAGAGCGAATCAGGTCGCTGTTGGAGATGGCCAACCCTTTCATCTATAATTAGGAGAAAAAAAATGAGATTTTGGACGCGTCGTGTCATAAAAGGTAGATGGGGGGCGGGCATTACGTCGGGCGAAAAGTCGGCCGTGAACTCCTTGAAATTGGTGAGTTCATGACCAAGATCGATATCTGGGCGGTTCATGAGGATGGACAGAATGGCCTGCGTGGCGCACGCATTGTGGATCACCTGCTGGGCAAAAAACACGTGGTCGCTACTGCCGTCCATGGCGCGCGGCGCGTCGTCGGGCGTCGCAGCCGCCGCCGCGCCCTGTTGCACCTTGAACAGAAAGATCAAACCATACACTGGCCTAAAAAGTACAAAAAGCAAGGATCGATCGGCGTCTTGTCCTTCTCCACTGATACTAATTCCCTCCTTTTCTCTCTTTCTCTTCTTACTGGAGCTTCTCCATGCTCTCGCTATCAAGGCTCCACAGCTCCTCCACTTGTACGCCATTCACACCCATCCCTGAGATGAGCTCGGTAAAAACGCCTGCAACAAGGGGAGATCGTGTCAGTATGAATCTGGCTAGCGACATTTCAGCGACAATGCCCGCTTTTCACTATGAGCATCGTCTTACCAGGATCGCTTTCTATAAGACACCAATTGCCAGCTTCTGCCATTGTCGAAAAAAAGAGGAACGTAAAAGAATGGAAGAGTCGCAACAATGGCGAGCGGCGATAAGTCCGCGATTTTACGCTTCCAGGCGCGGACAATGAAATGCACGCCGAATGCTCGCAACAGGACGTGACAAAAACAATGCCGATCAGACAGACCCTTCTACAGGACAAATTTGGGTAGGACAAATTTGGGTTTTTTTTTGGAATTTACTGGCTCAAAAAATCGGACGGATCCGTCTTGAGCACTGGTATGTAGGTGACGCAACTTGCATCGGCAGGAAGCTACGTAGGCTGTAAAAAAAAAAATTTCTGGAGGCACAGCAGGCCGCCAACGTCTGAAAAACTCGCATTTTCGTGTTTCCAGGGCAAATCCGTGCATGTTTTGAGCAGTGTAGCGCGAAACTTCCGGGATTGAAGTGCAGTGTATGATATCATAGATGAGCGTCAAGTTCTGTCTACTGAGATCTGAGACCCAAAAACGAACAATTCAAAAGCATCAAACCCGTTTTTTGTGAATAAAATTCAAACAGATGAAAATCATTGTGTTTTTTTTTTTTTAGATGCTATGGCAGTTGGATGCTTATCATACGAATCACGATACCATAGTGTAGGTACAGTGAAAGTATTCTATCATATTGACCGCGTCTTTGGAGCATTGGAGGTGCAGAGTTGCTTTTTTTTGTTTTTGCATTGCCGCTGCGGCGACGGGGCATCATCGGGAGCTGAAAAAAATACAAATGAGGGGAAGGGCTTAATGCGCATGTGCTCTTTTTTCGTTCTCTCTTGTTATTGATCGAGAAAACGAGCCATGTCGCGCAACTCGACTGTCAAAAAGGCGAATATTGTGACGGGGCGGCGCAAGCGCGCGCAGGTGAACTACAATGAAGACGACGATGGCAAGCTTGCCCGGCGGCGCGCGGGGCGCAGGGCACGCCAGGGCAAAAACAAGGGCGGCGACCAAGAAAGTAGCATGGACGACGCTGATTCTGACGAGGAAGCGTACAAGTCACCCGCCTCGGACGATCACGCGAGCGATGACGAGCCCATGGACGTGGGAGCGGAAGACGCAAGCAGCAGCAGCAGCAGTGACGGTGACGATCCAAGCGATTCGGGCGACGACGCCGACGAGCCGCGCAGGAGCCTGCGCAACAAGTCGCGCCTGCTCGCCACGCTGCCCTCACACAAACGCAAAAAGGCGCTGCAATCCTTGGGCATCAAAAAGAAGAAGCCCGCAGCCACAAAGCGAAAGATGGCCGCCGCTGCCAAGCGCACTGTGCGCAGGTAAAGAAGAGGAAATCCCTTTTAAAAGCTCAACGCGTGCCAATTCCACTTCTTTTTTTTTTTACTTTTTTTTCAGGGTGAACGGCAAGGACACGTCGGCGGTGACATCCCTGCGCAAGGTGGTGCGCCATGATACCAAGGGCATGTCGATGTATCAGCTTGCACGTGAACGTCTGCACGTGTCGGCGGTGCCCGACTCGCTGCCGTGCCGCGAAAACGAATTCGAGGAGATCTCAAGTTACCTGGAAAGCGCGTTGCTCGAGGGCACAGGCACCTGTGTGTGTAAGTTCATGCTTGAATTCATTCATGTGTCGACAAAAAATGATTTAAACGCTGTTTTTTTTTTTTATTTTTTTTCCTTGCGATCAGATATATCCGGCGTGCCTGGCACAGGCAAGACCGCCACCGTGCTCGAGGTGATTCGTGGCCTACAGCATCGATCTGAAGAAAATGTAAAGATTGCGAGATTTAAAGGGAAAAACGCGAAATTAACGCGCATTTCTTTTGTTTCAAAAGGAGCTGCCTGTGTTTGACTTTGTGGAGATCAACGGCATGAAGCTGACGGATCCGACACAGGCGTACAGCATTCTGTGGGATTGCCTGTCGCGCGACGACAAGGAGGCTGCCAAAAAACGCGTGACGGCACGACACGCTCTTGATCTGCTGGACCAGCGCTTCAATCGACGCGATTCCGAAACAAAGACAACGTATGTCTTGGCCAATTGAATCAGAAAACGAGCAAAAGAATGAACAGCTCAAGCTCTTTTTTTTTTCTTCTTGATTTTTGTAGTATTGTACTGATGGATGAATTGGATCTGCTAGTGACCAAAAACCAGTCGGTGATGTACAACTTTTTCGAGTGGCCAAACAGGCCCATGTCCAAGTTGATTGTGGTGGCCATTGCAAACACAATGGATTTGCCCGAGAGGATGCTACACAACAAAATCTCTAGCCGCATTGGCCTGACACGCATCAATTTCCAAGCATACACGCATCAGCAGCTGTACGAGATTGTCGAGTCGCGACTCAAGGGCATTGACACGTTCGAGTCAGACGCGATGGAGTTTGCGGCGCGCAAGGTGAGCGCGGTGTCTGGCGACGCGCGACGTGCGCTTGACATTTGCCGACGCGCCGTCGAGCTGGTCGAGGCCGACAAGGGGTCGGTGACCATCAACGTTGTGAATCGCGCCATCAAGGAGATGTTTTCGTCGCCGGCCGTCGCCTTTATCCAGTCGTGCTCACTGCACCAGAAGCTGTTTTTGATCAGCGTCATGCAGCGCATCCGCCAGTTAGGCGTCGGCGAAACAGAGTTTGGTGACATTGCGCAGCACCACCTGCAGACCTGCAAATGGCACCACCTCGAGCCACCTTCCACCTCTGATCTCATGCGTGTGTGCGAGTCCCTCGGCCAGGCACGCGCCATCCTCGTCGAGGGTGGACGATTCGATCTCACCATGCGCGTCACACTCAACTTTTCAGAGGAAGATATCATCATGGCCTGCAAACCAGATCGCATCCTCGGCAGACTCGTCTCATAGCTTCGTCCTTTTTTATTTCCAAAATCTAAAATTGTATCGAATCCCTGCATTTTCATAAATAAATAAAAAAGAGAGAGTGAGAGAGATCATCACATCTTCCTCGCAGAAAAAAAAAAAAGAGGAGACTCAAAAGTGGCACCGGAAAGTCAGCAAAGACGCGCAAACAGGAAAATACTACGCGCCAAAACGAGTTGTCTCGAGAATGAATGATTCGATCACCACCAAATCATGTCATCGTAGCGTGACTATCACAATCAACATCTTATTCAGAACTGGCACCATTTGAGCAAAATGCTCCAAAGAATCTCTATAAAGCGGTGATTTCGAGTAAAATCACAAGTGTCAGTCGGACGCCACAGAGCCCTGAGAAGGCTGCGCATGACCATCCATTTCATTTCCATTTCATTTGAAAACAGAAGGGAATCATCGATTTATTTATACGCCAAGGGATGGATGAGAGTGAGGGGGGATAAATTGGCAGAACGACACGGAAATACACACAATTGAAAGAGCCTGTAAACGATAAATACGATAAATGGGAGAAGAGGCGAGGGAACGAGCCAATGGATCTAATCAAAGCCGGAAAAGACCTCGTGTGCGGCTGACAGATGCACGGACCCGGTGTCCAGATCTATGGCGTAGCAAAGGAACGTGGCGTCGACGCTGGGGATGCATAAAATAAAAAAGAGCCAGGTGAGCATGCTTTTTTTTTCTCTCAATTTTCGTTTTTTTTTTTCTTATTTCACATGCTTACACGCTCATCAAGGTATACGAGAAGAATTGGGAGATGTAAAGGGGCGCGAGCGCGGCAATCATACCGACGACATAGCCGTGCGATGAGTGCAATTGGTGGCTGGCAAACATGTAGGCGGCCAATCCGGACGCGATCGACACGACCAGAGATCCAATGTACAAAATCAAGCGTGTTATCAGATCTGTGAAAGAAAAACAGATCAATAATGAGTCGCCGCGCATCACAAAGGTGCAAAAAAAAAAAAGGGGGGGTTTACCGCCAACCAAGCCCGAAATCAGGTTGCGCCGGAAAATCTTGGTGCCTGCCTTGGCAGACATGCAGAATCCGTCGCCCGTGATGCCGGCCAGACCAATGACATAATTGTTGATGTTGCTGATCAAGGCCTCGATGTATGCAAGAAGGGCAGAAACCAGGGTCACAAAGGGCCATCCTGTTTTGGTGTACTACACAATACAAAAAGCAAATCGATGAGCATCAATAAGATTCATTGCATCTTTTTTTTTACCTTTTTCATGTGCCTTGTCATAAAGTGCAGCAGCTGGACAATCGAAAGAATCAGGCCACCAAAGGCCAGGGTGCCAAAGGACGTGGTGGATGCGCGCTGCAAGGCAATAACCCATGGATGATCGGAGCCCAATTGCTGCGGCTCGTGGCGGTGAAAGTACCATTGCGCCGTGATCGCGGAAAGCACGAACCTGAAGGGGACGGGGAATGAGGAAATCAGGCGCTCCATGCCAATGATTCGTTTGTCATGAGCATTTTTCTTATTTACCTCTGCATGTTGATAAGAATAGCTGCGGTCCAAAGATAGATAAAGATGTGGTAAGTCGCCCAGACGTACGCATTGTCGCTGACGAGCCACACTGGGCCAGAAGACACGCCCATGAGCCAAAGACGATTGAAAAGCGTGATCCATACGATGCTGAACACGATGAATGCGCCCATGAGGAGCAGCGACACAACCAGGATGCCGGGGTTAAATCGCAGCACGTCACATGAGAGCTAGATGGACCGATTGGAGATGAGCGACACGTTTTTATGAAAAAAAATAAAAAGGGGCCCATACCTCGATGATGCCAATCGTCTTGTTGATACGATTGCGATTGATCGTGACCAGGTATGCATAGACACCGCTCAGAAGCAGTGGAATAAAGGAAATGACCGTCAAACTAAAAAAAGGCGTGAACATGCGGTCATATGCAAGATTTGCAGCCATTGCGCCCATTATACCTTGTGTTCTGCATCTCGTCCCCATGACCTCCATAAAAGACATGCTTGTGCAGGGACTCTGCCATGGACCAAATGAACATGGCAGCAAAAGCAATAGGAATGAGCACGAGGGTACCCCACACAGGTACCCCACACAATCACCTAAAACAAAAAAAAAAAAGGGCATTTCTGTAAACCGGGGTTTGCTTTTTTTGGGGTGCTCTACCTTTGTCATGGTGCGTAGCAAAAAGATCCAAATGGCGCCACCGGCAATGGCAAGTGCCATCATTAGTGTCAGCATGCCTGCGCTGTCTCTGATGGTGGCAAATGTCGATCCTTTTGCATATTTCTCAATGGCATTTGCCTAAACGCGACCCGATTAGCCACTTTTTCAAATAAAGCTAGATGATTTGCTTACACTGGTGGTGAACAGGATGATCAATGCGGAAATCAAATAGATGGCCATGCAGGCGGCGTAAAGCATGGCAAATGCGGGATCGCGTTGCTTGCGTTCGGTCTTGGTATCAGAGGTAATGGCCATTGGAATCTAAACACGTCAAAAAAGATGAGATGATGTGGCACGGGTGCCAATTGGGCTTGGCAGGGGCGGCTTACCGCAGCAGTGGTTGGCAACAAGGATTCGGACAAAGGCTTTGGCGCCTGGCTGGTGGTGGCCTGCGTCGATGGGATGTCTAGGTAGATGGCGGATGGTTTCTAGTATGAAAAAAACAAGAGCGAAGTGAGCCATTGGACAACTCAAATGCAAAAAAAAAAAAAAAAAGAAATAGAAAAAAGAGCAGGCAAAATGGGTGCTTTACGGGGCTTTCTTCGACAGTGGATTCTAGGTCGTCTTGGCTAAAGATGAGCTGGCTGCGGTCGGAGTAATGGCCCATCGAGTCTGTCAGCGGTATGCTCTCCTCGCCGGGGCCCGGCTGCTGTGTCGAGTAAAACAGGCTCTCGGACGGCTGTGTGGCGTGAAGGTGGGTTTGCCGGTACCCGTGGTCCCCGTCGTCATCCTCATTCTCCGATTCCGCTTCCATTTGCGCGTACGCCGAGCGCCATGCGGGCGGCTCCAGAATACTCTGCCTCAGCGTCGAAAACACGCTCTTGGCCAGGTTGGGAAGCGACTGGTCCATGGTGTAAATAAAAGAAAATAAAAACGAGAAAAGATAAGAAGAGAGAAAAGCGAAAAAAAGAAAAATGTGCGTTTCACGCTTATATTTTCGACACACTCCCCAAAAAAGTCAGACGCGCGCCATGTGACCCGGCCATGACGTGAGTGGTGATGTCCAAATGCCCCCTTGGCCAACTTTTTTTCGTGCTTTAGTTGTTGTGTTGTTGTTTTTTGGAATTGCCCTCGATCTTTTTACGGGTGATTGTCCTCAATTGCATTGAATTAAGTCACATTGACTGTCGTCTGTGACGATGGTGGAGAAAAAGGTGCGCTCTGTGCGAAAAGGAGCTGGTTATACTTTGGAGGAAGTCCATTTAAAAAGTGGATAACGCGCCCTTTGAATTGAAGCGGCATTATGTTGCGCTTGCCTGGTTTGGCAATGGTTCCTGTGACGGCGACCCCGAGAGTTTGTCCGGGATTGCCGGCGTGGCGGGGGTCCATCCATATTTTTTTTTTCTAGCCTTGGCCGCATCCCGGCCATTTTGTGTTTTTCTTTCTTGTTTCTTCACATTCTTTATACACCATGTCTGGTTGGAAAGCTGCTGGTATCTCGTACGTCTCGCTATAGCCGAATTGCATATCGTCGTCACCATGATCAGCTCGCTCACTGGCCTGATCTCCTCGCTTACACCTTTTTTCCCTATTTTTTCGCTGTAGTTACGTTCAATACGCCAACATCTGCGCTCGTGCTCTCCGCAACGCCTTGAAGGACGATGTCCGCACCCAAGCCGTCCTCCAGCGCAACAACAACGGCCTCAAGTTCGCCAAGTGGGAGAATGGTGTTGCCAAGGACCAGGTACGGCTCGAAATGATTGAAATGATGGGCCATTGAGGCAGCCAAAAGTGCGATTGGGGGAATCAGGATCCCACAGGATATCATATCCCCCCATGGCGTGCCATTGAAAGCCATTGCGTGCCAAGACTCACCTGTTTTTTTGTTTTTACAATAGCAATTCGTCCGCAAGCCTGAATCCCATTAGATCTTTCTGCAATGATTTCCCACATTCGAATACAATAAACAGCCTGGTCGCCCTCGCATCGACTGGGCCCCTCTGTTGTTACTTGGCGTCCCTTTTAGACAAAAATGCAATGGATCACGCCGAAAAAAATCGTCGATTTTGCTCTTTTTTGTTTCTGAGAATCCCATTGAGACAAAAGATGGACATGAGGAAGAGGAGCGCATGAAAAAAAAGAGCAAGTGCAAAGGCTTACCAGGGTGGGCGGGAGCGCGCGGCAGTAAAATGCTCTTGGATTCCGTGAAAAGGGCCATTTTGGAATATGAACCTTGATTTCACGTGGCGTAGCGTGTCATTTATAACTCTTTTTGCTATTGCCATGGCCACCACAATTTAATGATGACATTAAGAGTAAAAGAGGGTCGTGACCCATTGGCAAGAGATGAATTTGACGGGGATGTTTTCCCATGGTCCCCCATTTGAGCATTGACAGGCGAGCGGAGCAACAAGGAAAAGGCCGGGGGGTGCCTCCTTTTGCGTTTTGACACCTCTTTCACTTACATTTTTCCTTTTTTCGGCCCCCTTGTTCACGCCTCTTGCTTACTAGGTACCTGAACGCGCCCTCCACTTTATTTTTCTTGCTTTTCACGCGAGACTCACCTCTTTCCACCCTTTAGCTGCCATGGAAGACAAAGATCAAACGGCCACTCAGCACGATCAGCCTCAGGAAGAAGGTAAAGCCGCTGAAACCAGCTGTTTGCCTCGTTTTTGCCTCGTTTTTGCCTGGTTTTGCTCACTCACCACTTGGCCCCCCCCCTTTTTCCCCCTATAGTTCCTGTTGAGGAACCCTACCAGCTCACTGTCAAGTTGCCTGCGTCGGGCAAGCAAGGCCAAATCAGCCTGTTGGTATGGGTTCAATTTTCCTGACAACGACGCCAGCGTGCAAGCCTGGTCGATCCCCTTTTAAGACGTACGTCGCTCTGTGACGATTCTCTCATAAAGCATCGATTTTGCTTTGCTCACGAACATAAAAGGAGAAGGTCCGTCGTAAAATATCGGAAAAGAGAGCACATTGCAAACAAGGCGGTTTAGCACGGCGTCTGTGGGGGACAGCTTTTTATGCCAAAGAAAGAAAAAGAAAAGAAAAAAAGATTAGCCACGACACTCTGTCGTGTGTCGCAGCTCGGACGTATTGCTGTGCAAAAAAAAAAAAAAAAAAAAAAAAAAAAAAAAGTGGGCAAAATCTGTGTCTAACACATCAGTTGTTCGCAGGTCAGCCCGCGTGAGACCATCCACGACATCAAGCAGTCCATCATGGAGTCCCCCGAGACGTGCATCCACTCGTGCTTTTATTTGCAGCACAAGGGCGCGCGCATCAGCGATTTCTTGGAATTGGGCGAGGTCGAAGGCATTACGACCGAGTGTCAGTTTGAGCTCATCGAAGGTAAAGCATGGAGTGGAGGGGAGGGGGGCAATAAAAGACGCGACACCATGGCTCACGCGTGTCAATTGATAAAAAAAAACCAGATGTCTACACGGAAAAGGATGTTCGTTTGCACATCAACCGTCTGCGCGACCTTTTGGGCGGCCCTTACAAGCCCAGCACCAACGCCATTGCCATTGACGCGTCGCTGTCCTTCTTGACGGCTGTCACCGGCGACATTGGTAAGAAAAAAAAATGGCAAAATTGGGTTATTTGACTCATTTTTTCATGGCAAATTCATAGATGAGGAGATTGTTAGCGAGGGCGAAATGAAGATGGAGGATCTGTTCTCTTCGGAGCCTATTCCCGAGCACGCGTTCACGGGCAAGGATGTGGTTGCCAAGTCGAATCTGGCTGATTTCGTGCCAAAGACGTTTGTGCGCGCTGCGCCTGTGTGCCTCAAGAGTCTGACGCTGTCTGGGTGGAACCCCGTGCAGCACGCTCGGCGCCTTGCCGGTGATTTGCTGTATTTGAACGTGGTGACGCTTGAAAACGAGAATTTGTGCATCACGGCGACGACGCGCGGGTTTTATGTGAACCAGAGCACGATGACGGAGTTCAATCCCAAGGGCCGTGGTGCTGGCAAGCACGCGCACTCGCTGATTCGCTTGTTGCAGCAGGTGTCGCCGCTCTTTGCCAAGAATTTCGCGCTGGTGCAAGATTTCATCACGCAGCACCACATGCTCGAAGTGTTGCCTGTGAACACGTATCACGCAGAACACGCGTGGGCGGTGGTCCCGCCGACGGTGACGTATGACGCTGCGCGACCTGCTGAGCCGTATTTGCACTTTGGTGCCGACGCGGTGGACGCGCTTCGTGACTGGAACGACGAATTGCAGTCGCATCGCGAACTGCCGCGCACGAATTTGCAAGAACGCGTGCTTCGTGAACGTTTGATCACCAAGGTGCAATCGGAATTCACCGAGGCCGCCGTGCAAGGCGCCATGTCCGTGGTTCAAGGCTCGGTGACGCCATTGAACCCTTTGGAGCCTGAAGACGCGCATATGTTTGTGTACAACAACATCTTTTTCAGCAAGGCCAACGACGGTCGTGGTACCATGGAGGCCGTGGGTGGCGATGCGGCTGCGCATGTTGCGACCAACAAGGATTTGGAGGGCGTCAAGGTGGTCAACAGCATCGATCCCGAGGGATTGGCCACGCTGGGCAGCGTCATTGTCGATTACAAGGGCGAGCGCATTGTGGCACAGAGCATTGTGCCCGGCATCTTCCGCCGCCAGGACGAATCGTCCATTGTGTATGGCTCTGTCGATAACGGTCTCACCATCGCTGCTGACAACCAATTCCACGAAGCCATTGGCGCCCAGATTGCAAAGGCCCTGCATCTCAAGCAACACGCCGTCAACGATGCCCAGGGCAATGCCATTGACTTGCACACGTCGGTCGAGACAAAGGGTCTATTGGGTGCCGATGGCCGTCGCTATCTCCTGGATCTGTACCGCCTCAATCCCGTCGATATCCAATTCCAGGAGGAAGAGGGCATTGAAAAGGACGGAATGCCCGCTTACCCGCACAAGATGACCCTGCTGCGCCCAGAGCTCATCAGCCTCTACTGGGAACACAAGTTTAGACAATGGGTCAAGCAAAAGACCGACGAAATCAAGGCCGAGCGCGCAAAGAACAAGCCCGAAATCAAAAAGGACGGCGAAAAGGACGCGCAAGAGACCGAAAAGGCTGAAAAGGCCGAAAATGACGAAACAAGCCAAGAACAGCAAGAACAGCAAGAGGACGAGGAAGAGATCAAGATTGACGTGAGCGACTTTGATCTCAGCTTCAACCCGGACGTGTTCACGTCGCAATTGTCGTCGTCTTCGTTGCCCGACGACGAGCAGGCTGTGCGTGATGCTGCGCAATTCCTCAATGAGGAGATTTTGCCCAGTTTGGTGCTTGATTTCGCGTCGTACGCGATTTCGCCCTTGGACGGCGACGCATTGACCAAGGCCATGCACCGCCGCGGCATCAACATGCGCTATCTCGGCAAGCTGGCTAATTTGGTTGCGCTCAGCAACGACAAGCGCATCCACCATATTTACGACTTGGCCATCCAAGAGATGATTGTGCGCGCCAGCAAGCGCTTGCTGCGCAAGTACCTTGCCGAGTGCGCTCTCGAGGAGACGCGTGCTTGCATCGCTCACTACTTCAATTGTCTCGTCGGCCACGAATTCAACCCCAAGCCCATGCCCGTCGTCCCCGCCCACAAGCAACGCAACGACTTTGAATGGACCCACCTCACCCCGGCGTCGCTCAAGAACAAATTGACTGAGCAGGTCCGCCTCTGGTTCCGTTTCGACCTCCCAGAAGGCAAATTCGACGAAATCAAGCCTTTGCCCGTCCTCCGCGAAATCTGCCTGCGCGTCGGCATCCAATTGCACGCCATTGACTACCGATTCCACGCCCTCTCCGAGGAAGAGATCAAGACCAATGCCGAGGAAGATGCTCGTTTGGAATCCCTGCGTGCCCGCTCCCAAAAACCCACGGCTCGCAAGAACAAAAAGCAACAGCAGGCTCTCGACGCCCTCAATGCCGTCCCGCCACGCCGCAAGACCACGTTTATCCCCGATGATATCCTCAATGTCTTGCCCACTGTCAAGCAGGCTTCCACTCGTGTAAATTTTTGTGGAAAAACAAATGGGAAAAATGAAAAAATGGGAAAACTGGTGGAAAATGGGGGGGGGGAATGAAGGGTAATAGAACACATGGCTCATCCATTTTCACTACAGAGCGTCTTTGCCGAGGAGACATTCGAGGCTGGCAAGGTGTCATTGGCGCAGGGCCACCGCCAATTGGGCCTGGAGCTGCTGCTCGAATCGTTGACGCTGCATGAGCAGACGTATGGCTTCTTGCACCCCGAGACAAGCAAGTGTTACGCGACCCTCGCCATGATCTACCATCATTCTGAGGACCGTGAGGCCGCCCTCGACTTGCAGCGCAAGGCCGTCATCGCCTCGGAACGCACCCTTGGCGTCGATCACCCCGAGACCGTCCATCATTACGTACGAACACGAAAAAAAAGAGGCTAACGTCATGCATCAGTGTTGTCTCATTTCCCCGATTTTTTTTTTTTATATTATTATCTTTATAGCTGAATTTGGGCTTGTTTGAACATGCTGCGGGCCGCACCAAGCTGGCGCTGCGCTACATCCGCCACGCGCTCTACTATTGGGATCTCTTGTTCGGCCCTGGTCACCCCGACTCTGCCACTGCCGACGTAAGAGAGAGAAAAAAGAAAATAGAAAATAGAAAACGGAAATTCATTCCTTTTCTTCCGCACCCCTCCTTTTTTTTTTTTTTTTTTTTTTTTTAAATAGAAAATAGAAAACGGAAATTCATTCCTTTTTTCCCCCCCCCCTTCTTTTTTTTTTTTTTTTTTTTTTTTTTTTTTTTTTTTTTTTTGATAGAATAACGCCGGTGTGATGCTCCAGTCATTACGCGATTACCCCACCAGCACCAAGTTCTTTGAGCGCGCTTGCAACACGCAGGAGGCCATCCTTGGCAAGGATCATGTCATCACCGCCACCGGCTACCATGTTCTCGCCAAGGCATACACTCTCGAAGGCGACTTTAACAAAGCATTGGCCGCCGAACGCGTCGCGTACGGCGTCTTTGAGAAGAAGGTAAGGTCACAATGGCTTCGATCGGCGCCCAATTGATCATTTTTTTTTTGTTATTTTTTTCTTTTTTAAAAGCTCGGTGACGAGGACCCACGCACCAAGGAGAGCGACATGTGGCTCAAGGAGCTGACGGCCAATGCGCTTGCCACTGCCACCGCGCAACGCGCCAAGCTGATGCAGCAACAGCAGCAACAGGCCAATCTCGTCCCCACAAACACCCATGCCGTCCCCCATGGCCGTGCGCAACAGACCCAGGACATACCCACGGGTGAAATGCCAATCGACCAGGTCATGCAATACATCAATGGCGACGCTAACAAGACCAACTCCACCAAGAAAGCCGGCAAACGCGCAGGCAACAAGCGCCGCTAAAAAAAAAAAAGAAAAAAAACCCCCAAAAAAAAAAAAAAAAAAAAAAAAAAAAAAAAAAAAAAAAAAAAAAACCAGCAATTTCGTCCCATTTTTTCCCTTTCTCTTGAACCCCTCTCTTCCCCGCCCCCCATCCATCTTATCTCCATTGAACATCCGCCATCGCCCTGGATGTATGTACGTAGTAGAAAATATCATTTGTAGTTCTCTTTCTTAGGTTTCCTTGTTCCAAAAAAAAAATTAAATTAGACATTCTTTCTTTCTCTATGAGATAAAAAAAAATGCGTCGTGCAAAAACGTCAACCGGGCGCTCTTTTGTAGGTCGCGTATTCAAGGAGGAAGACGGCCAAACGACAAAATAGGCCAAATTCGCTTTGTTCTCCGCATCTGTCTAGTTGATTGCGATTTTTATGAGACTGCACAATTCGTGGCTACAAAAGAACCAAGGTATCTGCAACAAGCTCGGCGCATTTCACCTCAATTTGCTTGATAAGTGTGGAAACATGTAAAAGACCAAAAAAAAAAAATATTAGTAATAACCAGCTATGACTGTACGGGATTTTCTGCAATTTTTGCTGCACCCTACACGAAATCAAGGCAGCCCCACTCTTTCTACAATGCTTGTGCGCGAACAACTACAATAAAAAATTTAAAGTCATTGAATAGAGACTGCGGCATCGGACTGCGGAGGTGCATCTTTGCACTCCCTTTCTTGTGATGGTTGCACACAAAACCCCCTACAATATAAAAAGCGCGTTACCCATTTGAAACTTTATACCAAGCTTCTTCTCTTACCCCGTTTTCCGTCCATTTTTCACTTTTTCCTCCATTATGCCCGTTACATTGATGGATCTTCCAAGCGAATTGCTCTCCAAAATTTTTGAGTTCGTATTCGAGTCAGATTTGCCAAAGCTGCGGCTCGTCAATGCGGCGTTTCGACGCGTGGCGACGCCTCTTGCATTTTCAGTGCGCCAAATTGATTTGAGCAACGCCAAGCGACTAAAGCGCTTCGATGACACTCTTTCACCAGCATCGCAAGTACTCGCTCACACAAAGCGACTTACGATCCGGGTCAATACGTATAATATGAATATTAGAGACTTCGAAATCGCCAAAATGTTCACACCTGCCATTTTCCGCTTGAGCCAAAAGACAAATGACTTGACTGTGGACTTTCCAGCAGCCTCTAGTTTCCGCGAATGGTCCGCGGAGCTGAATCAAATAGTATGGGATCAATTGGTCTTGTTACCAGCTGTACGGAGGCTAAATTTACTGCGTGCTCGATATACTGTGCCGGACACAATGATTCCTTCCCAACTGACATATTTGCTGATCTTTGATTTCCCCTATGACCGCCTGATGAATCGTCTTGTCACAATGCTTGATCATTTACCGCAATTGGTCACTTTGAATATTAACACAAGGCATGACAGACACGGTTTCAACGAAATTGACGGCAAGCGACTGGTCGACTGGGTCCAAAACGTCATGGAGCAAAAGAACAAGCAGCATCTAAAGCTGAAAGAATTGTCGTTCACCTTCGGCCTCGCGGATTTTGCACTACATTCTCAAGACTATGAAGCAATGCTTGCCTATTTCTTTTTTACTCTTCCCAACATGCATTCAATGCATTTATGCGTGCAACACTGTATGTCCCTCCGCCCTGAGCACCCTAAAACACACTTCCGACTCTCCCCGAGCATCGTGGCGCGCTCTGGGTTTCCAAAATACCTGAAGATCAGCGTACCAGGCAACGCTTTGCTGGGTGATGCAAAGTACGATGGCCCTGGATACAGCAACTCCATGTCACAGATGCATACTGTCGAACATTTATGCTTGACGATCAACATGAAAAATATTTTATACCCATGGCTCCATTGCTTTCCACTCGACGGCATCAAGAAACTTGAGTTACGTGGTGCTGGGCGTACAAATGATGGTGATTTTACTTTGCAGCGATTGGCGAAAATGCTGCAGCTCGTGCCTCGCTTGGAAACACTTGAAATGAGGTCAATGACATTGCTTCTTGGAAAGGAAAATGTAGCACTGCCACTTCTCTTGTCACTTGAAAATTTGGAATTTCTTCAATGCAACTTGGACACATTGCAAGTTTTGGAGAAGTTTGTCGATCAATCCCCCAGGCTGACACGTTTGAGACTCTACTATGTCAACGTTTACGACAATCAAGAAATAATGAATCAAAATCAGCAGCCAGCAATTGAGAACCAATTGGTGTATCATCCTCGGCCAATCGACAACCCGTGGATGCCCAAGCTCCAAACAATCATGCAGGAGTCCATGCACTATTGCTCCTGGACATCAGCACCTGTGGCTAATCTTTCGCTGCATATCACAGGCTGTGAGGTTGGACTCTACATTTTTTTGCAAGATCATGGATTCGCCAAAACTACAACACCGGTCATTTTTCTTTGTCATGGCAAGCTTGATGCAAGACGAGGTGCCCATGTCGCCAAAATTTGCAAACTTACACACGATGAGACACTTTGGCTACTCAATCAAATCGATCGAATGTATACGGCTTACGAAAACGGCGGCAATGATGGCTTGGCGTCAAAGCCGCTTTGCCCTACAGGTGTCCACGAAGACATTTGGATTTTGCTTCAAAAGCGTTTTATCAACGTTATTGCATGTCTGTCCCTAAATGTAGACAAGCTTGAATTTTATCGATAAATATTAAAAAAGATACAATTATTATACAGTAATTATGATATGATAACGCTTTTTTGCGAGTTTAAGCTTTTGCATTGCAAATTTTTCGCTGATGAATGCGATCCTGCTGTTTTTGAGCGGGGTCAACCTTACAGACGGACAGATGAATGCAAAATACAGTAGCACAAATAGGAGGTTTTTGGCATTTTCAAGTCGAAAAAAATCGGGTGGGTCCATCTTGAACACTGGATCGTAGTTTACGCTGTGATGCAGTTTTCATTGGCGGGCAAGCAGGGTGTAAAAAAATTTCTGGAGGCACAGCAGGCCGCCAAAGTCTGAAAAAACGCCATCTTTGATTTTTAAAAGGTAAATGTGTAAGGTTTTTGTGCAGTGTATCATGCTTCTGTAAGCATTGCAAAAACAGAACGCCATAAGTTCTGTTCATGATGATTAAAAATGCCGGATCAAACACTTTATTGGTGGTTCAAAATACCAAAATTATAAAAATCGTGTTTAATTGTACATTCTACTGTATTGGTCGTTTGTTGACTGAATTTTTTTTTAAAAAGGAGACAGTATCATACACGCCTCACGCTTGACCTCTGATAGATACAGTATCTCGAGGGAAACGGGTGCAAAATAAGGGTACGTAAACAGCGAGTTTTAATGAATTATTTAATTTTACAAGAGAGATGTGTTCCGTTTTTACGAATTTCGACTGAGTGAAAAAGCAAAGAGCTTGTTTTTGATTGTCATCATGTTCATGTCGCGGCTAAACCGCGAGGAGTTTGTGCTTTCACGGTGCTGTTGCCGTGTGAGCGAGTTGGCCATGGACATGCGCTGCTGCGCATCCAACTGGCCCAGCTGCGCCGCTTGCTCGTAGCAGTCTACCGAGTACTCGTAGCTGCGAGGTACCCCAAGGCCAATCTCATAGTACCATCTATGCAAAAATGAACAAAAAGTGTCAGGGGGATGTATGCACTTCGTTGTCTCTCTTTCTCTCTCTCTCTCTTTTTTTTTGTTACCCAAGAACGAACAAGGCGTCTGGCAGCCTGCCACGCGCAGCGCGCTGGCACCAGTAAAAGGCCTTTTCGGTGTCGCGATTATGCGACGCGAGCCAGCCCGAGGTATCATTGTCTAATCTATGCTGTTCGTCGTGGTCGTTGGGTCCATGGCAGCCGCCGTTGTACAGCCGGCTGAGAGCCAGCATGGACTGCTTGTGGCCCTGCTCGGCAGCCTCCTTGTAATAGCGGAACGCTTTTTCAAAATTCATGGGCACATCGTACGATCCGTGTTCATAAATGTGGCCCGCACGATTCTTGGCACCCACGTTGCCGAGATTCGCCGACATTTCCATGTACGTGATCACGTCGGCAAGCGTCCCGTAGCAGCTGGCAAGCTCTCTATGATCAATCATAAAAAAATGGTGAGGCGTGAATCATTTCGTTTTTTTTTTTTTTTTTCTGCAGTCGTACGTGGGCACGGCGAAAAAAAAATGGTGAGGCGTGAATTATTTCGTTTTTTTTTTTTTTTTTCTGCAGTCGTACGTGGGCACGGCGAGCTTGGAATACTTGTTGGTGAGGATCAAGGCCAGCACGTAGGGCGGCTCATTGCATGTCTTTGTGGCGGCGTGGACGGCGCTCATGAGGATTTCCATACCATAACGCACATTTTGTGCCTGGCCCAATTCGCCATGCAAATACACCTTGGCCATTTTCTATAAAGAATCAAAAGAGAGGGGGGGGGAATCAGCAAGCGCGTAATAAAAGAAGCTATGGGTGCCCCAATTTTTTTTTTTTTGAAAGACGCACGTAGATGGCCGGCGGATAATTGAGTTCTGCGGCGCGCTGGTTGAGGAAAAGCGCTTCAGATGAGATGGGATTTGCCTTTTCGAGGCGTGCGGCGAGGCGGAAACAGGCCTCGGGCAAGTTGGCGCCGACGGCAAGGCGGTACAGGCGGTCGCATTTCTTGTCGTTTTTGCCCTTGTAGCCGTGTGTCTGATCCTCGATCCATGTGGCTTCCATAAGCGCAGCCTCGGGAATCCCCAACTCGGACAGACGCTGGATCCAGCGCACGGCCTCCTTTTCGAGCGATTGCTTCTTGTCGCGTGTCTCTTCCTCGACATTTTCCGTGTGCCCGACGGTCGGATGGAAAAATGCGGCCACCTCGAGCAAGTATTTGGCAAACGACAGCTGGACGAGCGGGTCGTTTGTCTTGCGCGCCATCTCGCTGTACTGTTTAAGGGCGGCCGGGTTGTTCGTCAGCGTGTACGACGCAATGTTGAATTTCGATGTTTGCGCAGTCGTGTTGCTCACATCGTTTAAATTGCCCACAAGCTGCGACAGTGTCGACAGCGGCCTGTCCAGGCTGTTGCGTGCACCTTGGCTTGTCGTGTACGACTGCGCAAACGATGAACTGCTGTGCCGATGCTGCGGCGTGGTCGTGCTCGTGTGCGTCGCGTCCAATTCGCCGAGATTTGCATGATTTTCGTCATTTTGCTGTTGCTGCTGCTGCTGCTCCAGGAGCGATGTCGTAGTGGGCAATGTGGGCGCCGACACGGACGCGGCCGGTGATTCGGTGAGCACAGGCGGTGGGGATGTGAGACCATAGCGATTGACCTTGATGATCGGCCGATACGAGTCGCCAGGCTCTGGAAATTGGATGGTGTCTGTCGCTGCTGGTGTTGGTGATGCGGCAGACATTAAGGACGTTGACGCGGTGGTTTGTGGTTGTGGTTGTGATTCGGCCTGCTGCTGTACTGTGCTAAAATTGGTAAAATCAGGGAAAAGCGAGTGGCGCAGGTTCAACTCAGGCAGCCAGTGCATGGGGGCGCTTGTGCGGCGGATGGATTTCAACGTGCGCGTAGGGGTTGTCAACATCCTTTTTTTGTACGCGTCCTTGTCGTCGTCATCCTTTGGCGGTGGCGTCGGCGGTTTGGCGGGTGCTTGTTGTGCCATCGACGTTGTCGTAGTTATTGGCATGTGGCTCGGATGATGATGATTGTTGTCGTGCGGATTGGGCATGTCGTCGTCATCAATATGCTGTTGCGCCGCGTGCCTTGCCCTGTCCAGGCAGGCCTCCTCATCGGCAGCCTGGATTGCCGTTGTCGAAATGAGCTGGATGCTTGGGAATTGAGGGCCAAAGGAACCCGGTGGCGGCATTGAAATGATTGGCATGTTTGTGTCTGTGGTGGTGGCCATGGTGGTGCGCGGGATAGGCTCAATGACACTGGCGTACCGATCAAATGACTGGATCGTGACATCCAATGGATCCGACGACGCCGACATGGCCCTTTCACCATTTTCTCCCATTTCGCCCATTTCATTTTGACCATCGTCACTCTGGCTGGCCCCCCGACGGATGGATGATGATGAAACCAAGATCTTCGACATTTTGCGCTCAACGTCCACACGATGAGTCGCCATAATGGCCGAAACAGCGCTTGGGATGGGCGATGATGCCGGTGACGGCATGGCCATGGCCGTTGGGACTGGCGCCGACAATGAATCTCTTGGCGTGGTCGTGGGCATGGTCATTTGCACGCTGGCGGCATCATCCGATGCAGACGGCGTCGCCTCATTGTCGCTTTGCCCAGAGGCAAACGGCAGAATTGGCGATGGAGATGCAGGCAATGGCGATGGCGATGGCGGCACAGGCGACGGGGCAAGCTTGCCAGGATCCTCTTTTTCGTCGTTCTTGTCATTTCCGTCATGTTCGTCGTCGCCTTCGTCACTGCTTTCTTCAATATCAGGGTCCGGATTGATGAGTTTGAACCCGATGCGGCCACTGACTATGTCGCGGTCCATCACACTGATGCGGCGGTCGTCTCTGCTGCTGTTGGATGCAGATGTTGCTGTGGAATTAAGCGATTCCGACGATGGGCGGCGCGGCGGCGTGGGCGATTCCGTCTGGATGCGAATGGACCCGTCGCGCCGCGCAGACGGTCGCTCGGTATTGAAAATAATGGTGCCATCCGGCAAGTGAATAGGATCGCCGTTGTTGGCTACGGGCCGCTCGGTCGCAATGACCGTTGGCGCGCGCGGAGTCGTTGGCGACGTGGGACGCTGCCACATATAATAATACTAAAAAAACGAGGGAAAAAAAAAAGAGGAAAAGGGGCAGAGTGGGGAAGAAAAAAAAAAGGAGCGAAAAAAAGGCACGAAAAAACGATGGCGTCGACAAGCCCGCGCATCTAATACTTGGATTTCGTGCAAAAAAAAGCTGGCTCCAGCCCAAAAACGTTCCTCGATTTGCACGAATTGCTGGCGTGTCCCCCTGCCTTTCTTTGTTTTAGGCAAATCAAATGGTAGCACCATTGTGCAACGCTGAGCCTCCTTCCAATCGTGCCCCATGGGCTTGGTCGTGTGAGGGGAGGGGCCTTCCGCTGGTCGTTTTGCTTGCGCCCCCTTTTTTCGCCCAATGGATTTTCTGATCACCTCTTGTTTCCGTGTCACCTCGCGTAATGTCGTCTTTTCCTTTAATCCAGTGCACGATCATGCGCGTTTGCTGGTTGCCACAATGTGTGGCCAAAATGGTGGAGCCCCCCCTTTCCCCGCTTTTTTTAGCTCAATTGTGGCACAAATTCGAAGACCGCCGCGCTTGGTGGCCCCTTTTTTTTTTGGCCACACCTTCATTCAGACTGCACGCATGGAGTGGAATCCTTTGAACAAGCTCAAAATCAACAAAAAAGAGACCGGACAACGCCAAAGCCTCTTTTTTAACATTCGAATCATGCGAATTCTTCGCGAAGCAACAATGGTTCCCAAAGTTGCTCGGGATAGACAGATGATCAACGAACTTCGTGGCTCCAGATTGGCATCGGTTTAATTCAAAAGCACCATCGCGAGTAAAATGCACAAATAAAGGCGACAAAGCTTCAATTTCGGCTTTTCGACGGTCGTCCCAAAATCCTATTGGCTAATACTCGCGCTGTGCCAGCAAGGCCGCGACAGACCGTTCGATTGAGCCCACACTTGCGCCCATTGCGACCGTCTGAAGGTGGCAAGCATTACTAAAAATGGCCAAAGGGGCGTAAGTGATATCCTGGCCAATGTTCCAAATGCAAAAATTGTTGCTGGGCTTGGAGGGAGGCAAGACTGCAGTGCCCACCACAAAGATGACAATGGCGATGCAAGCATTGTCATGCAGGTTGGCGAGAAAACCGACAAAAGAGCACCAAAAACCCCACATTTTCAATTTGATCCCACGGATCGACATGAACTTTTAACGCCCTGCAGCAAATGTATCTCGCGCACATGAATTGCACAAACACGTGGTTATCGTCGATCGCAAGAAAACGCGCTTTGCAGGAGATTGGCGACGCGCCGAAACCGCGTTTTTTTTTTTTGAAAGTGGGTTTCAACACGTCAATTCTCCAGATCGTATACAATCACCACACTAAACCGCCGCTTTTCTGAAAGCACTCCTCGCTATTCTTTTCTCTTTTATAAAGCAAAATAAACAGAATGACGCCACTTTTGGGCTTTATTAAACACTTTGACACATAAAGAAGGTAGAAAAAATACAACAATGGGCTTTTTTAAAAGATCATTTTCGTGCGGCGCACAGGATATCGTTTGGCCAGATAGGCGTGGACGGGGCCAAGAACGACGAAGCGTTCCCAGACGTGGGTTGTCGCAATGTTGCCGAGGATCAGGCCCCACAGTTTCCATCGGAAGTCCTGAGGGAACACATTGTGGCCGAGCGGGGTGTTGTAAGGCTCGATGTAATAGTCGGGCATCGGGTAGTGCAATTTCTGCGCCAGGACGTCGGCGGTGCCACAATTGTAGCGGAACAGACAGCCAAAGCGATTTGGCTCTGCAAGGCACCAGTACGACGCGCAGGCGAAATACAGGGCCAGCAGGAACATGAGTGAATAGTTGCGATAGAACGACTTGCGGAAATGGTAGCCCCAGTTTTGCAGCGCGGCATTGTTGATGAATTGGAAGACGCACATGAGCGACAGCAGGGCGCCCTCGTAGTTGTCCGACAGCAGCCACCACTTTGAAATGTCGACGGCGGCCGAGTCAAACTCATTGCACCGGAACCAGGGTTGCTGGAACAGCATGATGTAGCCACCAATCAAAAAGAGCCAATTGATCAAGACCACGCCCATGGCACTCGCAAGGATCTGCGGGCCGAGAATCTTGGCCGTGGGTCTGTGCGGCGTCAGCTCGTCGGCCGCCTGCGATTGCGACACGGCAATTGTCAGCAGCACCGTGATAAACACGTCGACGGCAATCCAAATGTTTTGCGACATGGAAATCGAAAAGTAAAATGTAAAAATCTTGAGCATCATCATCACCTGGCCGTACACTAACCGTGGAAGGAATAAAAAAAAAAAGTAAGAAACGCGTCAGCTCATTTCGATCACCAAAAAAAAAAAAAAAAAAAAAAAAAAAAAAAAAATTGGGGGGAATAAAAATAGAATTGCCCTCTCTTTGAGGATGATCAACAACTTACGAATCAGGTACTTGTAGCCGGTGATGGATGTGGCGAGGGCGGCGCGGCCTTGACGGAGCAACTCGACGCACGACTTTACGGAGCGGACGCTTGTGCTAAAGGGGGAGACAATGGAAGCCTCGGCATCGGACATGGCAATGCCGACGTGAGCGGCACGCAGGGCGCCGCAGTCGTTGCCGCCGTCGCCGGTCATGGCGGTGATGCCTCGCTCCATGTGCAATTTGATACATTGGACCTTGCCATGGGGAGTCATGCGGGCAAAGACGCGTGTGTCGAGCAGATACTGGCGCATCAGGTCGTGATCCACGAGCCAATCGAATGCCTTGCCAGTGACGGCCAATTCCACGGGGGTATGTGCCTTGTTCTTCAAATATTGGTCCACATCCACGTCGGCAAACGTCTCGGGCTCATCCACGTCGGTCCACACCACGCGTGGGCCAATGGCGCCGCCGTACTTCTTTTCGTCGGAATTGGTGACCAGATCGCCAAGCAGCACCTTGCCATTGGGCTGTTGTGTCATTCCACATTGGCGGGCAATGTACACACCCGTCAATGCCGTGTCACCCGTGATCATCACTGTGCGCGTCGCGCCTTGCTTGAGCTTGCTGATGTTTTCCGTCGTATCAGCCTTTAGCTGGTTCTTGAACAGGAGCAAACCGAGCAAATCCACGTCTTGCTCCAATTGCTCGCGATCCCATTGCATAAACGCGTCCTTGCCGCCGTCAATCGCGCCCAGGTCGATCTCGCGGTGCGCAACCGCAAGCACGTAACAACCATGACGCGCCATGTCCGCGGTCACCGTGTCGTAATCGGCAGGAATCGACGTTTTCGACGACAATTCCTTGATCTTTTCGTACGCACCCTTGACAAACACGTGCACTTTGTTGGTGGCCGTGTCCAGCACCGCCACCGACATGGACATGCGCGCGTGCACAAATTCAAAACGCTTGAGCACATGCACCGTCTGCAATGACGAACCACTGGGCGCCTGCAGCGTATCCACATAATCATCCGACGCCTCCAATTGCCATTGCGACGCCTTGAACATCTCAATATCCACCGGGTTGCCAATCCATTGGCCGTGCAGCTGCGTCACAGAGTGGCACGACGCCATGGCCATCTGCATCAAATCAGGCAAATCGCCCACTTTTTCTTGCATCGTGTCGAATTGCGCGTCCTTGGCACCCTGTGCACCATAAAACTCGAGACCTTCCTTGGTCAGTGTGCCCGTCTTGTCAAAGCAGAAGATTTGAACTAAAAAAAAAAAAAGTGAGTCAGTTTGCCCATTTTCTCATTTTTTTCATTTTTTTCAGGCTTACCCTTGCCAGCCATGAGAATACGCGGCAGATCCACACAGTAGATTTGCTTGTTGCGAAGGCGGCCTGCAGCGACAGATTGACCCACGACAAGAGCCGCGGGCAAAAGAGGCGAAATCAATTGACAAATGGCAAACATAGCATAGAACCAGGCACCTAATGATGAAAAAAAAAAGTGTGAATACTGGGTCCAATTGCATCATTACGAGGTGTCCATCTTACTGGTGCCGGTAGCATACAGCCAGATGGCCAGACCAAGCACAATGAGCGCGCACGCAAGCAGGATGAGAATCACGATTTTAAGCTGTTCGTCGAAAATGAAGGAAACGTGCGTTGGGAACAGGATTTTTTTGATGAGGCGGCCCTTGTCGGTTGCGGTGCCGGTGTGTGTGACAAGCGCAAGGACGTGTTCTTCATGGGGCGCCGGCTGGACCTGCGCAACAGTCGTGCCTGCGAAAATTGTCGAAATCTTGCCAGTGCCGCCCGTTCGGTCGTACACCGTGTCGTCCTCGCGACGCAATGGGAACTTGCGGATCGGCAGCGGCTCGCCCGTCAATGAGCTCTCGTCCACCACCACATTGCCGGCCAAAATCACGCCGTCGCACGGCGTCACCTTGCCCTGCACAAGCTGGATCACATCACCAGGCAACAAGTGGTCTGTCGACATCTCCTTCCACTGCCCGTCGCGCAAAATCATCACCGTGTCCGTGCTCTCGGCCATCTTTTTGATGCGCTTTTCCGATCGCAGACGCACAACCACCTTGATCATGGCAGAAATCAAAATCACCGCCGTGTCAGCAATACCAACTTGCCCTAAAAAAAAGAATGGGAGGAATCAGAAGGGCAATGCCATCATTGGGGGCGGGGCGGGGACCGCGTCGCGTCTTTGTTTTTGTGTTGTTTTCCTCCCCTTTAATTTTTCTCTTCTTTTTTTCTCTTTTTTTTCGACTTACAATAGGCAAAGTAATAAAAGAGCCAGAGGACCGTGAATTGGTACGTGTAGAAAAACGAGGTGAACTCGCGCACAAAGGCCATAAAGACGTTGGGCACGTACACCGAGATGAAATTGGGTCCAACGAGCACTTGGCGCGCCTGTGCCTCGTCCGTGGTCAACCCACTGGTCAACTTGGCCAAATCCGAATGGCGGCTGCCAAGGTCGATGCTGTGCGTCAAAAAGTAGCCGGATTCTTCATGGTAAATGAAGCGCGTGCATTGGTACACAAAGTACGACGTGCCCTCCTTGGTGCGCACCAGCTTTGTCGTTGTCACAGCAAGGTCTGAGCCAATCAACGCCTTGAGTCGCTGCTCGACGAATTGGGCAAAGCGCATGACCACGTCGGCCCGAGCCTCCATAAAGACCATGGCTGCCAAACAAAAACAAAAAAAACAAAAAAAAAAACACGAAAAAAATCAGTTTTCTCCTTACTATTTCACTGCTTTCCCGCACCTTCTTGCTTGGCCTCGACTTGGACATATTGGCCATCCTTGTAGAGGCATCGCAGGCGGAAAAAGTTGGAGATGCGCGAGCGGAACAATGTAATGGATGCAAACCAGCCAAAAAGCAGATACCACATGCCAATGAATGTGGACGATGCAATGAGCGCGTCACCGTTGAACAGCGCGTAATTATCATAATAATCCTTGGTCAGCATGATCATCAGACCCACATGACCGAGCGTCTGCAGCAAAAAGATGCTCAAAGCCAGGTAACCCACGAAATCACGACGATATGCCTTGATGTTCATGTCCTGGTCGTCATCCATGCCTTCATCCTGCTCCTTTGACGACACCTGGCGCCATTCAAAAAAAAGGAGGGCATTGGCGGCCTGGATTCGTGCATTTTTTTTCCTTACCTTTTCGTTCTTTTCCAAAGGTGCATCGTCAAATGCCTGCCTTTTCTGGCCAACTTCATCCTTGATAGACTATTTTCAAATGTGCCAAATATGAGCCATGCCGTCGCGTGCAGGAAGGGGTGAGATCAAGTCATTGGTGTGTCGTTTGTTTTTCGGTTTTGCGCCCCCGTCTCCTTTTTCCCCCCCCCCCGTCTCCTCGTCGTCCCCCTTCCCCCTTTGGAGAACCCCACCTCTCCCCTTTGCGTCCCCTACATGTGGAGACAACCCGCCGTTTTCCCCCGCCCCGCTTGCCTTTCCGGCAGACACTGGCCGGATTTGTCTCTGGCTTGCCCCTCCCCCCTTGGCCCATGGCTCTTTTCTCCTTTTTCGCCTCCTCTTTTTTTCATAAAAATCGCGAGATCGATGGGCGCTCGCTTCTCACGCTTTTTTTTTTTTTTGGGTGGCAATACTTACGCGTTCGCGGAATTGCTTGTAAAGCGCCCACAGAATCAGATTGACGATGCACGAGCCGTAAAAGATGTAGATGGTCATGTACACAGGCTCGGTGAAGCGGATGGGTGGCAGCACGGCGACAGGACAGGTGTTCCACATGGGGGTTTGATCAGAAGCGGGAGGATTGGACGTCCAGGGGGTGACACTCTGAATCGAGGCATTGCCGGCCTGCACAGTCTGTTGGCAAGTGGCCAGGCCTTGCTCAGTCTTGTTCATCGCGTCAAAGTCCTTGATGGTCACCGTCAGCGTCAAACACGGATACACATTGCCTTGCAAGCTGGCCTCGGATGCGCACGCGCATGCAGACACCAATGACGCGCTACACGACGACTGGCAGGTACCATCCACACAATAAGTCTGCCCCGCAGGGCACGATGGCCGGATCGATAAAGGACAGCTCGCAATGTTGCGCACACAAAGTGTCGGGCATGGATATGCATTGTACGAAGGCAAGGGGCATTTGTTGCCATTAAGATCCCACCCATTGACTAGCAAAAAAAAAAAAAAAAAGCAAGGCACATCAAGGTATGATCATTGATAAGCGCGTCCATGACCTTTTTTTTTTTACGCGCGCTTTTCCCCCTTTTTTTGTTTTTTTTTACCTGTATTGAACTTGGGTGTCGCATGGACCCAGGCTAGACATGAAGCCATGCCAGTCAGGAACAAGAGACGGGTCATGGTGTAAAAAAAAAAAAAAAAGCCAAGTTCCAGAAAGAGGGGTCAAGAAGAGAAGAAAAAGAAGTAAAATGTGCAATTGCGGAGCTGGTGGGTTGCTTTATACCCCATTTTGATTCACCCCTTTCAACAGGATGACCCTGTCGGTCTTTTTTCACAGCTGGAAATTGGCGGTGCTTAACCTTGTTTTTTTTCTTATTTTCATGTTTTGCTTGTGTGATCCGGCAAGCAAGCGCCAGTTCGGGGTTTGCGAGCGGAAGACAGGATTCTGGCTGAGCTCCGCTCCGTCAATTCTATCTTTTTCTGCGTCCAACCACGATCCACCTTTGTCCAAGAAAACAAGGTTCAACAATTGGGATGAGGAATTGGGCTGATCCCTGTCCATCTTTTTATTTTCATTGACTTTATATGATGTCATGCTTGTGCGACGGGCCTATTTCGTCTTCTAATCTTTAGTCTAACCTTGCGGAGCCGCGCGTCCACATCGTCCAATCGAGCCTCCAGGTCCTCTCGCTTCCGTCGGTACAGAGGACTGCACCCCGTCAGGGGTATTTTGCTATACTCGGCTTGCAACTAAGTATATCAAAAAAAAAAAAGGTGAGCTGGAGAAAAAAAAAAGCGTACCTGGAGGAGGGAAGGGGAGCAAGTAGAGAAACACAAGTGTCCACACGCTAAATCTTAATTTTTCCTCGTATACCCCGCACGCTCCCTCTCTCTCTGATGAATGAGCGCTTCCCATAGCCCCATTGGAGGGTCGTACCAATTCCTTTTCACGCAGATAGGCTTGCATTTGGGCATCCAGATCCTTCAAGGGAAGCGAATTGCTCTTTGTGGTGCTTACGGGCGATCGGCGCGAAGACGTCGTGCTATTGGTCGGTGCCGCCGACGTGGACGATGTCTTTTGTCCCGCCTTGGACATGGCCTTGGACACCGTCGGACTCGCTTTGGCCTTGTCCTCCCTGAAAGGTGTCGTCAAAAACAAAAACAAAAAAACCAGTGAGTGGCGACCCTTTTCTCCTATTTTCCCAAAAGAGAAGGCGCTGCCATGCACGCGCTCCCTCTTTTTTTTTTTTTTTTCAAGGGACAACCCTTTTTTAGCCCATTCGGTACCTTGGCTTGTTGAGACCCGCCTTTTTGTTTTCAAACAAATCCATTCTGAGCAATTGCTCCAAGGTGGACTGCAGCACCCTGAGCTGAGTTGGGTCGACCGAGTCTCCGACGGGCGACAGCAAAGATGCCAATGGCAATGGCGGCGGCGATGGTGCTTGCTGTTGCTGCTGCTGCTGCTGCTGCTGCTGCTTTTGTTGCTGCTGTTGCTGTTGCTGCAAGGCTGCATCCAATTGCAGCGACTTGGTCTGCAGCTCTTCGGCAAGCGCTTGCTTGGCGCGATCCAGCTGCCTTAGCTGCTCCATCGCCTCATTCAACTTGTCCATCGTCGCCGAAAGTTGATCTTGACACCGAATCTTGTCCTCCTAATCGGCCAAAACCGAAGAAAAATCAGAAATCACAAGCCAAAAAAAAAATTAAATTAAGGTTTGAAGTCTGAGCTTGGCGGCGGAGATTCAATCCCCTTGTTCGCCTTCCCAACCCCCTTATTTTGACCAAGTTTTTCTCCTATTTCGCTCTCTCAGGTACCTGGATCAGCTGACACTTGCGCTTCCATTCTTGATTTTCCTTGGTCAACGTGTCGACGTTTTGACACAAGTACGAAATATCCTTGTTGTACGCTTTTTTAGAAAAAGAAGAAAAAAAGAAAAATAATGAGACGCGTCTTTTATGTCGCGCGCGTCACGCGCGTCACGCGGATCATGTGACGAAAAAAGCACAACTCTAGTTTTCTAGTTTTCTCTGATTTTTACCATCTTTTTGCCGCTGCAATGCATGCACGACGGCGCGTTCGCTCTCGAGTTCTTGATTGAGCAATTCGACCGTCAAATGATGTCTGGGGAGCATGGAAGTCGTGGTTGCGGGGTCTTGCGCACGGGTCTGCTGCTTTTGGCGTGGTGGTGCATGGTGGGGTGGAGGATGCAGCGTTGCCATGGGCATCTTGGGCGACACGGCGGGCGACGTGGGCTTTTTCAGGTAGGTGGGCAGATCCATGGTCGAATTGGGCGGCGAAATGTAATAGTAGCCGAGCCCATGATGGTCGAGCATGGCATTGGAAGGCACCTGGTGCGGCTGGTGTGGCTGAGGCTGGTGCGACGACACGCGCGTGCGGTAGTAACGCGTCGGCGGCATGGAAGGTGGCACCGATGGCGCGACAGGCTGCTTTGCATAATCAAGAATGAGATGCGACGCCGCATCCATCGAGTGGAAGCTGTTCGAGTACAGTGTCAAATCGTCGTCGTACTCGTCGTGCACGAGCATGTCCACGGACCCGTCGTCTGGTGGCGTCGAAATGACCTGATCATCAAACGTCGCATCGGACGACCTCCGACGCGCGCAAAACAGCCGTTGCTGCTGCTTGCGCGATAGACGTGCCGCAGAAACAGTGCCTTGCGCGGGAATTGGCCCCGGAAGACTCGTCGCCGACGCGTGCCGACGCAACGGCACACTTTCTTTTTGGACGCGAAGGGGGGGCACAGAGGCAAAACCAAAAATGAGTAAACCCGTTTTTTTCCTGGTTTTTTTTTTTTTTTACGAGTACCTGTCTCCATGTTGCCAATGGCATCGTCGCCTCCACTGCTAAAAAAAAAAGAGAGTGGCCAAACCCAGGCGTTAGAGTGTGGGCTCGATAGCAAAGCTGCATGAACACGCCCCTCGTCCCAGCCCCTCCCGAGGGGGTTATATTTTTTTTTTTTTTTGCGTTTTGTGTTCCTTACGAGTGGATCGCATCCTTTTTCATCGACACTGAAAAATTAGGGGCAAAAAAAAGATCGATTGGAAAAAAGGAGGGGTGGCAAAAAAAAAAAAAAAGGTGAGATGGGACCCATCTCATCACACGCCATCGGTCGATCTGTGTTTTTTTTGTGATTGTACCTGTGGACGGTTTGCGCGAAAGCGAGCCCGACGCCTGGCCCGTCGTCTTGCCGCGCGTAAATCGTTTCAATGGCCAAAATTTTTGATTGGGTGAGGGATGCGTGGTGGCCATACTAGGGAAAAAAAGCGCGAGGACAATTCAAAAATAATACAAGGTATCTAAAGAGCAAGGAATTGAAGGGGAGGGGGTATCAACAGACGATGTAAAAAAAAAAAAAAGAGTGATGAGCACGAGAAAAAGAAGGCGAGGAAAAAAAAAAAAGCGAGATTCTTGCAATAGGGGCTTTATAAGCCCAACCAAAAGTGCGTGCGCTTACCGCGGCATGCAAAGAATAAAAGCAAGCCAAACAAAAGAGAGCATGGTGGGGGGGGGGAGAACCAACATTGAATCACAGACACCATTCATGCATCGCTGCTGCTCATCTCGTAAAAAAAAAAAAAAGAGAGAGACGCGCGCCGATCAATTCCGCAAAGGAACACAAGCAAGCATTTTTTAAAAGGCTAAACCTGTTGATTAATGAGCCTGATTTTCAATCTGTTTTTTTTTTTACTCCTCCCTTTTGTCACCTTTGATTCCATCTGTAGCCGCATGGGCCCCATCTTTTGGTAGAATGTTGCCAGCGAGCTAATGGGGGGGGGGCGGTCAGATCAGTATTAAATCAGGCGTCCGACCTCGAGAAGCGCGCAGCAACACATGGATGCACATGGTAAAAAGAAAAAAAATGTCAAAACAAGCAACTTTTTATTATTTGGTGTTGATGGCCAATATTTTAATCATCATCGTCGTCGTCGCTAGCGTCATGGACCTCGGTGATCTTTGAAGTACTCGCCTGCTGGTACGCCTTGGCCACGGGATTCTCGACATTGACAACGCCCGTCTTTTTCAAGCGTTCAAATAGGACAAACAGGCGCTCGGCCTCGCGTTCCTTTTCCTCGTCGGTCATTTCAGCGAGCGACGGGCCGTCATCTTGCACATCCAAGTATTGGCCCGTGATGGGGTGCACAGGGCGATGACCACCGGAATGGCTGCCTCCAGGCCCATCGTCGGCGCCGTCAGCAGCCGAAGGAGGCTCCATGGCAATCCCTTTGTTCACAAGGAACCCAATGGCATTACCGTAGCCCACTTGCTGGCTGAATTTCGACGCATTCTCGTCACACAGCACAAACAATGTCTCGCTGATCGCATCGCGCGTCTGAGGCAGCATGGTGCACGTCATCAGACGGATCAGGGAGGCTGCCAGACGCTTGCCTTGATGCACAGGCTGCTCGCGATCTCTAAAAAAAAAATTAGGGAGTCAGCAAAATGGGTCCACAAAAAAATGAAAAAATAAAAACGACAAAAACGAGAAAAAAAAAGAGTAACCCATACTCTTGCTGGGGGAGCAGTGCATGGGCGAATTGGGCACGTGCAACCACGTCGTCCTGGACAATGCTCTGGATGACGAGGATCAATGGCGACAGGCACGCGTCAATGTTGTGTTGGGCACGATCGGCGGGTGTGGCGTCGTCCGGATTGCCCGTGGGGATCAAATAGCCAATGGTATCGCGCAACAGGGCAATGAGCGCGTCGACAAGATAAGTGTGGCTCTCGTCGAGCGACATGGGCCGCGGCACAAGCTGCGTATAATGCTCAGTCCATACTTCATGCATCGACCGATAGGGGTATTGCATCAGCACATGAATCGCATGCGACAAGGGCGCCGCCATCGGAAGTGGCTGCGGTGCCGGCAAACGGAACGTCAGCTTGAAAATAGGCACAAGGCATCCTTTCAAAAGCTCGCGATACGACCTGCCCTCCTTGTTTTCCTCGCCCTCTTGCTGCTTGCCAGATGGACACGCTAAATTGATCCCAAAAAGCAACTTTAGCACCTCCGTCGTCACCGTCGAAGGATTGATCGCGCCATGGTCCTTGACGGACGGATCCGCCACCAACTTTTCCACATTTTCGTTCAATATCTATGAAAAAAAAATAAAAAAAATAAAAAATGGGCCTCTCTTTTCTCTTTTTTTTTCGCTCTCTCTCCCTCTTCGTACCCTCTCAGCAGATGTGGCAATGTCATGTTGAATCAACTGGTCAATGATGTCGGCGCGGTGCACAGCGACAAAAAAGAGAATGCGGCACAGCAGGAATTGGACCTCGATGCTGACATTTTTTTGAGCGAGCCAGCGGCAGCTTGCCGCAATGCCGCCACACTGCTCAAAATACGGCTTGACCTTGTCGTCCAGAAAAATGCAATTGTACACACACTTGAGCGCCTCGTGCGAGCATTCATCGTCCACAAATGCCGTTGGTGCACCGCCATTGCCTTTGTCGCGTGCCCCAAGCCCGGCAATGTGCATCAGCGACACAAAGCCCTTTTAAGAAAAAGAGTCAGTCGACGCGTCCCTTTTTTATATTTTTTTTTTGTGTCGAGCAACGTGTGCCTTACCTTCTCGGCAAACAAGACGTCTGACCCGGTGATTGTACGACCTAATAACTTTAGGGCTTGGATTGCTTGAAGCTTCACTAGAAATGCAAAAAGCACGAGGTCAATTGCCGCCGCAATATTTCCAAATGCCCGGCATGCGCGGGACCAAGGCTTCTTTTTTTTTTTTAATTTTTTTTTTTTTTTTTTTTTTACCTTGACCTTGCCATTCGTTTTTCTCAAGACGTGCAAGCAGCACGTCCATGACCTGGCTCTTGCTGCTCAGACAAACCACTACCAAAAATGAAAAAGAGGGGGGGGGGCAATTGTTAAAAAAAAGGAGAAATGGCAGCAAAAGTCATTTTTGGCACTTTTTCCTTTGGAACCATGAACCTACCATCGGGATTGGCAATAATGGACTGCAGAGCCGCACTGACTTTGGCCTCATCGTCGGAGCGCAGCGTTTCCACAGACATGACGATCGTTGAAGAAAGCAGAGCAAAAGAAAAAAAAAAAGGCAAAAAGGCAAAAAGCGCAGTAAAAAAAGACAAAAGAAAAGCGAAGCGAAAAAAAGGGGGGCAACGGGCCGACTTTTTTAAGCTTTCGCCCCCCGCTGCACTTTCCGCGTCTTGACAAATTGACATCTTGACAAATTGACAGCGCGCGCCCTGACTCGGCCAATTGGCTCAAAAAAAAAAAAAAAGGGCATTTGACCGAATGTCACACATCCTGTCACAGAAATGAATGCCTTAATGGCCAGGAAAAAATGGGTGGCTTCTCATTTCTTTTTATCATACTTGGGACCGCTAAAGTTTAGAAAATATTTTCTATCTTTGTACCAATTTTGCAGAAAAATTATAGGAAATTGCGCGCAATCACGCACTCCAGCAGCACCAAACGTGTCTCACCGTCAAATGACGAGCCAGAAACGTCGAGGGGCAAGCAACTCGCGCGCTATCAACTAGCAAATTGGCGCGCCACATGCAAAAAGGCAAAATCGGCCTTTCCAGCCCTCGAATGCAAAATTGAAAATTCAAGTTCGCCGATTGGACCCAAATTGCTCTCAAGAGGGGCCGATCGGTCAAACCGCAGAAAAGGCAAAAAAAGAGCTTGGTCCATGCCCTTGTTGACGAGCAATGCGGGATTTTTGATTTAATTTCATGGGCAAATGTCACGGCAAAAGCCCACCTCGTCGCCAGTCTGACGCGTTCATTAGCAAGAGATACGTACGGTACGCCGGTTGCAACTACTGTATTTGACCAGTACAGTAACAGACGCGTGTCAATCGTCGACTGACGCGGTTTATCATCACGCGTCAAAAAATACAGTACATCTGATTATATGTATTTAAAACTGTGTTACGTATTAATTATGATATCATACTGTAAACATGCCAAAAAGTCGTTTTTTGGGCAGATCACTCAACTACTGTATGTCTCCGCATGCTTCGAGTCGAGTTCTTTCTAATGAAATAACTTTCAAGGCACTGAGGCCAATCTTCGTTGACTTTGCTTTACGTACAGTAAGATGAAAAATCGCAGCTTCTTGCGTTTTTCGCGACAACCAGTCAATGGTCCCCTGGTTGTTGTTTTTACTGTACAGTATCTCACTTCAGTCTGTGAATGAGGGAGGAATTCTACGCAAACAGGCACCATTCAAAAGAAACACATGTCAATCTTGACATGGATCACTAGAGCATGCAAGGCAGCGGATCACAGCCAAGATTCATTCTCGGTCGCACACAGCAGGGCCTGACATCATCTTGCTTTTCCTACAGTAGCACACGCTCCATATTAGTGCAGCACAGCATCAGCAGCATGTGCTGCGGCTACGCGTGACGCTCATTAGCACTCACATTGCCCCTTAGTGTACTGTACAGTAGCATGACGCGCTGGATGCAAAGGGTGCCCAATGATGCAATGCATTGATTCCCATGATCGGACCCTTTGCACAGCCCGAGACTCCGGTCAGATCGCCACACAGCTGAAGGTCTGACCCTGAATCATCCATTCCCCTCTATTACAGTATTTAAGCTCGCCTTCCCTTAGTCTCTCTTTCTCTTCCCTCTTATCTTTCTTTTCCTGATTACTGTAAAGCCGTACTTTTAGTCCCGTCTTTTCTGTCTTCTTGTTCTCTAGATTCACAACACACTTGGACGTCATTTTTTCTGGAATGTTTGTACGTACTGTATGTGTGTCCGGTGCGTGACCTTTGTCCTCTTGTAAAAACCGTTCATTACTGTATTCATCAAACATTTGAAAAAAATGAATCTCAATGTTCTCGGCAACTGATTTGACAACGCGCAACGCTTTTAACGTGTCAAAGGCAGACCTGTTGAATTTCTATCAAATGAGACTAGTTTCATCAATGGATGGCTAAAACTCGCAGAGAAAATTCACTTTTTTTCATTAAAATTTTTGATCGCGATTTACGTACGGTAACTTGTGATTATTTTTATTCCAGTTTTGCTAACATACTCTACAGGGGTCAAAGCATCCAATGATGAGATGACTTGCGCGCTCGCAGGGGAGCGCGGGGGGGGGGGGCACGACGGGGACATTGGCGGTGTAATGGGACAAGATCATTGGGATTTATTACAACAGTAATGAGAACGAATACCGGTATGTGTGATATCAGAGATACAGTAAGGGAAAAAGGAAGGACATGCGCTGTGCGGATGTCCTTTTATACTCTAAGGATCAAGGAAAATAGGGGGTCGTACAGTATCTACAGATGAGTCAAGATGATGTACTGTATCTGGAGGATCCATCAGTAAAAAGGGGATTTACTGTAACGCCATGTTAAGGGTCAATTGCATGTGTAGGGCGATCGGCCAAAAACATTTGTAAATCCCAAATTTTTTTGTCCATTGCTTGTCCAAGTGTCTATGATTTTCCGATAAAAATGGGGGGTGACGAAGTGGGGCAATCCCCCTAATAGTTCGCCACCCCCTGTGGTGGAGAGCTATGATTTCTGTGGCCCCACTCATCCAATCGACATAATACTACCAAGAGTTTATTAAAAGTCTACTTGAAAATGCCACAAACATGGAATTCTGACCATCCTCCTAGGAGGTTGGGTCATCATGCATTGGTGTTGGCCATCAGGAATTAAGAGCTACAGTACGGTAAGAGCGGTCGCGCGAAGGGGACAGTCTTGAGGAGGGATGGCACAGGAGCGCGTAAGAAAAAGGTAATCCAGAAAAAAAATGCATCAAAGCGTGAATCTTCTTGGCTTTGCGGGCATAACAGTTGCAGTGTGCTAGCTTGGGTTTGAACTTTTTGCATCGGTCATTTCTGCAGGCTGCAGCAGCCCGCCACCACTCAGCGGTTATCATCAGTGTGCCAAAATAAAAAAATAATAAAAAATCATGCAATCCACGCAACTTATTAATTGGAGCTTGTCCATAATAATGTTAAATTTAGAAGTGTCAAACCTTAAATTTTTGCAAAAAAATCTTGCCCAAAGCAAGCAATTTTCTCAGTCGATCGCCGTTCATGCGTCACTCATCTTTGGGCATTTTTTTCTAAGTCGGGGCGACCTGCCATTTTTCTGCCAATAGCAAATTGTCGGAGTTACTTGTTTGGGATGCATTGATCACTCGGAGTTCGAAATTCCCCAAATTTGGCATTTTCTGAGATTGAAATGTGTGACCCCTGAGTGACCCCTGAATTTTTCAAAAGTGGTTGTAGCGCTTTGAGGGTTTAAGCTTTTTTGTAGTAATTTTTGCGCTGAATGCGATCCAGCTGTTTTTGAGCGGGGTCAACCTTACCGATGGACAGATGAATGCAAAATACGTAGTACAAATACAGTAGGAGGTCTTTGGCATTTTCGAGTCCAAAAAAAATCGGGCCCGGGTCCGTCTTGAACTCTATGCTACAGTACGGTATAGTTTACGCCGTGACACAGGTTTCATTGGCGGGTGAGCAGGCTGTGAAAAAAATTCTGGAAGGATAGCAGGCCGGCAAAATCTGAGCAACGTCTTTTCCAATTGCAAACAATGATACTGTACAGTATACTGTAAATTGTTGCTCAGTGAATCTTCTATCTGCTGTGAGAAATTGAATACAGTACCGTATACAGCTCAACAGCTCTACAGCATCAATTGCGAGAAAAACATCTTTAAGAATGTGCGTGCTGCGTGATATTATACATATCTTACAATACGTGTTAATTTGGGAAGAAAGAACACATTTTGTGCAAGTGAAGTTAAAACCAGGCCCTGAAGCAAAAAAGATGGCATGCAGGCGTTGAAGGCTGGACATTGAAGCGTGTGCCTATTTCAAATGGTCGAGGACTTGGACTTCCAATGACCATTTTGCTTGATTTGATGTTTTTGCTCTACTTTTTCAGCACTTGACGCGGTCAAAGTGCCAGTGTGGCATGTTTTCGGTGCGCCGCGAGCGGCAAAAAACTATGACAAGGCCAAATACTGTAGGCTGTACATTTTATCCAGTGGTCTCGTGATTAGACAATTGCATGGAGAGAAAGACGCGCAAAATGTATGTAATAAAACGTTTTTTTTTTTTTTTTTTTTTTTTTTTTTTGTTCTTTGGACCATGCAAGGTGTCCCCGAAGCAAATGGCAAAATTGGAAGGCACAATGTGCTCGACAAAGCACGGCATTAAAAATAAAATGAGGTTGTCCACTGGAAAATACATGTAATGATGCATTTTGATCGCAATGCCGTTACAGTATTACAGGTTGGATCGCGCGTCGGTGCGCAATTTGCGTTATTTCAACATGATAAAAATAAAAAAGGCCGACGAGGATCGGCGGACGTCAAGTTTGCTCCCCCCCTTTTTTTTTTCTCTTTTTTGCTTTTTATTCAATTTTTTTTTTTCGTACAAATGGCCACTTCTCTGACATCTGTTGTCGTTGGCGCACGCCTGACGCACTCTGCCACGGTTATCTTCCTCCATGGTCTGGGCGACTCTGGCCATGGCTGGTCGTTTCTGGCCAATGAGCTCAGCAACAGCTTTCCGCAAGTCAAGTGGATCTTGCCCAATGCGTAAGAGGTGGAGCTGATCAATCCGCGTGCATACTCATGTTCCCCCCTTGGTCCTTATTCTCACGTTTAGGCCGACTATTCCTATCACGTTGAATGCCGGTTATAAAATGCCAGGTAAAACAAAGGACGCAGACGCTTTTACAAGCAAAATGGCGCTGACATTTGCCCTTTTTACAAGGCTGGTTCGATTTGACTGGTTTGGACAAGTCGAGCTTGGACGATGAGGACGAAAAGGGCATGCTGTCGTCGCTTTCATCTGGTAGGTGATCCATGGAGGGCAATGCAAAAAGGCAAAACTGGGACCATGCGAAAACACGACCATGGATAAGAGGGCAATTGGATGGGCCGCCCCTGATTTTTTTTTTTTAATTAGTGAACAAGGTGATTGAACAGGAATTGAGCAGCGGGATTGCCCCTGAAAAGATCATTGTTGGCGGGTTCTCGCAAGGTGGCGTGATGGCCCTGTTGGCTGGTTTGACGTCTGAGCGTAAATTGGGCGGCATCATTGCCTGCAGCACATGGCTCGCGATGGCCGACAAGATGAAGGTGGTAAGTGCCCTCATCCCCCCACCCACTGGAGCAAAAAGCGAGCGAAAAAGCATAAAAACACAGAGCCACGTGACGTGTATCGGCTCCAATCTCTCTTTTTTATTTTTTTGATCAGATGGGCACGGATGCGAACAAGTCGACACCGATTTTGATGTGCCACGGTGATGCGGACGATGTGGTAAAGTACCAGTTTGGCAAGGAATCGGCCGAGCGCCTGACTTCGTATGGCTACAAGGTCGATTTCAAGACGTATCCTGGGATGCCGCACTCGGCCTGCCCAGAGGAGCTTCAGGCGATTGCCGCGTTCATCAAGGCTCGCTTGGCCTAGAGCAATAGATGATGAATAAAATAAAAACGAGCTCATGCTGCCATTCTCATTGTTTTTTTTTTTTTTTGAGTGACTCTCGGTGTTTTTGTCTCGTGATTGCGTTGTTCCGAAAAAAAATAAAAAGGGGGGGAGAAGCTTCCTTGATCGTGAATGCATGCTTGCATCATGTACTGTTCCCCAACTAGGCCAAAAGTCTATTTTTACATGTAAAAAAAATAGAGAGAATAGCAAAAAAAAAAAAAAAGGAGTGAGAGATAAAAAAAGAGGGGCTAAAGGGGAGATGTTTTCCCTGCAAGGAGGCCCATTTATCAACGTGGCCCATGGGACACGCAAATTGATTTCATGCACGCGTTCGAAACCCCGCGGGGGCGCGCGCGAGCTGTTTCGAGAAGCCAAGGGAACAAAGAAAATAGGTTGTCCGAGGATGGAAGGTGCTCTATTTTATTCATCAGCAAAAGGACGTGACAAACAAGGGTAAAAAGGCAAATGGGACGATAAAAATAATAAAAATGAGGACAACAAATAGTACGTACAAAGCTAAAATTATGGTTGACAAAGAAAAAAAAAAAGGAGGGACATGGGGGACAAACAACACAACAACAGGGTAAAGGGTAAACAAAGAAAGAGCAAGGTGCACACACAACACAACAACAGGGTAAAGGGTAAACAAAGAAAGAGCAAGGTGCACACACACAGAGAGAGAAAAAAAAAAAAAAAAAAAAAAACAGGACGAGCATTACACACACACATTGAAAAACAATGAAAACACTTTCTAGGAACTAGAGAGTGCGCCCATTGTGGGTTTTAGGCCCGCCACCAGCGCGATGGATCTTTGAATGGCGGCGCAGGTTGCTGACAACGGAGAATCGACGGCCGCAATCCTCGAACAAGCATTTGTACGGTTTCTGTTTGGCAACCAATGCACAAAAAAAAAAAAAAGATGAGTTGCGATCTAAAAGGACCATGACCCATTTTTTTTTTTTTTTACCTCGCCTGTGTGGCTATGCATATGCGTGGCCAAGGAGCTTGGACGCGTGAAGCGCTTGGTGCACAGGTCGCACTTGTATCTACGAGGCATCTGAGACGAATTGGTGCCGGTCGACGACACAGGAGGCGATGCGGGTCTGGGCATGGGGTCGATGGGTGCGGGCGAGGTGCGCAGCGCCGCACGTGAGGTGGATGACGAAGACGACGACGACGATTCGGCCAAGGGAGGATAAACAGCGGTTGGCATCGGCGCTTCGTCTAGGGACGAGGACGACGACGAGGTGGAAAGAACCATGGGACCGTAATTGTAGACGGGGTTACGCGAAGCATTAAACGCATAGGCGTGCATCTTTGGGTCCGTTTGGAGCTGATGTTGATGGTCGGCTTGAATGGGGCCATGGCACGGGTCGTACACGTTTGCAAACTGCATCAATTGAGCGCATTGGCACGGCGCGCGAGTGGTGGCCATCATGTTGGCGGCAGCAGGAGCGGCGGGAGTCGGGTGGTAGTACATGCTTTGCCATTTTTGATCCCAGTCGTCGCATGCAGCAGCTGAAGCAGCAGCAGAAGATGACGCAGCAGAAGACAGAGAAACAGAAGCAGTCAAAGACAAAGAAGCAGACGCCGCAGAAGACAAAGAAACAGCATCGACGACCGTATCAGGCTTCCACACTGGCTCGATCAAGGGCGCCAACGATGGGACGCCGTCGCGTAACAGAGTCGTGTACGGGATGGGCGACGTGGGCGGCGGCACATCCAAGACGTCGTACAGCGCAGGCAATGGCGACAAGAGGTCCTTTTGTGGCACCGGGTTGAGGGGCGTCGGCGACAACGTGCGCGGCAATGGCACGCACACTTCTTCACCGAGGTAATCCGTGCTCACACTGCTGATGCTGCTGCTACTGCTGCTGTTGCTCACCGTCGGCACCGCAGGCATCTCAGCCGTCTCGTTCTTGCTCGATGCAAACGCATCGCTTTTAGGGTGCTCGGGAAAAGACATGATAAAAAGTGGAAAAAGGGGGAGATGAAAAAAAAAAGCACAGGCTTTCTTGCGATTGAATGGATGCCATTTATACTCAATGGCCGGGCCTCACACATGTACACATAAACAGAATGCAACAAAGAAAAAAAAAAGCGAGGGGGGAGGCAACACACACACACACACACACACACAAAAAAAAAAAAGGAGGCAGGCCCATCCAAAGAAAGGGGAATGAGATCAGTGGCAAATTGGGAGCCGACGAGTTTTTTTTTTTTTTGGCCAGGCGCCAATTCCCCTTTTTCACCCCTTTTCCCCCCTGCCAATAAACAAATCACTTGCCATTACAGGGAGTCGTCGTAAATTGACAATAGAGAAAAAAAAAGACAATGAAATGAAAAAGAGAGAAAAAGAGAGAAAAACAGGGAGAAAAAGGAGATCCGTGAAAGGGATGTCCATCGTCAAGAATTATTTTTATGATTTGATTGTTTCCGGGAGCCATGCGAGCGCTCAATGTCGGGGTTTGGATCTTGAAAGGGCAACTGACCCTCCAGCCGCCCTAATTGCTGCTCTGTTTCTCTTTTTTTTTTTTAATTTCATTGTTCTTTTTTTTTTTTTTTTGTTTGCGTTTATGGCCACCCAGGGACAGAAACGCACGTCGCCGGACCAGGAAAAGACGGGCCGTGCAAAGAGACGAGGTGAGCGAATTGATATGCTTTTTTGAAAAAAAGGTGCTCATTTTCCGCGTCTTTGTAGCAAAGTACAGCGATGCGCGTCGTATGACCCACCAGCAGCAAGGTAAAAAGAGGGGGCGAGGGGCGAGGGGAGAGTGAGGCGTGAGCGCGCGCGCGCGCACGCGTTGCCAAAGAAGAAGAAAAAAAGGGGGTTTCTCCAAACAAAGGGTCCTTTTTCGCCTTGTTTATATAGACGCGTTTGTTGTTGTTTTCTTGTCTAGATCAAGGCTACAGGACATATGGCCACGGCAACAAGCGGATCCGCCAGATCCAGACGATACAAACGGCTATTACAAAGGCCAGGTAAAAACGATTGTGTGCCCGCGTCATGCATGTTTTTGCCTATCCAAGCATAAAGGACGCGTGTTTTTTGCCAAACGGACGCGCTGACGCCGTTTCCTTTTTTCATATGGTAGCTACGCCACCAACTTTTTAGCCTTCCAATGCACGCCAAAGACCCTTCGACGTAGGACGGCCAGCAAAAACGCCCATCGATTGCCGCGACGCCTCCGAGCATGGGGTGCCAAGGATGTAAGGCACCGGGTGGCGGGGGGCCCGGCGACATCATGGGATGAATGGCCAACTCACGCGCGCCCACCCCCTGGCCCCCCTCTTTTTTTTTTTAAAAAAAAAAAACGTATTCTATAGATTGCCAAATCACCTCCTGTCAAACGAAAACCCAAACAATGCAAGCGACGCCCACACCCTAGAAACCTGGTCAAAGAATATCAGCGGCGCCAGGGTATGTGAATGGAAGGAAAAAAAGCAAATGGAGGGGACTCTTTTTGGGAAAATTGGAATTGAGAGCGAGAGAGAGAGAGAGCTCACATGCGCATTCTTTAGGCAACAAGACGTGGCTCGAGACGCACATTTGGCATGCCAAGCGGATGAAGATGGCGGATTTATGGGGATTTCGTCTTGCGCGGCATTTGCACTTCAAGTCGCAACGGCCGTCGTATCGGTCGTACTCGCACCTGTCGGTCATCCACGACGCATCGTACGTTGGCTGCCTGGAATGGAAAGGCGCGCCGCACAACGTGGCTGCGTTCTTGTCCCCCTATTTGGACCCGGCATTGCCTTGCCTGAACATGAAAAAAAAAAAAAAAAAAAAAAAAAAAATAAAAAATAAAAAATAAAAAATAAAAAATAAAAAAAACGCGCGGGTCGCTCGTGTAACGGAAAGAGAACCCATTTTTACCCCTATTTTTTCCTCCAGATTCGCCAATGGCCACCGGATCGGTCACCAGCTTCTGTATCAATGCTATCCAACCGCCTTTTTATGCCCCGTCATGTTTCTTTGGCGCAATGATACCTCCAATGACGACGAAAATGCCCAGCTTTGGATGTGGATACATGCCTCTGTCTTTGACACGGCCCACACCATGTTTAAAGACGCCATGTCAAAGCAAATGTTGGGTAAATTCATCCATTTTATCAAAAAGACCGCGTATTGACCGTTTTTTTTTCATAGACATTGAAATGGTGGACCGGCGCAAGGACCTGGTGCGCTTCGATTTTGCCGGGCCCCAGTCCACCGAATTGCTGCAGGCGATACTCGAACCTGTCAATGACGAAACGATCAATGCCAAGACGTGGCGCGCCTTGCGTGCGCTACGCTCATCGTCTTCCCTTGCCCCGGGCGTCGTGCTTGCCATGGATGTCAAGGACCCTCGTCTTGCGTAAGAAGAACAGAGTCTTTTTTTTTCGTTTTTTTCGTTTTTTTTTTAATTTTTCTTTTTTTTTTTTTTTTTTTTTTTTTTTTAAAAAGCTTCCCGCAAAAGGTGGATCGGCACCATGCTGTGCGTGAGTCGCCTGCGTTGCGCAAAGTTTGCATGGATTGGCCATTGGAGGCTGCGGCGGCATCGCGGCTCTGGGACGATGGTGTGCGGAATCAGGTGCGTGCCGATCGCCCGTCGGATCATGCGCTCGTGCGACGGCGCGAAACTCAAAAGAGCGCGGTGCTTGACTTTTGTTCGTCGGACGTGGCCGTGCCGATCATGCTCATCCAGCGCGGCTCCATGGTGGCCTCATTGACGAAAAAGACAAATGCACAGGAATGTGCCGAAGGATGGACGCTGCTCGTGCCGCATGGCTGGGCCATGCCCTTTTGGAAGTCGTGCACCTTTGCCGGCGCGCGCCCCGCAGGACTCTTGGAAATGCGCACCATCCACTTTGAAAGCGGCGCGCCATTCTATCCTTTTGATGATCCAGCCACAAGCGCATGGAATGACCTGCGCGACAATTACAAGCAAAAAGCCGAGCGCCTCTGGCAACGCCGCCCGCCCGCAAAACGCGTCAATTATACCCTGCTCGACCGAAAAAGCCCGTTTGAACCCGCCTTTGAAACACTTGCCGACCTAAAAACCCCATTGTGGGTCATCCGTGCCAAACGCAGCCTGCTCGCCCATGTCGACGACGCCACGCCATCTCCATGGACAATTGAACAAACCGCGTCGGCCTTGGTCAAGGTTCGAATTGTGCTGACGCAGCGTGGGAAACCTGTCCAGAATGCCGCCATCTTGGATCCCACGTCAAACGCTCATATTGGCTACTTGACCACCGCCGGCTTTTCCATGACAGAGGGCAAGGGCGCAGGCATCGGCGCTTGCTCATTGACAGCCATTGAGCAATTGATCAAAGCCAAGTAAGAAAAAAAAAAAGAAAAAGGGGGCAAAAAAAGGCCATTGACAAACCCGCGGCTCACGTGTTTCTTGTTTTTTTCAACAGATCCGTCCATGGCCCCAACATTGTCAAAAGCCGCTACGAGGTGCTCGTCCAAAATCCAAACAGCCCACGCCGCCGCGCCGCCTGGCTCACCCTCATTGTGATCTGAGAGCCAATCAATACCCCTCCAAGGGAATGATAATAAAAAAAGCAAATTTGACAGCATCAGGGAAAAAAGACAAAAAAAATGTGGGGTGAACAAGTCAGGGACGCGGATGGCCAGCAAATGCACAGCAAAACATGTTTTAAAGTTTGACCATCATGAGGTAATCATCATTCCTCTGACCAAATGGGCAACAGGCCCGCCCTGGAGCACCAATTCCGTGGGGCCAATCGCAGCGCCGATCCATGTGCTGACAGATCAAAAATGCCGGAACGTCAAATCCGCCAGCGCTTGAAATTGAAAAAAAGTTGACACCAAAGCATCATCATAGCGTTCTGTTTATCCTGTCTTGCAAGGCGATCCATGGCATTGCTGCAAAAAAAAAAAAAAGCCATTGACACATGGTGGCCCAAAAAAAATATAGAGAGGCACGTGGTTGCTTTGATGATGATGGCGGGGAAAACGCCCAATCACGAGCGTGACAATGGGTCGGCCGGCATGTGAAAGTGCATAGCTGCTTACGCTCATCTCACAAGGGGGGAGCGGGGGTGCGCCAGCCAACAATGGATGAACAAAAAGGCGGGGCAACGCATGAATCCAACAACCGCTGGTTTCTGGCTTCATTTCCACTGACTAAAGACAATTGTATAAATTTTCCCTCTTTGCTTTCGCAGCTTTTATTTTTTCTTTTTTCTTTTTCTTTTTTTTTTTTTTTGTTACAAACCCTTTTTACCCACAAACACATACACACAATTATGTCTTCTCGTCTGCAACAAGTTTCTGGCCACCTTGCCCCCTCGGGCGGTGTTGCCAACAAGGCTGGTGTCAAGTCCCCTGAGGACGTTGTTATCGTCTCTGCTCTGCGCTCGGCCATCACCCGCGCTCGCAAGGGCGGCTTCAAGGACTCGCTTCCTGAGGGTAAAAAGAGAGAAAAAAAAATGCGGAAAACCCCCTTGGATTTGTCATATTTACCCCGTCTTTTTTTTTTTTTATTTTATTCTCGCACTAGAAATCCTGTCGCCTGTTCTCAAGGCTGTCCTTGCCCAGACCAAGATTGACCCCGCGTTGGTCAATGACATCACCGTCGGCACCGTCTTGGCCCAGGGTGGCGGCGCCACCAATGCCCGTATGGCTGCTCTCCACGCCGGCTTCCCCGAGTCCACCGCCGTCAGCACCGTCAACCGCCAGTGCTCCTCTGGTCTCCAGGCCGTCGTCCAAATCGCCACCGCCATCCAAGCTGGCTTGATCGAAATTGGCATTGGCGCTGGTTTCGAGTCCATGACCAAGAGCTACGGCGCCTCCGCCATGGCCCCCACCTCGGACAAGATCGCTGAGGAGTGCCCCGCTGCCGCTGACTGCACCATTCCCATGGGGTAAAAAAAAAAAAAAAAAAAAGGAAAAAAAAGAGAGAGAAAGAGAAAAAAAGAGCCGAGTCATGGCAATGGGCACCATGGATTGCTCATCGTGGCCATCTTTTCGTCTAGTATCACCTCGGAGAACGTTGCTGCCGAGTTTGGCATCTCCCGCCAAAAGCAAGACGAGTTCGCCGCCGAGTCGCACCGCCGCGCCGAGAACGCCCAAAAGAACGGTCTGTTCAAGGACGAAATCGTCCCCATCAAGGCCATTGTCGAGGACAAGGACGGCAATGACGTCGAGATCATCGTCGACCGCGACGATGGCGTCCGTGCTGGCACCACCGCTGAAAAGCTCGCCAAGCTCAAGCCCGCTTTCGACGATGAGGGTTCCACCACCGCCGGCAATGCCTCCCAGGTCTCTGACGGTGCCGCCGCCGTCCTCTTGATGAAGCGCAAGACCGCTGAAAAGCTCGGCCTCCCCATCCTCGGCAAGTACCTCACCTCCGCCGTCGTCGGCGTGCCCCCTCGCGTCATGGGCATTGGCCCAGCCTTCGCCATCCCCGTTGCCCTCGAAAAGGCCGGCCTCACCACCAAGGACGTTGATGTCTGGGAGGTAAAAAAAACACAAAAGCGCGCGTGAAAATGCCAAAAAACGTCAAATTCACCCCTTTCTTTTCTTCATCCAACAGATCAACGAGGCTTTCGCCTCGCAGGCAACCTACTCCGTCGACAAGCTCGGCCTCGACTATGCCAAGGTCAACATGAACGGCGGTGCCATCGCCTTTGTAAGTCAAGCCCAAAAATCGTGTAAAAATGCGCAAAAAGACTCATTCTTTTTCTCTCTTGTGCAAATCAGGGTCACCCTCTCGGCACCACCGGTGCTCGCCAAATCGCCACCCTCTTCAACATCTTGAAGCAGCAAAATGCCAAGATCGGCTGCACCTCCATGTGTATCGGCACTGGCATGGGTATGGCAGCTCTATTTGAACGCGAGTAAAAAAAGTCTTCAAAATTTTACTCTCGCTCTCTCATCAGCCATGGAAAAGGCATTTGTAGATAAAAAAAATGTACCAATAAATAAAAAAATGAACTTCCTACCATAAAATCCGTGACTTGCATGTAATGCGTGAGCCAATCCGCAATGCTCCAAGGTGGCACACGTTCTGCTGAGATTGAAACTGTAACGCGTCCGGACGCGACATGTTCATGGCTAAAAACGGCAATCCGAGCAACATAATCTTACGCTTTTTGAGAACAAATTGCAAAAATTGCCGTTTGTTGAGCCATGATGACCAAATCTGCACGAAATTAGCAGCCAAAAAACGCGATTCAGAGCCCTGCAGCCTCTCCTCAGTCATAGTAATAATCATATGGATGCGCTCTTGCCGGAAGAAAATCAAAGGCTGCAAATGGACCATGCCCGGCCCAAAGTAAAAATCGAGCAAATGAATCTCCAGAATTATGTCAGAATTCTCCACAAAAAAGGATATGTAGAAACCACGAAAAATGCAAGAAACGACCCATCAATGTTTTAACGAGTAACGAGCGATTTTAAAATTTTCATTCCGTACCTTGAAAAGTCGCAAATTTTGAACATCGACGTGGCATGTCATTGAGTAACATCTGCTCTATGAATCTTTTCCATTTAGGTCTTTTGGCCCCATGCTTCGTGTAAACGACTAAAAAAATCGCGTTCCGATCAGGCTGTTGGCGAGAAAATTGACCAGAAACGGGCAACTCTGGTCATGATGCGTCAAATTCTGTTCGACCAGGCTCAGAACTTGTAAGTGGAACGAGAAATGCACGCGAGTCATTTAGCCCTTGTCTGGCAGAGTCGATGCACAACCTTTATGCACTTTCAGCACTTGGTCAAACATTTCAATTCCATTTTTCTCTCCAACGGACTAAGGAAAACACGGCACGATGCCAAGATAAAAGACAGCAAACTTGATTCTTTGTCGAATGAACCCAGTTTCAGCAATTCTGGACCAACAGTGGTCGAAAATTGTAGTTTTAAATTAAAACCTGAGTTTCATAGCCATTTACTCCAAAACGAGCCTACGCTGCAGCATCCACAGATCTCCCAATATGGCCTGAGTGTCATGACAGCGTTATCCTGTGTGTCCTGGTGGCGTGGGTGCGTCATCCAATGCAACAGAAGGAAAAGAATTGAGTTTGATTCTGATTTGCGCATGTTGCCAGGCATGAAATGGACAATGGGGGCCAAGGGGTGATCGTGTGGTCCATTGTTGTCAATCATACAATCAGTATAAAATGGACCCCCCTTTTTTCTTTCTTTCATTCTTTCATTCTTTTTTTTTTTTACTGCCATTTCACCATGGATGCTTCAACGCAAACTCACCCATTTCACGATTCTGACGATTCTGGTGACACTTGTAATGAAACGAGTGATTCTTACGACTCTGGTGACTCTGGCAGTGACATGAGCATCGATGATCTCGACGGATTTGTGGTCAATGACAGCGATTCTGACGCCATCATGGCCATGGAGGAAGATTCCTATGAGCCAAGCAGCGGCGAGTCTGGCACAAGCACCAAGGATGATGATGGCTACGATCTTGGCAGCAGCGATTCGTACTCGAGATCTGATGATCAAGGCACGGGCACTGATGGCGCCGCGGATGAAGACGAGGACGATGAGGAGCCGTTTGTGGACGACGACACTTACGACGGTGACAGTGATGAATTCACGGACGAGCAAAGTATTGTCAGCATTGCAGAAGCCGTGCAGCTGATTCATGGTTCCACTGGACTTGACCACACATCCTCCTCTGGCCACTTTACAGCCACCAGCTTCCGCATTCACGACCTTCCGCAACGCGACGGTGCGCTTCCTACCACACATCATACCGCTCGTGGTGGCAATCACGTATTCGCTAATCTTTTCCGTGGCCCCATCAATCCTTTGAAGACATACTTTTACGGGATCATCGCAGGCGATGGCATCCATTCTTCATCTCCAACAAAACACATATTTGGTCTAGCCCAAAGATCAACCTCTATGATTGAAACGGCTGATTTGCTACAATCCGTGGGTGTTTCAAATCTGACTCTCGAGTAGGTTCTGAAAAAGTTGATTTTGTGCAGCAACTCAACCATTTTTTCTTGATTTTATTGACAGGTTCGCTGCTCGCAGTGAAATAAACACCTCAATTCAAGGTGGCCACCTTGGAATTGTTGGCTGGTACATTTTGAATGAGGAAATATGCCGCCGTTGGAGAGAGCTTGGGCTACCTTCCTCGCAAATTCTCGATTTTATCCGCGACATTGTGGATGAATGGTTTGATGAAGATGACTTTGATGACATGGAAGCCTACATCCTCGCCCTCATTGCCTTTATTTTGGGCTTTGTGCAAGCTGATGGCAGTGTGTACGGGTCCCACTCTCAATGCGTCAACAATGGTGTGTCGCGCAAGTACCTGTTGGAGCTTAACTCAACAAGCGAGGGCGTTTTGCGCTGGATTCAAGGGCGTTTTGAACGACTTGGCGGCACTTGTTCATTGTACATCAGCGTGGCCGCGAAGAACAACAAGAAGGCCGTTTGGAAGCTCCGCATCTCGATTGCTGATGAAAATTCACGCAATTTTGAACTGATCCGCGCTGGTCTAGCTGCTGTCGAATCGGCCCTGGGTGTTTTGCCGGGCAAAATGCAGCTGCTCAAGGACTATATCACCAATGACCATATCAAGACGTCTGATTTATCCGCGCATACCAACATGATCCCATTCAAGACATTCATCGGCACTGATCTCTCTGACCCGATCGTCAATGTGGCTGCACAGTAAGGAAAAGGAGCGCGAATTGAGAAAATTGCAACAAAAAAAAAAAAAAACGCGAATAGCTCCTGACAATAAGGATTTTCTTGTAGAGACCTTTATTACCTCACCGTCTCTCATGTCAACCGGCTCATGTCGCCACTTGGGATGTTGGTGACGTCGTGTCACAACGTCAATCCGCGTCAATTCGTTGATAAGCTGGCGCCACTGGCGGCGCGCGAGGCCCACACACGAGACGAAATGCTTTTGCAGGCATACTATCGTCATTTGAAGGCGCGCATCGTGACAGTGGAACCCATCAACAAGGCTCGGGTAGGACACATTCATCGCCTATTGTGAAATTGCATTTTTTTGATTATTTTTTTTATTTTTTTTAGTTGGGATTCTGGTGCGACTGCGGCCTAATCTTTCGCAAGGAGGAGGTGTTTTACAGACACCAAATTGATGTGCACGGTTTCGTAAGTGATGACAATGGTCGCGATTTTCATCTCATTTGTGTCTTGTGTAGCCGAAAATCCCTTGTCCGATCCCGGGTTGTCCTTCGTCCTTCAAAAAAAAATATGCTGTGATGCGCCACGTCGAGGAAATTCATGGCACTCAGGTAATACGGTCTTTTATACAGCGTCGCATGCAAAATTGTCTCATTTTTTTTGTTTTCTGCTAGACAAATCGAATCAAGTGCGTCATGAAGGATTGTCTCCTGACTTTTTTCAACGAACGTGAATTTGACGACCATATGCGCGCTGTCCATCAATTTCAGGTAAGATTTTTGTTGAAAAATGTCAATTTTTCTCATTTTTTTTGTTTTATCAGCCATTGCCCGTTTGCCCCGTCCCTGGTTGCTGTGCTGCATTTGAAGTTCAATCCCATTTGGATCAACACATGGCAAAAGCGCATCCCGCTCAGGCAAGATATGACAAAAAAAAAAAGCAGGATCATTGTCTGACGCGGTTTTTTTTTTTTATCCTTGTGATTTTTCCCAAAAGAGTTCAAGCCAAGTTGGTCGCGATAACCAAACACAACATCAAGTAAGAGATGCACAAATTTCATCCACGATGGTCCACCATTCATGATTTTTCTTTCATTTTTAGGCGTCGGCTGTGGCGTTTGTTTGCGATTTTCCCAATTGTGGCAAGAGCTACATGCATAAAAAGACTCTCAACCGGCACAAACAATCTCATCAGGCGAATGTACACGTGTGACTGGCGCTGGACATGATTTGAGCATGATCTCATCCTTTTATTTATTTTATTAGCGCGAGCGCTCTTACAAATGCAAGGTGGCGGGCTGCGACAAGGCATTTTATTCGCTTGACGATTTGAGGAGCCATAAAAAGGTTCATGACCAAAGCGTAAGCCATTCAACCGATGAAGTGCGGCCTATATATGATACAGTGATCTCATTTTTTTCGTATCATACGTAGCGTCCAAAGCCATTTGTCTGTCCTTTTCGCGGCTGCAACGTGGCTTTTGAAAAGCCTTCCAATTTGAAACTGCATATCAATACGAAGAAACACGAAAAGGTAAGAAAACAACCATTTAAAATGAAATGAAAATCTTACTGTATTTCATTTTTTAGGATCGCATGGAGCAAATGCAAGGATAGCACGCAAGATCCCGGCTCGCATTGTTACAGTAGTTTTTTTTTTCTACCTTTTTCAAAATATCAAAATTATTGTTTAGGCCATTTAGGGTCTTTTTGAAAGTAAAAATGTGTCATACCGTAAAATGCAAAACCTGAGTTGCTTCATCATAAGACATTGTTGTGATTCAGAGTCTTATATAGTAGTACTACAACGTTCCTGCATGATGATGCGGCTACGCACGAATGGTCATTTGGACGCGGGACACGTGTTTTTTTCCGGAAGAGCATCATTATGGAAGAAGGAGGATTGCAAATGCGCCACATCGTGACGACGAGCCGACCAAAAACGATTTTTTTCTTTCCAGGCAAAATGAATAACATTGGAAAAACACGCGCTACTACAGCGCTGCCATGGAGGAACGTCCACGAGCTACTGTACGTACTATCATACAGTACTGCCGGAGGTGCGAGGTGGTGGTACTACTGTGCAAAAAATGCTGCGCCAAAAAATGCAAAGACATGATAAAAAATTGAGGAGTATCATATCATACGGTATGTATGATACAGTAGGTACAGTACAAGTACAATGATGGGCAATGGGTAGCAACATGTCCATGGTGGCTCTGGGACAAAAATTCAATTCAATTCAATTCATACAGTACACAGAAATGAGCGAAATGAATTGAATTGATTGAAACGGTCAAATGAATGAGTGAGTTGAGCGGCCCATAGAGAAACCCTACTGCCGCTTCATGAAACTTACGGTCTACTGTCATTTGTGCATTTTGGATATCGTACAATTTGCTTCTTGGACACAAAGCAAAAACCGGGTTTGATGGGGTGGCATCTGGCATGTTCACGAGAAAATCGATATTTCTCTAGAAATTCACAATAATTTTGGCTCTAGCAAGCTGAATTGTTATTCGATTATGCTGAAAATTTACAAGATAAAAGAGACGCACACAATGAACATTTCCTTTGAGCTTGGCAAAGTCGATGCGTGACACTTGTACACTCTCGACGCCAGATTTAAAACTTCAACCCTACTTTTCTCGGCAACGGACAAGACAACTCACGACAAATTTGCAGTGAAAAAAATGCAGAATATGATTTTCTGTCAAATGAGACCAGTTTCACAGGCATGCGACCAAAACTGGTCAAGAGATTCAAGTTTCTAAAATTTGGCTTTGATTGCTTTTTCCTCGCGATCCGTCAAGTCAACCCTCGACTTTTAATGCAGATTTGCTTACAAAGAGGGGGCCAATGCATCAAGTGACATGACTCTCAAAGCGCTGGTGTGTAGGTTGCCAAACGGATTTGGATTTTCTGCTGAGATTGGATCTCTTAAAGCGGGGCACCCTCCAGATGCATTTTGACCAGACCAACAACTTTTTTTCCAAAAATTGAAAAATCATTTCACTACGTACCAAAAATTCATTGCAGCGCCACGAAACTATCTCATCTACGGTATAGGATTTAGTTCTTCTCTTTTCAGAAAGAAATTAAAACCCCGATATCGATCAGCTGGTTCAGCGAGAACATGGACATTGCTGAAAATTTGGGTGTGACACATTTTTCAAAAAATTATTTCGCAGCAAAATCATGCTTCAATCACCGCGAAAATTTACCAAATGGGTAATTCTCACCTTTATTTTCGGAAAACCATTGAAAATCGGAGATCGATCGGGCCACTGTCGAGGCAATCGCCAAATTTCACAAAATCTAGAAAAATTCAATATGAACGCCAAAAACGAGTGTTGGATGATTGCGAAAGCGGTACTATTTGATCATTCCCGCGCGTTTGTTTTCAACAATCGTCAAAAATCAGAGGTCAACTTGACCGAGTTGCTGACAATTTTGAAAAGTTGACAATTGTTCAAAGGTTTTTACAAATAGAATTTTTAACAGCGCAAACCGTTGTTGGATCGCCTCCAAAACTGTTTCATTGGACCATTTTCTTGCGTCTTTTTTAACATGGTGTTGAAAACCCGAGGTCCGTTCTGGCCATTGTTTGCCAAAGGCATGGCCATGACAATAGAATGAGACAAGTTTCGTCGATGGATGACTAAAACTCGCAGAGAAAATCTACTTTTTCATCAAAATCTTTGATCGCCAGTTACTCGACATCGGTCTAGTTGACCTTCGATTTTTATTGCAGTTTTGCTAACAAACAGGAGTGCAAAGTATTCAACGGGATGACTTGCAGCGCGTTTACTTGAGTTTTAGCTTTTTGCATTGGTCATTTCACCAGGTGCCAGCCCATTCAGTGTACAAAAATGTGCGAAATAAAAAAATAAAAAATAGAAAAAAATAAAAATTCCATGCAATTCACAACCTTAATTTGGAAGTGTCAAACCTTAAATTTTTGCAAAAAATCTTGCCCAAAGTAAACAATTTTCTCAGTCGATCGGCGTTCATGCGTCACTCTTTGGATTTCCTGCTTACTTTGGGGCGATTTGTCATTTTGTCTGCCAATCGCAAAATTGTCAGAATTACCTGTTTGGGATGCATTGATCACTCGGAGTTCGAAATACCACAAATTTGGAATATTCTGAGATTAAAAAGTGTGACCCCTGAGTGACCCCTGAATTTTTCAAAAGTGGTCGTAGCGCTTTGGGGGTTTAAGCTTTTTTGTTGCAAATTTAGCGCTGAATTTGATGCGGCTATTTTTGAGCGGGGTCGACCATACAGGTAGACAGATGAATGCAAAATAGTAAAAATAGGAGATTCCAAAAATTCATTGCAGCGCCACGAAACTATCTCATCTACGGTATAGGATTTAGTTCTTCTCTTTTCAGAAAGAAATTAAAACCCCGATATCGATCAGCTGGTTCAGCGAGAACATGGACATTGCTGAAAATTTGGGTGTGACACATTTTTCAAAAAATTATTTCGCAGCAAAATCATGCTTCAATCACCGCGAAAATTTACCAAATGGGTAATTCTCACCTTTATTTTCGGAAAACCATTGAAAATCGGAGATCGATCGGGCCACTGTCGAGGCAATCGCCAAATTTCACAAAATCTAGAAAAATTCAATATGAACGCCAAAAACGAGTGTTGGATGATTGCGAAAGCGGTACTATTTGATCATTCCCGCGCGTTTGTTTTCAACAATCGTCAAAAATCAGAGGTCAACTTGACCGAGTTGCTGACAATTTTGAAAAGTTGACAATTGTTCAAAGGTTTTTACAAATAGAATTTTTAACAGCGCAAACCGTTGTTGGATCGCCTCCAAAACTGTTTCATTGGACCATTTTCTTGCGTCTTTTTTAACATGGTGTTGAAAACCCGAGGTCCGTTCAGTCGTTGTGCAGATGAATCCAAAATATCGATATTTTCACAATTGTAACAATGTCTTGGCCAAATTCTTCTTTGATCGCCATGAAATTTGCATTTTTCGAATCAGTAAGACTTGGATGTCATTTCCAGAATGTTTGTTTGTCTTATGCGTAAGCTTTGTACGCTTGTGAAAGCCGCTCAAACATTGCATACATTTTCAACCCCGATGTTCTCGGCAGCCGATAGCACGACACACGGCACTTTTAACGTGTCGAAAGCAACTGTTGAATCTCTATAGAATTTGGAAGTGTCAAACCTTAAATTTTTGCAAAAAATCTTGCCCAAAGTAAACAATTTTCTCAGTCGATCGGCGTTCATGCGTCACTCTTTGGATTTCCTGCTTACTTTGGGGCGATTTGTCATTTTGTCTGCCAATCGCAAAATTGTCAGAATTACCTGTTTGGGATGCATTGATCACTCGGAGTTCGAAATACCACAAATTTGGAATATTCTGAGATTAAAAAGTGTGACCCCTGAGTGACCCCTGAATTTTTCAAAAGTGGTCGTAGCGCTTTGGGGTTTAAGCTTTTTTGTTGCAAATTTAAATTTAGCGCTGAATTTGATGCGGCTATTTTTGAGCGGGGTCGACCATACAGGTAGACAGATGAATGCAAAATAGTAAAAATAGGAGATTTTTGGCATTTTCGAGTCCAAAAAAAATCGCGCGGGTCTGTCTTGAACACTGGACTATACTGTACAAGTTTACGCCATGGCGCATTTTTCATTGGCGGGCAAGAAGGCTGCAAAAAAATTTCTGGAGGAACAGCAGGCCGGTAAAGTCTGAAAAATGCGCTCTTTGATTTTTAAAAGGTAAAAATATGTGTACGTTTTTGTGCAGTGTAGCGCGATTCTTCAGGCATTGAAATGATAGCAGCACGCATCCTTTTCTGTCCACTGAAATTGAAACATGGACCTTTTTTATCGTATGATATTGCAAGTGGTGTGCAAAAATCAAAAAACGGATGAAATTTTTTGTGCTTTTGTGCATTTTTCAGACTCACACTTTCTGAGATGCTGACTGATTTTTCCCGCTTGTAAAGTACAGTACTGTAGAATCTGTTGTGAATACAGTACGTATCATACTGTATGATATGAATCAGGCATGCAGCTTCGAAACAGCATCATGTCTTCTGCCAATGTGCCAAGTCAATACGTACAGCATCGAAAATGCGAGCTCTCTGAAATACAGTATCATTGCACACCAAGTCGCCCAGATCTCAATATGATCTCTCCAAAATACAAGCGCCGTTGCTGCTTTGGGCTGCTGATTGCCTGATTCATTTGATGAAGCGACCCTAATATGATAATATCAAGGCATACAGTATTGCAATGATGCATGCAAAAAACTACCATTGACATTTTTTTCTATGATAATACATCGTATGATACCGTCCGTACGCGCTGCTGCCAACCTCGCTGGCGCTGTTAAATTTTCGGGTTTCAGGCACCGCCAGCTTGCCGCAGCAATCATGCAACATGCATTGTCCATTTTGTGCGCGTGTCATTTTCCAAGTGTCAGAACAGCAGAAACACGTTGATGGGTGACAAAAAGAATAAAATTTATTGCCAAACAAGCGCAAGATGATGCTGGTATGTACAGATGTGATGGGTGGGGGGATCAAAAGAATGAAAGAAAAAAATTAGCGCATTGACAAGAGTCGTGGGTTTAGAGGGAGAATCCATTTGTATTGTCCGCGTGCTTTTTGGATGGAGGAGAGGGTACATTGGTGAGGCGCGGCAGGGTCGGGCCGTGATAATGCTTGCCGAGCAGCAGCTGGCCTTTTATGGTCAATTCTTCCATGGGTGAGCGTGGCAGACCGTCGCGATTCTTGAACATGTCGACCGAGTAGAGCGATGGTTGCGACGATTCGGGCTTTTTGCGCTTGAATCTAACAAAATTAGTGAGTCGGCACGTCCTTTTTTTTTTTTTGCACAACAAATCCTTATCATACTTGCTGGTCCAGGACGAGCTGGAGGCGGCAATGGATGCGGGTTTGTCCGAATCGAGATCCTGCAATGAATCACTGTCTGAGCCGTCGAGAGCGTCATCGTCGGAGATGCTTTGGCGGTGTTGCGCCGAGTCTGGTGTGGCGATGGGGAGCACGAGTGGCGACGAGGCCGAGGAGTCGGGGTACATGAAGCTGTCAAAGCTAAAATCATGGCGTGGTTGGCGGCGGATGGTGAGTTTTTCCTTGAGCAGTGCGCGACTGTTGTGCAGCAGGGCCGTGCGCATGAAATCTAACGAGTTGCGTGAGTTGCTTTTGCTCTCTCTCTCTTTTTTTTTTTTTTTTTTCCATGCAATTACCTCGCTTGATGTTGGACAAGAGCTCAAACCACGACCAAGTTTTGTTTCTGTATTCGAGGTAGGGCTGCTGGAACGCGAAATCGGTCAAATCCTCAATGTTCTTGTCCTTTGGGCCCTTGTAGGTGATACAATGCTTGGTGCCGGGTATTTTGACGAGAATAAAAGTGCGATTGCCGGTGGCGCGTTGTTTCATGACCTCGAGGTCGTCTGGGCCTTGTTGTAGCACTTGCGTCTGCGACTGCGGCGGTTGCTGCTGCTGCTTTGCTAGTTGCTTTTGCTTGCGTTTGGACGATGGCGACGTGGACAAGCTGGAAGTGTCTGTGGACGCTACATCGAGTGCATCATAGGATGACGATAGGCTATCAGAGGCGGCGGTGCCGGCGCCGACGGAGCGCAGATTGTCAATGGTGGCGGAGCGCGGGTACGACGATCTGCCACCACCGCCGCTGGTGCTTAGGTTGGAGGCGCTGTCGCGACGATCCTTGAACTCCAAATTAGCTGATGCTGATTTTTGCAGGCGATCGGCGGACACGGTCAATGAGCCCGACGGCGTATTGGTGTCGCTCGACGAGTCGATGGTGGCGGTAAAGGATGCGGGCGATGGCGGGGGCTGGTCATTTTGAAGATGTAATTGCTGGTGCGATGCAGTGCGCGTGATGGCGACCTGTGGCGCATCCTGTAAAAGGGATTGCTGCTGCTGCTGCTGCTGCTGCTTTTCCGCATCGCGTTGCTGCCTGCGCTCGGCAGGGAAGAAATACGACGCCATGGCGCGGCCAAAGTCGTAGGTCATTTGCACGCGGATGGGGAACAGATTGATTTCCAGATGTTGGATGACGGGGATGCCGCCAACGGGCGCGAGCGCGACCAAGTAACAGCGCAGCATCTTGTGGCGCGAGAAATCCGGCAGCTTTTTCTTGTTTTGGGTGGTCGTGTCGATAAAGGGGGACAAAATGTCGCCAAATGCCGGATTTGTCGACGTGTTTTTCACGTAGAGCATGTCGACCTCGGCCGTGTTGATGTGCGAGTGGTCGTCCTTGTTCACCAACGAAAAGGTCGTGTTGGTCAGGTGCCATTCGCACAACGGCGTCTCGCTGTCCAGGCGCATTTCCCAGCTGATCTTGGCGGCGGAAAACGTAAATTTCCACGTAATGGTGTCGTGTGGCGCATCGTCATCATTGTCGTCGTCCATCATGGTTGTCGCGGCGGAGCGCCTGTGCGTCTGTTGAAGCAATTTGAAACCTTCCATGCCAAGGTAGAGATCCTCGAATGCATCTTGCAACGCGACTCGGACCTGCTTAAAGTCGGCCATGTTTTTCTCGTCGAGCAGGGCCAAGTTGTGTTGGTATTGGTCACGCAGTGCAAGGCATCGACGCACGCGGTTCTGCAGCTCGACGATGTTTTCGGTGGCATCCAACAGCAGGCTGCCCTGGTCCGCGGCCATGGTGATATCGCGCAAACGCTCCAATCGCTCCTTTTTGGCAGGTTCCTTGTACAGCAGCAAATCGACAATGACCTCGTAAATCGCATTGTATTGCGCGGAATCGGCGGTCAGTGCCAATTCGAGGAAATTCAGGTACACGGCGTCGCATCGTTCCTCCAACGGGTGGCATTGGGCAAAGACGGCCGATGACGACGAGGAATGTTGCTGATGGTGGTGGTGATGTGCTTTGAGTCGCAAATCGTTGTAGCGATCGATTAAAATGGTCGGTGAGACGCGAGTGCCGACACGTTGGAACTTGTCGCTGCGCTTGACATAGCGAATGAGCATTTCGGCGGGGACCCATGCGAGCCAATGCTCGTGGCCCTTTGCGCCATAGTGGTTGTCCAGCAGCAAATCGACTGTGTCGAATTGCTCCTTTTTCGCGACGAAGAATTGCGTGTTGTTGAGGCTGACGACGGTGCGATTCTTGACCAATTGGACTTCCTCGTCCTGCTCCTTGTCGTCAGTGATGGCCATGGCCTTGACCTGCATGCGCTCATTGTGCATGAGCACCAGGTTGTCGGGGTCGTGGTCGCTCTGCAGGCTGACTTGCGGATTGAGCAAATCAATCAAATACGAACTCGTGATGCTGTAGCCGAGTGGGATGCTGCGCGCCTGCATCTCGGGACTGTTGACGTGGTCGCTGTTGCTCAAATCAATGGTCTCGGTGAGCAATGTCGGGTCGTTTTCAGTCTCATTCGTCGCGTACAGCTTGGTCGCGCGTTCCGCGAGCAGATGGTCGAGCAAATCTTGAATGACCTCCTTGTCCAGCTCATTGTCGCTCACATCGTCGACGACATGCGCTTGATGCGCATGATACTGATGATGATGGTGCTTGGGCGGCCGCTGCTCTTGCTTGTACTTTTTCGTAATGTCGCGGATAAACTTGACCGACCGCGCAGACATGTAATATTTCAGTGCGCGTGAGTGCGCCTGCAAATCCATAAAGTGGTACACAATGTTGCGGATCGAATTGTTCCAGATAATTTGCGGATTGTGCAAAATGTACCGCACCTTGAAGTGGCCCATGACCTCTTCCCATCGCTTGATCGTGTCCTGGCCAAAAATCGTCGAATTGGACTGCGCGTTCTTGGTCGACAGCTCACGCAGGTATTGCTGCAGCAGGTTACGCTTCTCAAACAGGATCTCGGTCTTTTCCACAATCGCTTTTGACTATGAAAATAATGGATATGAACATCCAGGTCGCAGGAGCATGATCAATTTCTACTTTTTACCTCTTTAAGCAGGATGGCCTCGTCCTCGGGCGATTCATGCAGCTTGCGCTCGACATTGTGCAGGCGTGTCTGGTGTTTGCGGATTTGCACATCAATGTTTTTGCTACGCTCCTCGAGCAACGAGATTTGCATGTCTCTGGTGTCTAATAAAAAAAAAAAAGGGCAAAAATGAGCCCCAATTGGGCGTATTTTTTTTTCTTTTTTTACCAGGAGCCGTGCCGATGATGCAATCGTGTGTGCCGCGGAGGTATTGGTAGCGCTGGACGTCCTGGGGATCGTTTTGTTTGAGGTAATACATGCAAGGCGAGTAGGCAAAGGGTAGAATGTGGACATTGGGCAGGGCATCGGGCGTCAACACATTGAGCTCGACAAAATCCTCGTGGTCGACCCAATTGATGTCGACCTGGTTCTCGTCGGCGTGCCTGTCAGTGCCCTGCATGAGGTCCGGGTCGGCGTGAATGCATGATTCATAGTCGTCGAGCACCGTCGTGGCGGTGGTCGTGGTGGTGGCTGCGGACGTGGATGCGGCGCCGCTCGTGCTGCTAGTGCTTGTGCCTCCAAAGTCGGTGTACGTCGCGCGCACGGCACGCAAATCCAGGTGCACAAGCTGGACCTCGGCCTCGGTCATGGCCCAGGACCGCTGATTGTTTTTGATTTCGCGCTGCTGATGCACATCCACGGCAAATCGCTTGACCTGCCCCTTGAGGCCCACAACGTCGCCAAGCCCGTCCATGCTGTGCTCGTCGTCCATCACTAGACTCTCGTTTTTGTAAAAATAGCCAATGCGCAGCGGGTCGACCACCACCTTGTACTTCATGGACTGCATGTGGAACCCGAATTTCTTGGGCAGACGCGTGTCGACGCGTGGATAATACGACCCCGTGCGCAGCGGGTAGCTCATGTTGCCGCCAAACAGACGGAAACACGACAAAAAGTGCTCCACAAAGCCAGGCGTCAGGTGCAGCGAGTTCATCCACTGCTGCGCCGTGTCGCGCTCCTTTTCAAACACATCGGCGTACTCGTCGTCCGACAATTTCGTGATACTCATTGAAAAATGGATAAAATGCGACCGGAAACCCGCAAACGCGTCATAGTCCTGCCATAAAAAGAAAAAGGGCGCGTCAGCGTTTTTTTTTTCCCTCTCTTTTCGTTTTCTCTGCCGCTCTTTTTTTTTTTTACGCATCTCCTCCATTTTGACGCGCCTTCCCCCAATGTCATCGCATTTTCATCTCATTTTTACCTTGCCATGGTCAGGCAGCTGTGCAACAGCACGGGGACACTTGTACCGGACTTTGTAATGGGGAAGAAAATGCAAATGCCTGCATTTTTCGCGATTTGGCTTGCCGTCGCATTTTTCGCAAGGGCCGATGCAGATGCGCTCGAGGTGGCAGCCGAGGCCCATGCGGATGCCGCCTGTAAAGCGAAGGGCCATCTTTAGGAAAGGATGGGGCAGCTCGAGGGTGGTGCGGGATGCGGCGTCGTCATTGTCATCTTGATAGTCCTTTTCCAACGAAGAGGAAGAGGAGAAGGAGGACGAGGCATTGTCCAACAAGAGGGTCTGGAAGCCGCCATGGATGAGGTCGGGGACGCCAAAGAGCAAATCTTGGCTGGTGATTTGGGTGAATTCCTCCTGCGGGTTGGCGTGGCCCATCCACCACACGACGTTGCCCTTCCAGATCTTGGCGAGCCCAAAACCTTGGTCGGTCATGTCGTAGGGGTCGCGTGTGCCCTTTAGGACGAGAGCGAGGTCGCCCGCATAACAAATCTTGGTACGCGTGTGGATCATGAGGCGCAGCTTGTCCCAAAAGCCGACCTTTTCCGAAGGATCGACGGGTGGCCGCGTGAGCAAGTCCATGGTACGCGTTACGTCCTGGATGGCCGGCTGATAAGGCACGCACCAGCAGATGCTTGTGAGCTTGGGCGAGTCGACGCGGATGTGGACGACCGAGTAGAATTTGGGCGGCGACGACACGCGCACGGCGTGTAGCACATAATTGAATCCCAATTCGGGGTCGACAAGCACGGGGATCGGCACCGTGCGTGTGCCATCCTGATCGCCCGCCTCGTCGCCAAACACGTAGTCGCCCGTCAGGTGCCACGCGCCCGGCACGTGTGCCAAGGGAATCGGATAGTCGCGCAGCTGCACAGACAGCTCACCGCCCTTTAAATCGACGTGGAACGGGATCAATGTCGAGAATTGGGTGTCGAGGGGCAAGCCTTTGCCTAGATCGTGCATAAAGGCGCGCGTATTTTCAAGAGAAAAGTCCGGAGGTCGAATTTGCAGGTCAATGTCACGCGCCGTCCAGTCGAGCAATGCATAGTGCTTGGGTAGGTCCATCACTGGCATCTCAAACAATGCCTTGGCCTCACTTTCGTCGTTTTTCGCGTTTTCAAGAGTTGTTTCGTCATGCTTCATGGCCTGCTCGCGCTGGAAAAAGTCGGTTGTCGCGCGATAATACTGGCTGTGGCGATGGGTGAACATCATGGTTTCCTGGCGGATGGCTTCGTTGATATGCTTGATCCACGATCGCGAATTATGCTCATCCAGGCGCTCACGTGCGTGTTGCACGCGTTCCGGCAGCTCCGTCTTGGCTTTTGCCTCAAAGGCATCGAGCACGTCCAAGCGCGCGCGCTGCTCGGCCAGGCCCGTGCGCCAAATCAAGCGCAAGCGCGATTCAAATGGATCATCCTCGAGTTGCAGGCACACCTTGTCGCAGCGCAGACGGATGCGCGGCAACAGCACCGGGTCGTCCTTGATGCTCGGGCCAAAAAAGGTGAATGGCTGAGTGTTACTGCCCACGAGCCGCGGACGGATGCTTTTCACGTATTTGATCAAATTCACGACATTGTCAATGATGTCTGCCGCCACGTACTCGTAGGGCATGCGCACGTGGAATTTCGCAACGTCCAGTGTGTGCACGCCGCCGGCTTGCACGGCATACTGCAGCTCGTCCAAGTCCATGAGCTGGTCCCATGTCCCCTTGATGGCGCCTTGGCCAAACAGGCCGGCATTGCGCATGCACACGGCAAGCGCATTGTCCATCACACGCGCAAGACGCAAGCCATCCATGCGCAAGAAAAGCGCAACCTCTTCGGGCAGCACCAAATGCAAGTCGAGCCGATTCAGCTGGAATTGCGCCTTTTGCAGCAAAAAGATGGGCTGTTTTCGTGGTTCTTCTCGTATGGATGCTTTTGGGGGTGGTGGCATGCCATCCTCTTTTTCTTCTTTTTGCATGGCGGCTATTTTGCTTTTCAGGGCGAGAATGCGCTCATGCACGAGTAAAAGCGCATAATGATTGGCAATGGTGGCGTGGACGCCGACTTGCTTGATGATGAGCGATGGCGACGCGATGCAGCAATGGTCGTCGGCATTGATTTCCAGGAAAAGATTCGTGTTGGCGTGCGGGACCCAAAGAATGAGGTGGGTGTCGCCTGTTTTCTCGTGCGTGTCGAATCTTCTCAGGATCTTGATGCGATCCATCTGGCCCTGGACCCATGGCGACGTGCTGCTGGCCATGAGCTGTGACGAGGACGATCCGGCATGGGGCGGCTTGGTCGTGTGGTCGGGTCCGTGGAATGTGAGGGCAAGACGTGCCATTTGCGCCGTGACGTGGGTCAGAATATCCTGATCAGGCGCATTGTCAATGAATCCCTCGGGTACAGGTCGCTGTCCCTTGACGCCTTGGTCGCATCCATCCACAACAACCGATAAATGGCTCAACACGACATTGATGCGACATCCATTCAGCACGCGATCAAACCATTGGTCAATGGGCACAATGGCGGGGGCCGTATAAACGCGTGTTTCAGGAGCTCGATGGGTTGATTTGACACGTCGCGCAGCGCGCTCGAGGGCAAGCCAAGGCACAACCATGTCCTCGGCATCCTTTTTAATGGTGGCGCATGGATACAGGGCCAATTGATCCAATTGCACCTCGACATCGTGGCATGGATTGTGCTCGAGTTGACATTGCACGAGCAGATGGCCGGTGGATGCGGTGATCGTGTTGAATCGCGTCGCAACCAGACATTGAAACGATGTCATGTCCAAAAGTACATTGTTTTCGTCGTCATGCTTATCCATGGACGAAAACACACGCCATTGGTCGATGGACAAGCGCGTTGAGGCGGCGTACATCCATTGGCCATCGACATCGTCGTCGTCGCCGCCATGGTTGCTGGGTTTTTGCACGGTGGCACGCCGGAATCGCCATGTATTTCTGAAAAACCGCGTCCAATGCATCGGTTTTCGTTTGCGCAGACCGCCGTTCTCCGGAGCCGTTGCCGTTGCCGCCGCAGCAGCAGCAGTAGCATCAGCTCCATGAGGGTCGTCGTGCGTGTACTCGCCAAGCGCATTCAACGCAATGGCGCCAAATTGAATGACACACGCATGACCCGATGGCACACACACACGCACAACAGGCTCCACCAGCTTGACGTGAAGATCCATCTTGGGCAGCTGCTTGTACATCACCTTGGGGCCACCATCGGTGTCCAGCGCCCCCCTCTCCACCTCGTTTGTCTGTTTTGGTGCTTTTGGCGCTTTGGGGGTCAGTTTTGCCATCAGGCGCTGCAATTGGTCCGTATCCGTGTCCACCAACGGCTTGTGCATGCTCACGTCGACGAGGACCGCGTGCTCATTTGGTGCATCGTCCTGAACGCGCTTGACAAGCGGCACGAGCGGCACACCAAACAACGACGCGTGCGCTTCGACATGGGTCATGCTCAACAGCTGCCATTGCACCGCCCCATCAACCCAAAACACCTTGGGATGCTCCAATCCCACCTTGAGATTGCATGATGGGTCCACCTAATATCAAGAAAAAAAACAATTGGCTTTTTTTTTTTCTCTCTCTTTTTCCCTCCAAATTCCCTCCATTCGTCCATTTTCCTTCCATTTCCTCTATTTCCTCCCCCTCTCGCATCCATTCATCCCTCTTTTCCAGGCTTTACCCCGTGATCCAGCGTGATATTGGCGTGCAAAAGGTCCACGGCAAGGCCAAAAGTGACGTTTCGGATGTCCTGGTAGACGTGGATGCGCGATGTGGTGATGCCCAGCGAGCGGACGAGGCGCACGAGCTGCTGCGACCTTTTGGTTGACGTGGCTTTTAGTCGTGGGGTGGGCGAAGAAGCGGGAGGTTTTCTAAACGTGGGCAACGAGGCGACAAGGGCCTTGATCTTGTCAATGTGAAGATCAATATCGTCGATTTGGACCGAGACATCGACGTCTTTGAGTGTGACACAGCCGGCAGACAAGTGGCACGAGATGGCGATGCGGCCGCCTTGTGGGAAACGCAAGGCGTGAGGCCCAATGGTAATGGGGCCCATGGCAACGATGATTTCAAAGAATTTCTCCTTGAATAGATGCTGTGCGCGTTTGAGTGAATGCCTCTCGTGGTTGGCATTGAGTGAAAAGGGCGATAATAAAGGCTCGTCAACAGCAATGGGGGTGTCGGGCGCATGGACCGCGGCAAACAGGATCGATGACAACGACGCGTCGTGCATTTGGAACATTGCGGTGCCTTCAATGGCAAATCGCAACGATGTCGCCTGTAAATCTACGTAATTCGCCAAGCCGGCCATGAGCAGCTGTGCAGGCAACGCAGACGAGAGCTTAATCATGTGTTTCACAATGGAAAGCGAATACCACCATGGCAGCTGAGGAAGCGCATCATGCAGCCGAGACGACACGCGTCGCGTCAATGCCTGCTGCTTTTGCTCCTGCTGCGCTTGCTGCTTGGCACGCCAGGCGGCCATGGAAGGCACATCCACCGTCACATGGTCCAAATGCACCGTGATCCACGCAGACGACAGCGAAGACGCAGGCCGCTTGACGCGCACCTTGATTGTTCCGATCGACAAAACAAGCGCGTCCGCCCCCGCCTTGGTCCGCTGACGGTATTGTATGTCCGAGATGGAAAAGAACCCAAGACGCCCAAAACGAAGCTGGAAACATAGCCCAATAACCCAGTGCAGAAGCAGACGTCCGACTAAAAGTACAACAACCACAACAATATAATCATACATACTGAGCGTCATCGTAATTCCCTCCGAGAAATCGTCTAAAACCCGTAAAAAAAAAAAAGGCAAAAAAGTGTCCAAAAAGAAAATAAAACAAGGGCATGAGCAGGCATACCATTATTGTAACGTTATCTTTTACCGAGCCAGCGTCGTGACGAGGACGAGGAAAGAGGAAAAAAAAAAGGAGGAACGAGAGACCGTGGGGTAAAAAGAAGAAAAAAAAGGCACGGGGGGAAAAACGACGACAAGCGACAAAACAGTGGTAAAAAGAGCAATAGAGCAAGAAGAAGAAAAAAAAAAGGTACATCCGACCCCGCTTTTTTATATTCCCTTTTCTCCTCCTTTTTCAACAATTACACTCCCCGCTGCTACGCAATTTTCCTCGTTTCACAAAAAGACAAGCAGCAGACTGGGCCATTCGTCCAAACTGGACGATTCCACGGCATGGCATCGGATCATGTCGCTCGCCCACACCAGATTCTCGAGCGTAAAGACGTCTGTCGCCACGCCAGTCATGTGTGCAAACGATTGCGGGAACAGACCGTCATATAGCTCCTGAAGATCTTGCACTGTTTCCTCGTCAGCGTGCTCCATCCTAAAAATGGTAAATCCATGCGTTACAGCCTCCTCGTGGGGCAGATTTCAAAAAAATACAAAAACACAAAAACAACAAAAAACACAAAAAAATCGCTTTGCTTACGTCCATTGCGCACGCAGCGGTTGTAAAAACGTGGCCCATGGCGCGCTCTGCACCGTCAATTGCCGCATGAGGCACAGCATCATCACCACGTCGATCTCTTCTTCGATATTCTCAAACACAAGATCGATGAATGCCTTGAACGGCACGTCGCGCTGCAAAAGCGACGGCACCGTCATCACCGCCGATTCAAGCGCCGTGAATGGCGGATTGTCAGCGAGCGCGGGCGGCCGCACGTCCAAGGGTGGCACACCATCGCTGTAGAGCGGCACCTCACCGCCGTCTAGCACCTGCTTGAGCGCATAAATTACTTGTTGCTTGCGCGCATCCAGCATGTCCTTGGCCCCATAATATAAATCGCGCTGCCCTGTTGATCAAAAATGGACGGAATGGCAACAATTCAGCAAAAATCTTTTATACAACACGCTCGAACGTGTCCATTGGCTTCGTTTTTTCCACGTTTTTTTTCTTTTGCCTTACCATCGCGGTACATCAGGGCATATTGCTGTGTTTGCGTAAGATTGTCGCGCGGCAGCATCTCTTTGTGCAGGTCGTAGATGCGCGCTTGCAGCAATGACGTCGTGACCATGAGCATGGCAAGCTCGTTGCGGAAACTAATCCAATCCAGCTGCGACGCGTCCGCGCACGCCGCATACTGCTCCAATTCCGCCTCGTTCATCACAAACACGCGCATCGACTTGAGAAATGGCTCAGGCAGGTGATCCCGGTGGATATAATGCACTAATGGGTCCGCGTTCCCCGATGAAACGCCGCATCGTGCAAGGATCTGCTGCTTTAACGCGCCATTCGGGTCACGGCTGATATTGGGCTTGAGCGAGATGTAATCGTGCTCATTGCCAGGCAAACAAAACCCATACCCAAGGAGCACTTTTTTTTTTTAAAAAAAAAAAAAAACGAAAGCATAAAAAAAAAAAGGTCCATCCGCTTTTTGCACCCCCCAGTGTCAAGCATCCTTACGCTCTTCATTCGACTTTTGGCAAAAGAAAAAAAATAAAGAGGCATGTCAGTGGCTGCGTTGAGAA